>CAJPEV010000054.1:177997-245858 GCA_905338385.1 Darwinula stevensoni
CCCCCCCCCCCCCCCCCCCCCCCCCCCCCCACGAAGACGTAGAAGAAGACGACGTAGAAAAGGACCTTTTTTCATGGGTCCCCGCGGATTCCTGATTCTCGGGAGGGGTCCAAAACGGAACAGCAGAAGCCACTCAGCGGGCTGTTGCCGCATTACTTGTTAGGCGGATAATGGAAGAGGTCTCGAAACCTGGAATGCTCAAAGATCAGCTAGATGGACTCTTCTCCTGCTCCACACACCGACATCACATGCATCCTTTGTGCATCGTCGCACACGAAATCTGTCGTAATAAAATCTTCTTTTCGTTCACCGACCGGATACCGAAGAGGAACGGAGAGTCACGAAGAATCCACAGGCCATTGTTAAATCATCTCTCTGACAGCATTCCTTCTGGTCGTGACTCCTTATCTTTTGTACTACACATGGACATGTCGCTAATCATCGAACTAAAAAATGAAGCAATGAAGACGAAACAATCTAGCTGAAAAATCTCAGCTTTCACAGGTGGGCGACAACGGGGAACCAGACCAAACGATTATCCTCGTCTCTTTTCATCTCCCCAACCGATTCGAATGAACAATCCCGATGTCACGGCCCTGGAGGTCCACGTGGATCGATGGGAGTAACTCTTCTTTGATATAAGCGTGTAAAAAAAAAATACCGATGATGAACATCCGGGAAGAACCGATTCCCAGAAGGTCGGCCGGAAAGACCCTTCGTGGGTTTTTTTTTTTCTAGGGAGCGTTCAGACTAGGCGGCGATAATAATCCATAAATGGGCACGGCCGGACCGGCCGGCAGACACGTAATCGCCAACACATCCCCCTTTGAGGCCCCTCTAAAGTGAGCGAAGATAAGTGCTGTGGAAAGAAGACGATGACGACGCAAGGTTATGTGCACGAAGGCCCAGAGGCTAGGGCATGGCAGCAACGATTTCATCCGCCCAGGAAATCAAGTATTTTTCGCCCTTGCTGTCTCATCCATAATTATCCCGATTTTTACACTTATTTCCTGCACGTGTCGACCAACTACCTCTTTCTCCTTTCTGAGATTCCCCCTTCTGAGATGCCTCGTTCGTCTCGAACCCGAATTTAAAATTAATCCGCAATATTCCGAAACGGATTTCTCTTCATTCTTTGTTGCCCATAAGTAGGGAACGAGCCGTGCAAATCCACGTCGAAGTCTCCCCATAGAGCGGTCATATCTCTCGTTCCACAGAAAGGAGCAGAGCAATGGCCACTCATCAATCCGTGGCATGTGCCAATTGCACATTGCCAATCTGCCTGAAGTGCTTCCTGTATCTCAACAGCTCAGAATAACGTCTGATCAAATGAATCGTAGCACTCTCAGAAAAAGAGATCCAGATCAAAAGCGTACCAATATACCACCCAAGTAGCGAAGAGGCGAAATGAAAAAAATGATAGCACTCTGGGAGATGGGCGGTACTGGAGAGAAGACAGATGAGCGAGCAGATCATGAACTTGGCACGCAATGGAGAAAGGATACAAAGGAGAAGACGATAGATAAAAGAGAGCAAAATGGCCGACAGAGACACGCACACGCATCAAGTTCAAGGCCGAGGGACACGGAACTGCCCGGAGAAAATAAGAAATAGGATGCAAGAGTGAAAAGTCGTGATCAGTGCGAGCTATTCTCTCCACCGGAAGCTTATTACCGGACAATCGAATGCGCCCCACGCAGAGTCGAATACGCTCCACTTCCGCGTCCTGCCCGGTTTCACCCTGAGCGCTCGTGAGGACCTCCGACCCGCAATCCTTTTCCTCGCAATTCGTAACGCCCTTAATTAAGAAATTTTTGCATAGCTTCCAGGTAAACGCGTCTTTTCACACAAATCACGACCCATGACCATAACCGTGTTACTTCGTTTGCCCTGTCGCAATCCGTTCCCTCTGTCTTCAGATCCAGGGCATCCTCTCCGTCACCAACCCGGATAAAAAACCAAACAGCCTTTCCGTCGTGCATTCCATTCAAGGTGCTCATGAGGGGAATCTCCGGGCAATGAGATATCCTGGGCATGCATTCCCGAGTCAAGGTCAGCTGGCGATGACTCTCCCCAGCAAAAAATGAAAACCCGACCGAATCACATAGGCCAGGCCAGTCAACAGAATCAGATTCTCGTTCGCCTCCCCCCACCCCGCCCGTCAGTGTCTGCAGTGATTACGCAATCACAAGTATTTAGTTCCAGCAGCAGCATGGGGGAGAGACAGGGACAGAGATGGAGAGCGGTGCACGATTCCCGATCCAATTAAGTGCTACACAAATGGATACCGCACAGACACACCTGCCGTTCTCAATCACCCTCTTGTCAATATTGCGATATCCTGGAAAAACACCGGCATCAACGAATACATCCAACGAGGGCAATGTCCCGTATAAACACATCGGAACGAGAAAATAAACGGGCAACTAAAAAAAAGAATCGAGCCAAGTGTAACAGTTTGAAAACCTGAAATAATGAGAGGAGAAAATAAACAAAAAAGAATAATCCGAATGCATACTAGAAGAATAGTCACGTCGGCTCCCTTCTCATTAAAACTGGAATTACATTACGTAATGTCAAAGTATGAGAAGTGTTTTTATTTGCAACGAGAGTGAAAGAGGTGATTCTTGCTCCTCTGTAAGTCGAGGCGTGGCATTCCTTCCTCTTGCGACACAACACGGAGGCAAGAGGCTCCCTCTACTGCCTCCCCGTCCATGCATTCCATGCACGTCACCTAGTTACCTTTCCTCCAAAATGCACCAGATGGAAAGGACGATGGGGAGGGAAGGGAGTGAGGTCGGAGATGTGTTCCATTTTTGCTCCATTTTACCTGCATTTTACTTATGGAGTGCAAACGCACAATTGCAATAGGATGTGGAGCCCAATAATAGGGCGAACCCGTACTAGTGCGCACTCTCGTTAATATCACTGGCCTCGAATTCTTTCTCTCCATAGAATGGCATGCATGTTCGGCTTTCGACGCAGAAGGAGGGAAAAGCAGGGAGGGATTCACTTGGTACAGATCAACAAGGGTAGAAAAAGAAAACCGGTTCGCGTGAACATCTTCTGAGAATTCAGGTTGGATAAAGCACCAAGGGGGAAAAAAAAAACCGGTCAGATCACTCATCTCGTAATACCTGATGCAAGAGACGAGAACACGAGGCATACTTCACCCTCTCAGTTTCAAGGCCCATGATTGAGAAAAGCAACGGCGACAAAATGTAATGTGTCGATTTGGAATTCCACACTTTCTTTTCCTGGGGTTCCAAGGTTGCAAGTAGGAGTTGATCACATACGAGACGTCTTTTTTCTGTAATTTGGCTCCCTTATTCCTTGATCTCAACCGTGAATGGAAATGATGCATGGAGCCCCCCAGTCAAAAGGCAAGCTTGTAAGTCTTATTCCCATGACAATTTGAAAGGAAAAAGGAAAAATTTGACAAATGATCCTCGCACAAGACCAGCGCTTGAGAATGTGTCATCGAGGGGCCATCAGTCACACTCGAGGGGAAAATCCGTGGTCACCGATGGGAAGACCTTGAAAAGTGGGGGGAAAACCCAAGTCGAAAAAAAAAATACCGGAGGGCGGGAGAGCGGGAGAGAGAGAGAGAGAGAGAGAGCAAAGCCTGGAGCTACAACTAGCATAGGAGACGTCAGCTGATACGGTTCAGTTCCTTGGAAACGACGACGGGGGCCAGACGCCTAAGCCTCGGTCCCATCCACATCTCACGAGGTTTCCCTCCATTTCCACCCTCCACCCTCCCCCCTCATATCATCCGTGCCTGGAGGTGTGTATAGTGGGCGGGGGTAGGAAGGAAGTGAGGGAACGATGCGGGAACCATTCACGGGCGTGTGATGCGATCAGGATCCCTAGCTGGTGAGGGTGAGTCAGTGAGTGTGCACACCACCGCAAAATGGGTTGAGCCTAGCCGGGAACGAAAAGGGAGAGAATAAAAAAGGATCCCCTCGCAACTTTGTGTGCTTCGCATGACGACTGTGCCTACCTCTCAGTGGCCATCGAAGTCAGTGATGTGAAACGAGCCCCTCCTGGACAAAGGTGATGAAATCTCTGTGTTCTCCCTTTCAGGAATGACCCCTACTTCATCGCAATGTCAGGAGTGCTTTAATCTCTCTGGGACTTTGATACATCTCTGTATGTATTCCACAAGATTGAATGCTATCTTCGTCTCGAAAACGTAAATCTGCCAACAGCACCTCATATTCTAGTTTGACACGAAAAAATCTAGAAATACAGCCCCTCGTTTTTACGACAGGGGACTCGGATGTTCTAAAGAGGTAACGGCCACAATGGAAAGACCTTGAAGAAAAAATAAAGGGAGTTGTTGGACACGAACGACCGAGCGTTGCTATGCCCAAGAACGTAAACGCCCTCTCCTTTGCGAGGACTGACCGTTTCGACCAAGTAAGGACCACCCGTCTGCCCTTTACAATGTTACAACGAGTGAAGGAAAAAAAAAAGATTGGGCCCTGATGGAAAGGCGCTCTGAAGTGGAGAAAAGAGAAACCAGGAAGGATTTGCTGACACGCCAAGAGATAGAGGAGAGTCGTTATGAATGAGAATCCCCAGAAGACAATGCGCGCGGATGAGAGGCTGAAACGACGTAACAGATAAGACGTATCAGGAGGAAAAGCAGAAGAAAGTTGGTTCGCAGCGTTCCGAAACGATGATTCAAAGCGAACAAGGACCCTTCCTGCTTGCTCCACTCCGATGGGGCCAGGACATAAAACTCGGTACGCGGATGGAAACACTATCTTGAGGAAGGGCCTCAACCTCAAGGTGAAATCAAGTCGGTCGATGAGAAACGGAAGTTCCAAGGCTGATACAAACACGAGAATGGGGCCAAATCAGGAAGGGCCGACATGCCATGCCATGCCCTGCCCTGGGGGCCAGCACCCTTGCCTCCTCGTCGGTTTCTCTCTCCCTTCTCACCCTCTGGGTGGATTTGGGAAATGGAAAACAAGAGCAAGCCCTTGACTCTAATTCAATCGAAGGGACACGCGACCTTCTCTCAGACAATGGAACAATAGAAAACGGATCTGCATGGCTGGGCCACTAATTCCAGTGTGTGTCACAGATACACATTATCCATAACGAGCTCATTGTATTCAACTGGAAACGCGAGATAGCCGAAATGGTATCGCTCCCAGACTGGATTTTCTGATTTCTCCTTTCTGGACATATCGACCCCATTTTTTAAATAATGAGGTCGTTCCTATCAGGTTCACACTCCGGTCCCCCCAGCTTTGGGAAGGAGCCGGCCTTCAAACTGGCTGAACCTGGTGTTTCAACACGTGAATGAAAAATTATCCCCAGGCATTTTAACAACCATCAGCGTGTGCGATCGTTGAAACCGCAATACCCTTGGCATTCGTCTGGGATTTCTCCCCCACAATTTTTTCCCCTCGTTTTTCCCCCTTCGGCTGACCACTGAAATATTGCTTCAGACGTACGCAGACTGCTCATTCGTGCTTGCAACACATAGTCCGGTCATTTCCCCGCCGTGAAATATCAACCCGTCACGGCATCTTCACGTCTTTTCCTCGTTTCATAGCGTACGCGGATGAGAAGCAACTGCGAATTGCCCTTGGCACTGAGCCGTACCCGATAGGAGCACCATATATAGCACCCTCAGGGCATCCAGAGTAATCCCTCCCAGGTATTATTGGGACTGCACTTGGATCCGACTCAGTGAGAAAAGTGGAAGGACAAACAAAGGAAGGAGGAGGCGGTAGCCCGCGATGCTAAGCAAAGGGGTGTTTAATCTCTCCCAGCAGGGGCCGGGGGTGTCCGAAAGTGGTCTCAGAGACGCCGGCGAAAAAAAAGGGGCAAGATTGCGTCATGTCGAGTCACGAGCTCGCTCAGCACTTGGACATGCCAAGCCACTACTTCTCATTATCCCCGTTACAACTTCGATGACCTCTAACGACGAGGAAGAGCACTCCCTTCCATGCGAATGACTCTAGTCGTGCAAACAGTCTCCTTCCGATTTGGCAAGCCGCAATACCGAGATCGTCACGTGTCGAAGCTCGAGCCGAAGAAAAGCCACCGGTCCCATCGATAATTCACATCACAAAGAAACTCGAGACGGATCCATTAATTATGAGCATGGAGGCGTTATTTTGCAAGCGTCTCATTCTCGGTGGTCTGAATATATATTAACTAGCTCTATTCAATCTCACCTGGCACTGTGCCTTCGTACCCTCATTATCATGCATTGCCTCAGAAAACAAGAGATATTCATTTACCAACGCGCGCACACTTCATCTAGGTTCAAATATTTACGCGCTATGAGCGTCCTCCTCCTATGTTTGCTTCCCTTTCATTTGTTTAAGTTCAACTTCCTCTTCTACACCCTTCTTCGTTTTCGAGGAACTCAGCCAGCTGTTATGTCCTTTCGATCATACGGGACTTAGTTTCTTTCTTATTTTCCTGAAGGTAACACTTCATCTCATCACTTCTCGAAAGAAGGAAGTGCTGGTTATCTGTACGGTTTAGAAAGTGGAACCAAGTACTCCTATTTGTGATCCCAAAAAAACTTCAATAGTGGTACAGTTCTGAGAGTGCAAACGCTAATCATTTGTTTTCTTCTACCTTCTAACAGGTTTGATCGAGATACTGCCAAGAGAATGAAGGCGGTGTGTCGAACGTCACTTCAGTTCCTGGCATTGCTCGCCATCGTCGCGTTATGCGACGCAACAAATTACCCCCACTTACAACTGTCGCCCTGGCAAGCCAGTTTAGCACGGCGCCATCTCTCACCCAGGTACATTCGACCGCCGTGGGCAAGAAAGAGTGAATCCCGATCCGACTCCCCGAGCGTCACCATCGCCCCCATCCAAGATCCCGTCGTTGTTAATTACCAAGGGGGAGAGGCCAGGGAAGCGGGAGACAGCACCCCGGAAGATACGATACCGGAAAGGGAGATCACCAGACGTCGCTTCAGCGTCATCCAGCCCACCCGAAAGAGACCTTTCTTCACCCGGTTCGGATCGGGCAGTTTGGTGCCATGGTTACACAATGTAGCCGTGGATCCCAACTTAATCCTGTTCCCAGGCCCTGCGAGCCAGGGACCCAGTCGTTCGGATGCCTACGACCAACCACCTCCGAGCCAGAAGCCAAAATCCAACCGAAACTCGAAGGAATGGGGTCACGACCGAACCATGGTGAATCGCGCGGTTCAGAGACCCACGACAGAGAAACCTCGGATGGACCGGATCACCACTCGGCCTCTGCCGCCACCCGCTATCGGAAACGAAATTCCCGTTTCAGAAAAGCCAGTGAGGAAACCTCAGAGAACGACCCCACCACCGGCCATCGACGAGATCCCCGAGACGACGACGACTGAGGCAGAAGAGGGATCTACGAAAGTGAGCAACTCCCTGCATGACATCGGGAAGCCAGGCAACCCCTATGCCCTCATCAATGTCATGTTCCCACCACCGAGACCGGAGGAAAGGCCATCGTTCCCGCTCAACGAAGACGAACTTCAACGCCTGAATGGACTTGAACCGGAGGAAGTGTTTCGGGCAGAGGGAGACATCCTCATTCTCAGGGGAGGGCACTATCCCAAGGAATATCAAAGCGAGAAACCTGACAATCCGATAGACGACTACGAAGCTCCATATCGAGAGCCAAAACTTCCACCTCCAGGCTTGGAATTCGGAGGTCCTGGAGGAATCTACGAAGATCCATTTGATGGAATCGACCTCAACAAAACCCACCCTTTCTTCCCATTCTTCCCTCTCCCTCCACCATATTTCTTTAACGGTTCGTGTCCAGAAGGTGAAAACTGCCCTCCCATTGATTTCTTCCCACCGAATATCACCGACGGCGAGTTCCCCTTCGGATTCCCGTTCCCACCAGGTCCTCAGTTCAATGAAGTAGACTACAACGGATCCCTACCTTTCCCACCCCCGAGAAACTCCTTCCTCGGTCCTTTTCCCCTGGGTCCAGGTCCTCCTGGAAACTTTTCGTTTCCTTTCCCATTCCCGAGACCACCTCCACTTCCTCCTGGAGGTCTACCGGTATCTCCCTTCATCAAGAATCCCCACTTACTCTACGAGGGAAAAGATGTGAAGAATCTCAGATACGGACAACCCGTCACGGAAATCGTCACAAATGATATTGAGACCACCACCAAATCCCCAGTAAGAACCACAACTCGACTGCCAGTAAGTCCACCACAAGACTTCGCAAGAAGGAAGTTAAAGGTGAAAACCAAGAACTTCGGCGAGTTTGGCTTACTTCCAGTCACCCAACAGTCCACGGAGCCCCCCGAAGATATAGGAGGCCAGCAACCTTTTCGACCTATCAGCTTCCCAGGTCCAACACAAAGAACTAGACGACCTCAACGGAGGAAGCATCGGCCCGTCGTGGTCCCCGAGGAAGAAGAGAACCCTACTTCCTATGGTCGAAATACGGACCTCCTTCTCACTCCTGTCACTATAGTGAACGAGACGTACTCTCCGAATGAGCAAAATGAACAAAAGGAAAAACAGGAGGAGGATCTGCCGTCTAAGAGGTACTTCGGCCTGAAGAGCCCTGGAGTCCTACGACGATTTGGCATATATGACTTTGGTGAAAAGATCCCTCAGGAAGAGAAGGATCTAGAAAATTTACATCACAGAGAAGAGCTCACAACAGAGACGCCTGTGATAGCCTCTTTGGAGGGAGACACAGATGTGAACTATGAAGACCCTCTCCCTCCACTGGAACCAGAAAGCGAATATGTAACCGTGAAACCTCCGGACGATTGGCGTGCACCGAGGTACCGCGTCCGCCCGACGCCGTATCGCACCGAGGAAGGGCCAAGCAGGGTTCAAGTGCAATATCCAGGGGCAGAGCTAGGGCTTCTAGCACGTGTCGGGCTCCCCCACCACCCAAACCCTGCAACTGTGATGCTCCCTCTTGGTAATGCACATTACAATCAGCCTGTGCCTTTCTTCCAGCGACGACTCAGTCGAGCCTCTGGGCCCATCCCTAACTTTCCTCCAAGTTATGTGTCATTCCAGCAGAGACTGAATGCACAAAGGGGTGTAGTCTCCTACACTTATGCACTGTAAAGCAAGCCTCACATTGGGGGACTCTGGCCAAAGACTGCAAGACACCTCTCGTTCTCTTCATTCCTCCTGTGAATCGCTGTCAGTGTCAAAGGGGCATTCCATCGGTTGACCTATGCTATTTTGTGTCAGTCCAGTCTAACAAACAATTGAATGTACTGTACCTTTCCAATATGTCCTGTTGCCTCTATACTTTGCATGAGAAGGGGTAATGATGTGTGATATCTGAATAAACACCTCTTTCGAGCAATGACGATCGCCAACCATTAAATGAGGCACAACAGTCTCTCTAGATGCCATTTAGAAATCTAAATTTAATTCTTTATGATGCCAAACAACTTCATAAGCCCTGAATTTGTACTTTTCAACTACTTAGGTTCACTGAAGATAGCTTAAATAGAAACATCAGTAACCTCAAACGCAGAGCATTACTTGGCCTCAGAAGGTCTTTCTTGTAGCATTGTGCAGTACTCTACTTATATATATGAATGCTGCCCTGCTTTTCAAAATGACTTTTTCCAATAGTGTGGAAGGACTGCAAACTAAGCAAATAAACTTTATTTTAAAAATTTGGAAATACAAATTTTCACATGGCATATCTACAGCCATGACTACAGGGAAGTAAAGTGAGGTACTGTCCACATTGGAATTAGCTGCTTTTGTTGCAATGACTCATTCCTAACATTTGCCAAATCACCTTGTGTTCTCATTTGCCAAAGCAAGTAATCATTTCAGCTATTAATAGCATCAATGAAAGTTTGCTTCCCTGGATATTTGTTGTAACTGGTGATGGACTAATGTCTCATCTCAATCAAGAAGAAAAAAGTGAAAGCTAGATCCCATGTTATCATTTTCATAGTCGTGTAAATAATAATTTCATAGTAATTTTAAAATGCTACCAACATACCAGGTATAGTTGTGCAACTTCATATGGATTAATAGAAAGGATCTATTCTGCTCAAGTCATCAAGCAGACATTTATTAAAAATTAGTATTTGGTCCCTATTTTAGGATTACTCCCCAAAAACATATGGGGTTAATGATTATTTATGGTTTGAATGTGGCCAAGGTATTCTAGTACATGGTTCAATATATGCTGAGGTGTATCTCATTTCTTTGACCTCCCAAGCTGGAGTTTTTAGAAGCTTTGAAAAATTATACAAAGGAGCCCTTGAGGAGTGGAAATCTGTTGTCACTCTAATCCTAGTAGAAGTCAATTTACTTGCAACCTCTTTTATGAGATACTAACTAAAAACAAGCAACATACTGAGTCAGCTGCTCCAGCACAAAGTCTGTACCTGAATATATACTGGTTTCCAACTGAACACAATTGCAGTGCCAGTGAAAAGGTAGGAGTGACTTGGGTCCATCTAGGCACCATAATGACAATGATGAGATAATAAAAAAAAGCAATAGCTGGCACTGATAAATCAATGCAACATGCAGTTTATCTTACTCAAACTGCTGTGCCAAATCTATGACAATGCTATGTATAACATGCAAAGTGCTTCTTTCAAAAGGACTTGTACACTTGGCACTGATTCAGGAGCTCTGCATATCTGACTCCTGAATTCACTCTGAATTCTCCAATACCCATTATGATCCATCGTCTGACTCAAGTGACAATGCACCATGTCCTCATGGATTTAAGACACCACAAAAAGGGACCATCTCAATCCTCAATGGTAAATCCAATGAGCAACATCTACATACTGTACGGATATCTACACATTATGAACCATTTGCAAATATGTTTTCCAGACAATTATCATTCTGACCAGGGTTTCAGGTTTTTCCACTTGGTCTCAGACAGATCAGGAAATGACCAGTTGTGCTAAGATTCTTCCACCTGTACCTCATAACCCAGCCATGGAAACTTTGACTGCACAATGGCCATGCTTATGCAAAAGCCCTCTTATACACCACTACCAGAATTTAAATATGTTATAATGCATGATATTGCAAAAAAAAACAATTTGGTTTATGAAAACCTTGTCATAGTGTTTATGAAGTGAGACTCACCAAGATCTATCCTGTCAATCCCATTCTCTTCTGTCAGGGGATGGTCATGGAGATGTAGGTAAACCTCTATTGCACACCGGGCAGCTCGAAAATAAAATTCGTGAGATCGCAACACATCTTCTAATCTCAGAAGACCAACGTATGATCTCAGCGTCAGTTTCCTTAGACAATACGTATGGAAGTCAAACTGGTCCTCGAGGATCTCACTGAAATGCTGTCCAAAAGAGATATAACATTCCTTCACCAATCCACCAATGTTGAAGCAAGATGGAAGAATTTGAAGGAGTACCCTGTCAATCTCATGGCATTTCTTAAGGGCTTCCCCATACTTGGCCAATTTCCGGTATGCTTGAGCACACTCATTCTGGAACCACATGCACTGCATTTCATTCAGGTTCTCCATGGCAGGGACCCCCTCCTACAGGGCAAGAATAGTACAGAGAGGTTAGAGCAGAGATTCCAGTCAGCTTGAAGTAGCAATTCTGTTTAAATACAATATTGTACATTTTCTAGGATAATTGTGATTGTCTTACTCGAGTGAATTTTGAGCAAATCTCCTCAGCTTCCTTGATGAGCCCAGCTCTGAGCATATACTTGGCACACTTTGAATTTACGTATCTGTCAGCAGTATCCAGACCTTGAGCCTCTTCTAGGCACTTGTATGCTGATGTTAAATCCCTTGCATGCTGTCAATAGATCCAGTAATTATTGGCATCATATTCTGTCAACATGAATCTTTACAGTAGGCCTACCATATCAATCCAGGGATGCAAAGCCAACCTTATAAATCTTTCCCTTCACAACGAAGAGCTCAATGAGTGTGGGAGTGTGTTCGATTGCAGCATCTATATAGTGAAGTGCCTTTGTGCTTTGAGACAGATAATCAAAAAGCTGCGCAAGGAAATAGTATACCCACAGGAGACTGGATGCTGGTTGCACAGGAGAATCTTCTGCAAATGAAGATATAACAAATTATTCTTGTGGGCTATGTACTTTCAAACCAGCAGAGTAACAGCAAGTGTTACATGACTCACCAGTGTCGTGAAACTTTCCAGTTTGCTTCAGAGAATCACAGTAGCCCATTACAAGTCTCTCAATTGCTTGGACTTTCTCTTTGTCCTTAAAAAGGGGCTTGAGATCAACAAACAATGGAGGCACCCCTTTTGTCAGGGATACTTGCAGATATGCATCCACTGCCTGTTCAAACTGTTTCCCTGAGGAAATAGAAGACCAGTAACAGCTTAAGTACCAGGACATCAGAATGACTGAAATAGCATTTCCATTCCAGCTTGGATCTAACAACAACACATTTAAGATTTTTGCACATTTCTGTTTACCCAAATCCTACTAAACACTAAATACATTCAAAACAGTTGAATGGCTTTCTGTTCTGAAATATGGCAAACGGTTGAGAATTAGTGGAATTAAAAAAAAAATATTTTATTTGTTGAGGAATGACTGAGAAGCTTATCTTTTTACTTCAATTTTCACTTTTTTTCCTTATTATTATTATTATTATTATTATTATTTTTTTACCCCAGGCAATACTAATTTCAAAAAAAAAAAAAAACAGAAACAAAATACATGTGGACCAGAGAGATTTAGGCCAATGCATCATTGGTCAGAATTTTGTCACCTTGAACATTTAATTCCTAAAATGACCATTATACTGGAGCAAAGGTTGCCCTACAACCTTAGGCTTCCATTAAACTAACATTTAACAAATGGAGCTCAATATGTTTAATTGTATCTGATGAGACATTCCTGGCCCTTGAAATGGTTTAAATTAAAAAGGACAGCAAATTTCACAAGCACAAACAAGACCAAAAAAATTACATAGAATGGAAGTGAACATAATATGCTATTTTCAAAGGCCTTTTTCAGTTCCAGGTTGAGTTAGTCAAAGCTCTGATAAGGACATACAAAAGTGAAAACCACATACAATCTCTAATTAGTGTCTATGGCATATTATCAGCCTAACCTGAGAGAAAATCAAGAGGTATTCTCTGTGGGAGAATGGCTTTGGGGAACTTCTCCCGTATCTCCTGATAGATCCTCAACCTTTCATCTACTGTGGAAGGCTGAAGAGCTTTTTCTAGAGCACCATAATAACTCCTATTTTCTGGGTTTCGCTGGAGGAGTTCCCTGTATATCTTGGCTGCATCTGAGGTTCGACCCAAGGCCAAGAAGAGCTCCCCTGCAAACAGCAATACAAGTTTGGCATTAAATGTTTTACTTGCATGGGGGGGGGGGGGGGGGGGAAAAAAACTAATTAAAAAATTTTTTTTTTTTTTTTAGGGGGGGGGGGGGGGGGGGGGGGGGGAATAAAAACTAACTGAATAATATTTTTCTTCTTTATTGATACACTCATCTAACCTCTAGCCCAGTTCTGAAAAGGTTTAGCAAACTATCATTTTGGGAAAGTCCAAACTTACAAGCATGTAGCCTTTTGAATGATTAAGTGAGAGTTCCCTAAAAAAAAAAAAGAAGGCACCTGGGGTACCATTAGTATCAAAGGAAATTGGTCTGAAGCAGCTAAAAGGAACAATTCACATAGCAATTTCAAAAGTGGAGAGGAAGCTGAAGAAACTACAAGAATGGAGGAGGTATTATCCCAAATAGTATTTTAGCAACTCTATATCTACTCTTTAAATTCAGGATTTTATTTGACACAAGCATTACAAGATTATGTTTTGACTGGACCATACAGGGTCGTGCAAAAGTTCCCGCACACTTTGAAAATCTCATTTTTTCACTAATCAATGGATTTTTGGCAATTCTGATGTGTTTTTATTTTTATTTTTGATACAAAATGTTTTCATTATAGTAAATTTCAGTCCTTATTTGAATTTTTTTCTCTGGTTCTATGACACCTAAAGAGAATCAAAGTGCTAATCAAAGTGAACAGGAACTTTTGCACAACCCTGTATAAATGCCTAAATTTCTCATACAATGATGGTACATCAGTATATTTTTGGACATGAAACATCAAGACAGGGTTCAACTAAACTCATGTTTTACAAACTTTGAATGATCTTGAATCCTAAATAAATTTCTTGGAAAAAAAATGATGATGATTCTGGTTCCCACAACAATACCAACCTTTTGCTTCAAGGACGGAGCACTTATCACAAATGAGGTCCTCATACTTTTCCAGATGGTAATTTTAAAAAAACTCGGCAAAAAAAAATGTTTTCTGGGACCATGCGTCCTGATGGCAGGACGCATTTAAAAAAAAAAATGAGCGTGGTCCCACGTGGCGGACAAGCAAAAATAGGCTGGTCATCAATGTGTTAAGAAACAGCATGACATTTCATGATTGGGAATGCTTACCCTGTAGCCTTCCAAGTCTCTCATCTGTATTTGGAGCAGAGAGAGATCTCGAAGGATCTGGATGTTGTCTCTGTCTCTTTTCAGTGCATTTTTGTAGCATGTGATGGCTTCATCATAGTTCTTGTCTGATCTCTGTAGTAAGCCATAGACGTGCCAGCATACATGCGACTGAAGGTCATTGCGGAGTCCTCTCTTCACATGTTCATAGGCTTCCTCCTTTCTTCCAAGGCAGTTCAGGATCAGCCCCTTCATCACCAGGGTTTCTGTTTAAAGTAAATGAAGAAAGTTGTGAGTATCAGCCTTTATTTTCATCAAATCAGAAGAAACATATGAGGAAGACTGGTACAAAAGGGAGATAGTAATGCACCATAATTATGAAACATACATGAATATACATTAGCATTTCAACATTATGTTCATGTTATAAAAAAAAATAAGTGTATTAGTGTTTCAAATGCATATATTTTTGTGGGCAGTATACATGGAATGCCTCTCTGGGGTATACACAATGAGACCCATGGCCTACCACAAGGCCAGAATGCACACATTTTGAGAGCAAACTTGGGCATTCTTCTCTACTCAAGAATGAAGAAGCATTTTAACTTCTGCTGTCCAATTTTCTAATGGTCAGCAGTGGTAGCCCACCATTGTTGAAGTCTTCATGCTGCGGTTCTACAGGGTAGACCATAAATATCTATAATACATGTAACTTTTCTATTTCTGCAGGCCCAAGAAGAGCAAATTAAAAAAGGTCTTGTCTCTTTGGTGGCCAATCTTGAGTGCTTCAACAGGACAGCTCTGGCTTAATGCTCAAAAACTTGTCTAGCTGACCACTTAGCAGAAATTATATACTAACATCAATGGCCCCCTTAAAAATCTGACTGTACTCCAATAGATTACTGTGTGAGGTGTCTGCTGGAAATAAGTGCCCAAAAACGAAACCAGGTGACCTGACTCAATTAAGGCTAGTGCTGATAGAGGGGTGGAACCATGCCCATCCAATGTAATTGACCAGCAGACTTGAAAATTGCAGGCTGCAGTCAAGAAGAAGGGGGACACATGGAAAATTTTCTGAGAATGGGTATTGTGAATCTTTGGGTCTCATTGAGATTCAGTTGAATCTATTAGAAATTATTAATTAGAATAGGATATAAAAGACTTTGATTTGGTGTGAATATTTATTAAAGATAATCCACCCTGTAGATCTAGTAAATTCTATCATGTTGCTGTATAGATATCCATGACCTCTTTGCAATAAAGATAGGCTCACAAATCCTAGTACTAACATCACATGAAACTTGACCTGATGTAACAATGACTGAAAATTTAATTTAACATGCATAAGATGCATCAGACAACTTCCTCAAGCTGCATTTTAAAAACTAGACTTATGAATTGTGATCAGCTTTAGCTTAAAGTATGCAAAGCCCAGCACCACTTCTTCAATATTTAATCTTGCAAGGGGGAAATATTGCAAAACCAAAAGAGGTGAGGAAAAATACCAGTACTAGATTTTCAAGCTTCATGTTGTTCTTAAAGAAAAAAAAAAGTCAGGATGAAAAAGGGAGGATGTAGTCATCCCATCACATCCATTTCTCTAATACTAAAATTTCATAGGTTGATTTTCTAGCAAGCAACTTATTGCAGGCCACTGTCTCAAGAACTTAAGCAATTCATCATTATTGGATGGATCAGAGAGCAGTTTCACAAGCAATTCTGTCACATGACAGAAGTTGAAAAAAATTTGTTCCATGAAACCGTAGCTTTAGTTTATGCCTCTAGGAGCACTGCAGCAGGTGAGGCTTCTCTTACTTTAATTTTTATACCAGTTCCCTTCCTTATAATTGTTTCAAATTAGCCAAATGAACAGTTCTACTAAGTAGGAGAGAAACTTGAAAGGAAAAAAAGAATACATAACTCACCTCCATGCTCATGGAATTTTGGATTGGACAGGATTTGCTTGGCAAATTTCAGTCCATTCTTGTACTGCTTGTGTTCATAGCATTTCTGGAATATATACATAATAATCAAAATCCAACCACTTAGATGTACCTGACATGTAACCTACCAATATTATAATTTCTTTATAAGATGCCCTGCATTGATACACAAATGCAAAAGCCAGGGGAGTGCAGGCAGTCAAAAGTCTTGACATGACATGTATGAAGATGCTTTTGGAAAGAGGAAAGATGTTCTTTGTACAACCAGCTGTCTTTTTCCAAATGCATTCATTACCCAGCAAGGAAACATAGCTTAAAACTTTAATTTGCATTTGTTCTGTCTGGTACCTCTTCATGAAGAATTTATCATTCTGGTTACTACTGAGCTTTTTAGCATTGATGAATGTTCAAAATGTATTCATTCAGTACATGTTCAAATTATGCATCCATGACTGAAGAAAACACATCTAGCAGATTACAATTATTGAAGAATAGCCATGGGAATTTGATAAGGCATGATGCCAAAACTGCTCTTGTAAACAAGAATAATCATCTCAAAGAATAAGAAGAAAGTGTAACTTTCTCACTCTGAAGAATTTAAGCTGCATCACACCTGATAAAAAAAAAGCCTAACTTTAAGTAAGGTCTTTAACAATAATGAAGGGCTGTAATAAAGCCTTTATTCCCTATGCTACACATCAAAGGAAAGCACAATGACTCAATATATTCATCAACATAGCTTCAAAGTCTCATTCTTTCTGCCATTTCTTCATCCTGCCACATACTCCCTAGACTCAATTTAATTTTACAAATAGAATAGCTATACAAAAATCACAAAAAAATGAGATTTTTCAAGCAGGATGATTTTCAAAGTATTTTTAATTGTGAAATCCAAGTTTTATACAATGCTTTAGGAGGCCTATACTACACCAACATGAGGCATATCAAATGGGTCTAACCTTTGATCTATAAGTTTATGATATAATTGATGCATGGAACTTACTAAAATGCGTTTGAAGAGTGCATTTTCCTTTGGAGGTAATGGATGACTGGAAGGCATTTTTCAAGTCTGGAGTAGCCTATTACACCCTATGATCACCAATGAGGACTTGGATGAAGAAATGCCTAATCAGTTGATAGAGGCCAATTCTCAACCAAGAATGGCCAAAAGCCTGAAATATTTCTAGCAGAAATACAGTACAATGGACAACCTGGGTAGAAAAAGAAGAATGAACACCACCAGCCTCAGGAACTTAATATAGTCATTAACATTTCTTAGGATGGTTAATAGCAGTGATTAAAATTTCTGACATTAAAGCCAAGGCCCTAGCAAAAATGCGACCTCAAAAGAAAAGATGACAACTACCATGATATCCATGGTTACGGTACTCAAATCTGTAACTCCTCCAAGACTGAAAAGTCAGGTGGCGTTTTTCTAGTCTGATCAGCAGTTATCAATTAATATTTTTCTTATATTTGCACATTATAATGGCAGGACATAGTTTACAACCTTCCATAAAGAGCACAATACCCAATATAAGGCTGACCCTTGTCTCCTATGGAGAATGACAACCACAAGTTCCAGTCAAGGTGTAATAATTACATACTGCCTGTTTTTCCCAACTTCTCATCACATCCCTTTTCTATAACTCTCCAATTCAATCCTGCCTTTTTGTGCATATATCATTATAATTATTGTGCCAAAACATACCCTACACATCAATGACTGTTAGGAAATGGAAGACAGATCAGGCAAGCCTTATTCAAATTGACAATACACTCAGCCATGAGAAGATGCATTCTCACAGACATAAGGGCTGAATGTTACCTGCTTTGAATCATTATTACAGCAAAATTTAAACATTTCCTTTAAAGCAGCACCTCTGGCTACAATCAGGAGATGGTCACCTAGGAAAGATATCCAGCAAAATGGTTTCCATTTGATTGTCCAAACCATGTCTTCCATTGTGCAATGGGAAATATATTCAGGAATTCATATATACTATCAGTTATAAAAAAAAAGGGAATCCTCAAGAATTAGGTTTTTTGCAGTGGCTTGCAATTTGAGCTTAAAAAAAAAGTATGCATACGAAAAAGTTTCTGTATCACCTCTGAGTAACTTAATTTGACTCCCCAATTTAATCCAGGATCAACCATGCAACATCAGGTAGAGCAGGGATGTCAAACTCAAATCAGTTGGCGGGCCTCATTCCTAACATAGCAGGTATCTGTGGGCCACACCCATAATTTTTCACCGAAATTTGTGCCGAAAGTCAATCCTAGCAGAAATTTCTAGAACAGACGGCAGGCCGGATGAACCATGTCTGAAGGCTGGATCCGGCCCGCGGGCCGTACGTTTGACACTCCTGAGGTAGAGTAAAAAAGTTTCCCAAGGAGTCCAACAAAATGAAAAATATTCTGTGCAACTCTGATTTCTTAAATGCACTTTTCAACACAGTTCTCCTGCTCCTCAATGTAAGACTGCCATCTTCTCATTAACTAGTGGTAGTATTAAGTGTATGTATCTTTGGGGGTTTGTTGAAACCATTACCAAATCTCTCTTCAAAAAACACTTCAAGAAAGATAGTTATGTCCAGAAATAATTTTTTTAGTTCTCCCTTACCCATTTTCGGTAGTGACACAACAAACTTTACAATCTAGGAAAGAAGAAATGAATGACTGGATACTCTTGAAATTTGCACTTCACAGAGTTGGAAATTTCTGCAGGTGTCACTTTACCCTCTTCCAAATACTTGTAATACCAGAGTGCAACTATGGAAATTTTTTTTACTGTCCCTCATAGTTAATGTGCTAGATATGTGGCTTTAGCCAAAAGGGACAAAAAATCCTATATGTCCTTGCATAGAGAAAACCAGAAAGCAAGGCCTAAATGCACCCCTAATTACTATGACTTAATGCGCACCTAATTACCATTATACTCCATTTCTCAGTTCCCTGGGAACTCTACAGCTTCAGCAAACTATATACTTGAGGATTTGAAGAAGTTGTACAAATGTGGACAGAACTTACCCTCAGGATATCATATCAACACTACTTATATTTCAGAGTGTTTGTCTGTCCATGATGCACAGCCATGCCTCTGATCCCAGTCCAACCAAACTTTGCAAGGCTTCCTCATTTGGTCCATGGATGGTCATAGGCTAAGTAACATTTCAAAATTTGGACCCCCCCCCCCACCCACAGTACCTTATTTAGTGCTGATTTGGCCAATTAACTTTTACATACCCCCCAAGGAGTCAAAATTTTGGTTGCTCATTAATAAACTTCAAGTTATAACAGGTAGCATGCTACTGGAATTTTGCAACTGGTTGTGTAGTAAAAGCTACATATTTTAAACAATTTCTAACCAGGTTTCCCAAAGAGGCATTAAAACAATATTAAACCCTCAAATATGGGACATATACAATGTTCACCCATGCAATGCCAGGTACTTCTGTTGGTAAGAATTATATGCTGGCATAGAGGCTAATTTAATTAGAATTTTTATTGAACTTTCTTTGTCTAAAACTCACATCCTCTTGGTTCTGTTGGAACTTAATGCTATTCTTGTTTTTTTTTTTTCTCCTTTTTTTCTCATGATGCTGGTACTGAAAGAGTTCAATTCTAAATCCAATTCAAAAGCTTTTAGCCTTGATATATGGTAAATCCCATGTTCTCATTTCTAGTTTTTAGTTATTGCAGAACATACAACACAAACATAAAGACAAATCTTACCTTGCCCAAAGGAACTTTACCATCAAAGATACAGCAGGGCAAGAACTTATGCTCTTTTAAAAATGGTGAATCTTCAGATATTAATATTTATGAACCTATATGCATTTTCTACAGTAGCAAGGTATTTTTTAAGGATTACTTAAATTAATATCCTTAAATTTTCATTGAAATGATACTCTCACTGAAATAAGCACCTACAGGAAGCACAGGTTCCTACACAGGTTATGATTTGCCTAGCATATTTGCAAGATGAGGATTCAGAATAAACTAAGCTAATCCAAAGTCAAGGAGGAGTTCTTACCAAGTCTAAGGACTCAATAAGAGTCTTAACTTACAATGTGCATCATATATAGGAGGTCTTGCAAAGTTCACTATGAACTGTAATGTTTTTCCACGGATTGCCTTGATTGCTCCAAGATGTCCTCTTGAGGCTTGAGTTCCTTGATCACTATATGGCATAGGTTTACTCAATTGATGGAAACAATGGTAACAAATCTGGCAGTTGCTGCTTGCTTGCCCAGAGCAACTGGTAGAATTGTTCTTTTTTTTTATCAAGAGGGCTTTCTGACTTATGGTAATCCTTGCTGCAAACAAGGTAAGTTATAGCTAGGTAAAGACCTGAAATTATACATAGGGTAAACTAAATAGGCCTAAGCTTAATGGCATTAAATATTTACTATGTATTATATAATAAATATTACTATGCTCTCCATATATATATAACTTTGCAATGCACTATTAACTTACACATCAACAGATGATGCCATTGTGTGAACCTGCTGACAGTTGATGCAGTATCTTCATGGATCTATTACCTTTTCGTTTTTTACGTAAGCTGGTGCCTTAATTATAGGCAAGGTCTCTGCAGTACTGTATGCATTTATTTTTTTTTATTTCAAGTTTAAATAATAAATTTGAAGAAGAAAACCACCAGCCACTCTCCCCAGCAGTGGGTTGTTGGCCCTGGCCTAGGCCTAAGCCTAAGCCTAACGTCATGCATTGTCCTCTTGGCAGAGCAGTCGTCTCATAGTTTTGAGTGCTGTGAGCCTACGTCGACGGTTAATATTATGGTTGGCTATATCTATAGTAAAAAAAGGATCATCAATACTTCGCTGAAAACAGGCCGCATACAATATCCGTAGGACAGTCAAGTCGGTCTCAGGCATGCTCGCGTGCTGTCCGGAGGTATCATGGCGGCACACATAGGCTGAGATTGGCAACGCCCGACGCACGATAAATCCAGATATCCCCTAGCCACGTCCAAGAAAAGAAAAGCTCCGTGAACAGACACCTCCCATCGGCCTCAGTTTGAGTGAATTCGTGAAAACAAGTTTTTTAGATTTTCAGTAATTGCTGAGGCTTGCGCTATAATATGACGAATAGCGATAGAAAAATGCGATAGAAAATTCACGGCTCCAGGTCCTAGGGTCCGATGAAGCAGGGTTGAAAACTGAATATCAGAGAGAGCCGCTGTTCTAGAGCTTATTCTCAATGAAGCTAAAGCAGAAGGTGAATCGAATCATCACTATTGGGAATAGTGTCATCTGTGGCTGGCAGAAAATATAGGGTGACCAAAAAGTCATGAGCCATTCTTGTTTTGTGAAGAATTAAATATTTAAGTGCCTGCAAAAAAATTTTACATTTTCCCAAAACGTGGTTATTCGACAAAGCAAATGGTTCATGACTTTTTGGTCATCATATGGTCATGCCAGCCATCTGTGGCTGGCATTTCCGCTGGGAAACATTTACATATCAGAAATCCAGTCCCTCATGAAAAAGCAGTTCTTCATTAGATGAAGGCAGAAACATCTGGCACTCTGAGGGATACTCAATCCTGCAAGGCTGCACCCCTGCCATCTGCGAAGCCTGCAAAACCATACCATGTACTCGGTATGAGATGACTCGGGCCGAGATAAGCCCACTCTGGCCCGACTGGCGGTTATTTCTTTTCTTTTCTAGTCCAAGCTATACCCTTAGCCACAGAGAGAAAGAGAGAGAGAGAAAAAAAAAACCAGTTCAGTAGGAAACCCACGCATTCTTTGTACTCTTAGTCGTGAGTCGAGAATATCATGAGTGACTGACCAGAATGACTGGATTTTGTATTATGCATCCAAGACCATCCTCAATCCATAATCAAGATCCGTAATCAAAGACCCAAGGTCTTGGATAATAAAAAATATTCGTAAACACAAAATCAAATTTAAAAAGTAGCGCAAGGTCCCAATCCGGTCCGTTACCTGTTTACCAGGTAGGCCCGGGTCGACCGGCTTATCTTCCCCTTTCTTTCCTCCTATATATTCAACCGTTTCTCAACCCCAACAGTAGAAAGTAAAGCGTGAAATCATGGATTCAGTCATGGAGTTTTACAGATTTTTAAATTGTGCGTAAACTTGCACAGCTCAGGCATTGTAACAGTACTAGACTGTTTAAGGACAAGGAAAATGGTCGCTCCCACCCAACCCCATTCTCCCTGCCATTTACGTAGAGGAAAAGAGAAATTTGCAGTCATCTCGTCTCCCTCTCCTTCACCCCCCTCCCCCAATCACATTTTAAAGGCGACGGGAGAACTTTGGACCCTTGGCACGACGAGTTTCGTCAGACACATGACCAAAATTGGGTTAAAGGGACCGGTACCGTAAAAGGAGATTGTGTTGACAAAAGCTTTAAAATAACATGCGCAGCCTTTTAGCTCTCTTCAGCGCCTTTATTCAAGGACAATCAATGAAGGAATCCATCCGCCAAAACAGGGAAGCCCAAACGTTTTCGTCATTGAGGTCGCCAAGTCGAAAACTCCTTCCAACGCGATAAACCAAAGGTGTCGAGAGGGGGGGGGGGTTACTCCACGTCGTCTGCATCTCTGTATCGCCTCAAAAAAAAAAAAGCGCCTGTTTATTTATTTTTTCTCACCTCCATTCGGTATCCCGTGAGCCCGAGGCTTTTCGCGCGTGACTTCTCGGGTGAACGCGGGAGATTTCTGGCAGCAAGGAGGATTTTCACCTTCTGCAATTAATTTTTTTTTAAGTTGAAGTACCGAAAATCAGAAAATGTGTGCCGAACGCATTGCGAATTTTTTAGGTTTTGCATCTCTTATCTTGTGGTGACCTTGTTGAATTTTGCATGATTGATTTATTAGGCTTTCCTGTCTGCCTAAATGATTTTTCTTTCTTCTGAGACGCCATGCGCAAAAAATGAACACGAGCTCGTACTTCGTTGGTAGGAAATATTTTTTTACCAATAGACTGGCACCCTTTCATTTAAAAAAAATTTCAAAGCAATGGTAATTACACACAATAAGAGAAATTTGTGAAACATGATTATCATCCCTGCACTGAGTAAAATTTTTGATACTTGGCAGAAATCTTTCTTTTTCATCCGAGGAGTCACATGCAGAAGAACGAAGTTCGAATTATTTGAAATCGAGAAATAAAAAAAAAGTATCTTTGGGGTCGCAGTCCCCCTGCCCTATAGCGAACAATCTCGACTTTTCCTGACTGGTGGCACGCTCCGAATTGCTTAAAAGTTCCGTCGACAGGACGCAGGAGACTTCCGCAAAATTTTGGCACGCGAGCCAAGAAGGTCAGGGGAGCAGAAAGGGGGCTGCCAAGGCTCATGTTGCAGGGAGGCTGCTTAATGGAAATTTTACGATACGGGACTTACCGTCGTCTTTGGCTCTGTGGGGGAGGGGGGGGGAGGGGGGAGAGGGAGGGGGAGGGGGAAGATTTTTCCCTCATGACTCGAATCTCGCGGCACATCTGAACCTCGCAGACGGCAAAAAAAAAGTGGCTGGGGAACTGAGGTTTGCAACCTCTGACGAAAAACTTGGCTTTCTCCCATCTCGAGGCTTTTCCTTTGGATTACTCCTGTCACGCGATCTTCCAAGTGTTCTGGAGAAAATCAATGGGCAGAATTGTCTCCTTTTTTTCGAAACGGAAAGAGCTGGCGAAACTCGAGTCATTGCGGTATGCCATTTTGCGATGCGCCCACAAACAGGTTAGTTTCCAAATGTCTTTTTCCTGTTGCTGAGCCAAGCTGTCGGAATTCCTCTGTCGTGACTGGGGACAATATTTTCTTAATGAATCGTCAAAATGACTGACTACGACTATCATCTCGTGAGCCGTATGAGAACGGACCGTAAAAATAAAACCAACGAGGACCAGAATCGTCTGTCATCGAAGGTTAGAGACCAGGCTATATTCTTATCATGGTACTTCTCAACAAAAAAAGGAAACTCCGAGTTGTTACCAATTAGGAGCTCGTTCACCTTTCGAGCTGTCGAGTCTCGCCTTGGAATGAGAGCTCCAAATAGTACATCGATAACCACCAGAGACGATTCGCGTGCGTGGAACCGCAATAAAACGGACGAGGTGGGCCTATATACCCCCGACCCAATGCCCACAGCAGCCCAGTCGATGCCGAGTCGCCGTGAGGAGAGGGACATGCACGCGATGGCCGTCGTCGTCCGGGCTCAAGTGGCGCTGCTGGCGGTTCTGCAGGCGGGGGGGATCGAGCCGCGAAGCGCCATCGGCCTGGTCGGGCGCTTCTCCTCGGAGTCGCTGATGGTGTTTGCATCGAGGGATTCCGACTTCGAGTGGCGGGGACTCGTTGCGGAGTGCTCGCGATCGGAGATCCTCTGCGGGGTTCGAGGCTTTGACGGTGCCGATGCTTTCAAGAGGAATATCGGCGGGTTTGCCAAAGCTCTCGTTTTGGGGGTGGATCCGCCCTTGGGAACGGTAGCGCGATTGGTTCCGTCTTATTCCGATCGCGGATATCCCCGGGACTCTCTCAAGTTCTTGTTCCTGGTGGACTCGATTTCCCGATGGGTCCGAGACGCACGAGAGGGGAAATACGAGGTCGCCGTGGATGCCCACGTGTATTTTGGCACCTCGTCCGGCCATCTCCTTCAGATACACGAGATCTATCATCTCCCGTCCGACCGAGGCACCGTCACGCACCACAAGCAGCTCTCGACGATCGACCTGTCTCGGGAAACGGGCGTATTCGATTCGGAGCCGAAGCACCGGAGACTGGACGGGGGGATGTTGAGAGTCGGGATCGGCGTCGCCCCGCCGTCCATCCTCTCCCCCTCGCTCTGCGACTCGGACGTCTGCGGCTATTGCGCCGACCTCTGGAAGCTTCTCTCCCGGAAACTCGGCTTCAACTACACGATCCACGAGTCCCAGTCCTTCGGATCTCCTCTGGCAGACGGCTCTTGGACCGGCCTGGTCGGGATGCTGCAGAGACGGGAAGTGGACGTCGCCATGCCCCTCGTGCTCCTCCCCGTCAGACGACGCGCGATCGAGGGCACCGACAGCATTCAATACAGCGAGCCGAAGATCTACGTGAGAAGAGACGATGGAGTCTATCCCACGACGGGTTTCGGTTTCTGGAACCCGTTTCACTGGCACGTTTGGGTCGCGATGTCCGCCGTGATCTCGGTTCTCTCCATCGCGCTCCAGGTTTCCATGAAGTACAGCGAATCCCTCGCTCTGGATGGATTTCTGCCCTGCTTCGGCCTATCGTGCCAACAAGGAACCCTCATCGAGGTACGGTCCTTCCCGACCAGACTCACCTTTCTCATGGCGTGCATGCTGGGGATCCTCTGCTACAACGCGTATTCCGCGGCCTGGGTCTCCTTCCTCGCCGGCGGGAAATCCCCTCGCATCCCCTTCCAGGGATTGGAGGGCATGGTCCCCGCCGGATACTCTCTCTCCGTCAGGGGGAATTCTCATCTCATCGATTATTTTCGATACGCTGAGGAAGGTGAGGACGGAATGCTCGCTGTGGGATTCGTTTAATTCACAGTTCGTTTACGTTACGGTTCGGTTTCGACAAGAACAGATGGGATGATCCCATCCAGTCACCATCGAGGAACTGGAACCCGAAGGTTCCTTTCCTATAATAATCGCATAAATGCATGCATGCGTGCACGTGGATGGTCATTCTTCCAGAGGACAAACTTGTTTCATTCATTTGTTCATTTTCTGTATTTCTTAGGTTCTTTTTGTATCTGCTGCTATGGATTAATTTATTTGTTCTTTGCAACGTTGGACTCTATTTTTTACTTTTTAAAATTATAAATTATGTACGAACGATAGGATTCTGATGTTTCCCTCTCTTACCCGATGAAAGATCGCCCTTCGTTGCCAATTTTTTTTTTGTCCATGAACCGAGGAATCATCCTCTAAACTTGCGCTCGTTCTTCATTATATATTTTTTAAATTCGACTTTCTCTTCTGAGGGTAACCCCTCCTAGGATGAAGCGGATTTTTTTTTTCATTCGCAGGAATCCTGAAGACGATGTGGGAGAGTAGGATCTCGAAGGAGGCCATCGTGACGAACTTCACCGAAGGCCTGAATCTCGTCCGAACCCAGGAGAAGATGGGATACCTGGAGGACAACCTCATCGCGGACCACGGCACCGACTCCCCCTGCGAGTTCCAGGGCATCCCCGCCCCGAGGGGATTCGCCGCCCCCCTCGTGTTCGGCCTCCAGCCCGGTTCCCCGTATCGGAACCTCCTCGACCACCAGCTCTCCATCCTCCGCGAGTCGGGGCTGATGGCCAAGATCCGCGAGAAGTGGTATCACCTCGAGAATTGCCCTTTGGATCCCGCGTCGAGGGAGGTCGACATCCAGAGCGTGGCGAGCATCTTTTTCCTCCTCCTCGGTGGATTCTCGCTTTCTTTTGTCGTGTTCTTGGTGGAAGTTTCTCGTCACCGATGGCTGTCTCGTGGAGTTTGAGTTCGTGTTATTATGCGCGGGAAATTCTCGGCCGGTGCTCCCTCTTATCTTCGTTTTGTACGAGTTAATCCGGGCAGCAGATAGAGCTACTATGCTTTTCCTTATCGGCACGAGAAGAAAGGCTGCTTAACGATAACGAGGAACCACGATGTTTGTGTTTCTTTCAGCACATAATGCATGCCGGTGCAAAATTGATGGAGTAATGAGGGAAACAGCCTTTCTATGAGTAATAGGTGGGCGGCGTTTTCACCTGAATAATACTTAGGTACATGCAGCACTTAGAGACTTGAATGTGAATTTCCTTCGTTTAGACGAGGATAGCCCCTTTTCCCCAGCAATATCAGAAATAGGAATTGGCGTCAATCGTATCAAACGTTAATCGAAAACGATTACGTTACCTACACGTAGCCATTCATATGCACTGTTAGAGCCAGGGAGCTGTAGGTTAAGGAGAAACCGCCAACGCCACCAAGTCATCTGAAGTCATCTTCGACGTATTGCAGTTTCACATATTTCATGGGAGATTACAACAATATTGATTGAAGCCTTTGTGGGACTGGTTCTTTGTTTCCCTAATCATGAAAAGCCCTCTAAAGGCCAGTGGTCCCCAAACTTTTTGAGCCGAGGGCCTCACGGACGCTTTACTCCACCTTGAGTGGGCCGCATTAAAAAAAAAAAAAAAAAAGTTTCTGTATGGTTAACCCTCAATCTGGTCATCGACCTCTTGGTCAAGCTACTTTAAACCAGGAAGTCCCATTCTAAAAATGGGGAGCAATAAAAAACACACACTTTCAACTCTCGTGGTGGCGGAAACTGCCACCACTTGGAGTCAGGGCTCATTTAAATGCATCGTTTCAGGGTGCTGCTTTGTTACAAGTTGTATCTTCGATAAATACTAATTCCCCCCCCCCCCTAAACTTCACCATTAACTTGCGAGGTCACTTTTCTCTGCAGCATATGGATGTTCCGAATTTTAGACAAGTTTAGCAGGTGCACACCTAATTATATGATAAGTATCAGAATATCTAAATATGCCGAAACTTGCTCGTTCACAGCAAAGGATTCCAAATCTGGAAATTAAGGAAGTGTTCATCGCGATTATTCATGAGTGCCGATAAAACTGCTAAATGTGAAAAAGTCCATTATAAGTTAATCTTAGTGGGCCGCACTTTGAATACCGCTGCTCTAAAAGAACCCCAACTTAAGTTGACGCATGGAACGAGCATCTCAAAAGGATTGGTTATTTGAAGTTACATTGCTGTTTTGTTTTTTTTTTTCCTTTCCACAACGCAGAAGGGAAAGAATCTGTGCTTGAAAGCCCTGTATCGACCAAGTCTCTGCAATCTCCAGCGAGATACATTTAAAAAATCCCGGTCAGACAACGAATGACGCATTGCCCTACGTTTGCTTTCTCACCCCATGCCCCCATCGGGGGGTAATGGGGTGGTCCAACGGGATGGCCCAACGGGATGGTCCGATGGGATGGTCCGATGGGGTCCGTTCGCCGTTCCGCATCTTGGGCCCATTCAGAGTCATTCATGGAAAATGGACGATTCGAGGAATAAATGAAGCGGATGCTTCGCCGGGGAGAGCTCCTCGACTAGAAATACAACGATGAAAATAGGAAAGGAATGGGTGAGAAGGGGCAACCAAGAAGGCGAGACAACGTGTCGGCCGTGATCGTTGATCGGGGTCGGAGGGGTCGTGGAACCCAGCGGGGTCTTGTCTGGGCCTTTTTCAGACAAGTTCCCCCGAACCCGTTAAGTTTGCAGCAGGTTTGCAGGTTTGCAGCAGTCAGATCATTCCAGAAAATATTCGCGGTGGGCGACTGGGTCGTTCTCTGCATGCATTCACGACCTTCTCCTTGCATATTTCGTGATGGGACAACAGCAGGGGATTATTGTTGCAGGAGGAATTTTTATCATTATTGACCCCTAAGTTTGGTAATTTCTAGATTACCATTAATGTTTGGAAAGTTTCATGCCTTTCGTGAGTTTACTTCCATTGACTTTTGCGAGCACGATTCTACAAGGTGATCAGGGTTGGAGCCGAGCTTACGTGGAACTTAAAAACAGCACAAGATCAAGATCAAGACTTGCACAGTGGGGGTTGCCTGATTTCGAGGTCGTCCGGAGTTCCGAGGAAAACGAGGATGAAAACTTCTAACGATTTTAAGAAGCTCATCCCGAGGACTTCGACTCGAGGAGTCCCGCCGCTGAATGGGAAATCGGCTTTCGAGAAGCGGCAGAGAAGCGGCTGAGACGTCTTTTGACTTTGAATGGGGATTCGAATTTTATTATCTGGAGTTGGTGGATTATAGAGTGGAAAACCTTCGAAAAATCAATTTTTAAAAACCCATTCTGTGGATTTCTTCTCATCGAAAGGCATTTGCCTTTAGCTCCCAGAAGAAATAAACCGGGCGAAAAAAAATCCCATGGCTTTAAAATAATAATAGTAATTATAATTTTCTTTTTCCATATCCCCTTTTGCGATGAGGAGCTTAAAAAGAGCCTAAGGGATTCAGTTTGCCCTTTGGAATCATTTGTTCGAGTAATTCCCGACTTAGATGCAAGAAACTTAACCCTTGCATTTCGCCGAGGCCAATGGAGACGTTCGAGGACTGGCTCTGCCAGAATGATGCAGTCGACACGAGGGCCATCGTTTTCCCTCTTCGCTCTCCCTCGTCCGCAGGCCATCGTTATTCGGAATGACTCAGTCGGTGCCCCCACGGGCGCAGCGGGGGGGCGAGGGGGGCCCCCGCCTCCGATGGTCGAACGGTGGGGATGTTCGTGGGCGACGAACGGCCCTGGAATCCGCGAAGATCTGTCGTCGCCTGTGCCTCATCTTGCGGAGAGCCCCCTGACTTGGGCATTCGTTGGGAGGAGACTCTCTCCCTTCCCTTCGTTCTCTTCGCAATGAAAGTGAACTAGGGCGTTGCGGTGTTCCGGTATTTTCATCATATCGCGGTATTCGAACCGATATCGAACCATTCCTTCTTTCCGGTATTATTGCCACGGTATGTATACTGTAGGATACCGCCTCTAATCATACTGCCGCCACGGCGGCATACCAAGAACCATATCTATAAAATAAAAAAATGCATTATCAACTATGCTCCCAATCTCCATCCGCGATGACGCCCACCGCCCGGGGAAAACCGAAGCCTTCCTGGAAGTCGCCGGAGTGTATTTAATCCGGACTCAAGGACCAAGATCCGTCATTTGTACACATCATCTGTACGCATCTATACACATCATCATCTGTACACGTCATACACTTGCTCCTTGACCGTGCTCTCTGCTCTGTGAGCACTCGATATCGATATGAAACGTGCGGCCATGCACAGTGATAAGATGGTTTATTTTCCATGATGGATCCATTATTCCCCCCACTCACTCCTCGCCGGTATCACCGGCATGCCGCGGTATTGAGCCACAGTATACCTACTAAGAAATTTCTCGCATCTCGTAACGCCCTAGTGTGCCGTCTGAGCTGGCTCAACTCAAATGTCCCCAAAATTCCAGGTTTCTCTTCTCCATCGGTCATCGGTTCTCCAAATTCGGTCAGGAAGAAACGAGTGGGGGATCGAGGCGGGATTCGAGACGGGACAGTGAGAGGAGAGCCGTCGCACTCGTGCCCTCGAGGTGACGGAAACGGCGATTCCCTCCTCCCGATGGATGGAAGGATGGAAGGATGGAAGGATGGATGGATGGAAGGATGGATGGATGGAAGGATGGATGGATGGAAGGATGGATGGAAGGATGGAAAGATGAACGACAGAAGGAAAAGACGGAAAGTGCGAGGCAAATCCCGGCCAAAATTCCATGAGCGCACATTAAGAGAAGCGCTTCCGGCCCGGAGCCCGACGACGACAATCGACCGATCATAACAACCTCAGGCGACGCAGCGGTAACGGCGTTTCTCACCCTAGCTATAAAGAGATAAAGCCAAGTTCTTTATTCCAAAACCCTTGTGCCAGGCTCATCTGCGCAAAAAAAAAAAAAAAACATAATCCAAATCCCCTACCGAATCGAGAAGCCCGTGAACTCCGGTCGTGAACAATCGCGGAACGTGTTACACATCAAGCAAAGATAATGTCGGAATGCACCTCTCCCATAGAACCTCGCAAGTCTCCGAAAAGAATTGTCCCAGGGCATCAAAAAGAGCCGCGTGAATCGAAAATTAGGCCGATCGCGAGAAGGCGAACTTAGTTACTGGTTCACAAAGGCATTCTAGAAGGAAGCCATCTTCCTCGAGACTCTTGCGAGATTCACGCGGATTTATTCACATTTATTCCTACAAAAAGATCAGCATCGAAAAAACGCGGACGATCGCAAAGAAGCGAAACGAAAGGCTTCTCGACCCTCGGCGGTCGCGATCGCGATCGCGGTCGCGGTCGCTCCTTCACAACTCGGAGTCGATGACGTTCTCGTTGCCTTTGTTGTCGGCTTGGGTTCCCGCATTTCCCTTTCTCGACGAATCGGAAAAATATTTACGAGCCGAAACGTCGCTACTTTGTTGTAAACACGCTCACTCCGAACGGTCGACGTAACGAACGACGTTCGAACGACCTCATCGCGTCTCCATTCTCCCGAGACTTCGAACGTCGGCCCCACCGCTCCCGTCACGACTGACGGAAAACCGCCAGAACCCCTCGAGAACCGTCTCCAAGGTACGTGAGCCAAGGTACAAGGTACCACAAGGTACCACAAGGTACCACGCCGAATGGCGCGACGGACGCCCACGACGCCGCACCGAGAGAATTCCGATCGGTCGGCTGTCATCGTCTGACTGGAGGGGATGCGATCGCACTTCACGGTCTTCCCTTCCCTATTCCCCCAAGAGACATCTAGCGGAGGTTAAGTGAAGCTGCGAAGGAGTCCGGTCGAGTCCGGTCGAGTCCAGTCGAGTCCGGTTCTTCCTGGTTCCTTTTTTTTTTTTGGCTCTCGAAGTTCTCAGGGGGAAATTGCGAACTGAACTGTTCAGTTCCATTCCAGTTCAGTTCTTCGGCGAGTCTCCGTTGTTAAGCTGGATTTTAGCTCCGAAGAAAGACGAGTCTGTTTTGTTACAGGCATTCTGCTTCATGATGCATGGGACACGGTGACCGAAATCCTTGACATCGGCATACGCATCACAAAGCTCGGTAATAAATGCCCGCAAGCTTCGATAATAATAATAAAAATTTCCGCGTATCGTTTCTCAACTTTGGAAACAAAAGCCTATTTTTTTTAATCGCAACAAACGACGAGTTCTCGTAAACCCTCGACGAAAACCCTCAGCCTCGGAACGGCCGCACGATCGAGCAAATCGGCCCAAGCAATCACCCAATTAACGGTGCTAATGAGAAAGGGGGATCGATTCGAAACGTAAAGGCTTGCGATTATCTCGTCGTCCAACCTCTTCATGCTCTTCTCCGTCATAGTCCTTATCTTTCCTTTGTCTCTCTTATCTCTCATGCCGGTGATTACAGAGTGACGACGTCCCATCAAACCTTCCAGTGGAAATATCGATCGTGCATGCTTCCGCAGCCCCCCCCCTGCCCCCCTTGCCCCTCTTGCCCCCCCTCCCCCCTGCCTTTGGGCGAGGTTGTGGAATGACGCGATCCGATGGCTCATCACGACGGGAAAAAATCAAGGATAACATGAAAGGACTGGCTTCATCAATCAGATAATGAGAGCTGAATGTTCTAGAGACGGGCGAAAAAGTGGGAGAAAAATCACATGGAACTCCTTCGGCGGCTGCACGAGAAAAATGCGGAACGATTCGGGACGAAAAAGGTTCGTCGGATTCTTTCGATCGCGTCCCGGAAAGGACAAGGCGACGTAGACGCAGAAATAAATAAAAAAGGAAATGGAAGTGAAGATTATTTTTAAGGGAGCGAAGCCAACAGGGGTGAGAAATGGCGATTCTGCCGGTATTCCACGAGATTATGAGATAAGATTACGAAGAGAATGACGAGTTGTCGGGAGAAAATGAAAATTCCGTGAAGACCAATGCGGATTCTTCTCGAAGAAAAACAAGCCTCTTTTTTTCTGGTGGAAATGGTAGTTGAATATGCATGAGAATATTTTCCGATTTGATTTCACTCTATATTCCATAAGCTGCGAATTGAAAAACAAGGAAAGACGGGATCGAAGTCGTGTGGGAGCCAACCGATCGCGACGGATCCCGCGAAGTAGTCGAGAGGAATGACGAAGACGGTCGAGTGCGGCGCTCAGTTCTCTTCCGAAGCGATTCGAAGGTTGGACGAGGCTGGGGGGTGTCGTTGGCAGTCGGTGAGTGTCGGGATTGGAGGTTCGAGGATGAATGTCGACTTTGACTGCAAGAGCGGTGGTGATGAGGAATTACCTTGGGTAGTTCGGATAAATATTACCGGGTGACGATGGATGTGCATCAGTGCCGTATATTGGCTGAAGAGTCAGAGGGGCAGGGCAGCAGAGCGGGGACGCCGAACTCCACTCGAGCGATATCAGGGAGAAAATAATTACCTTCAAGGGGGCAGGCGCCAAGCTCTATTCCGGGGATGCAAGGGGGGCGGGGGGCGGCCCCCCCCCCCCCCCCCCCCCCCCCCCCCCCCACACCCCAGGGGCGGAAGGGGGGGGGGGGGGCGGCCCCCCCCCCCCCCCCCATAAAATACGCCGCTGATGTGCATGCAAGCGCAAATTGTGGGCAAGATAACGGAAGAGCATTCTTTTACGAGCCGGAGAATTCCTATCTAAAAAATTTCTCGGAAGTCCTTATCTGACCCTTTGGAATTGATATATTTCTCATTGTCTCGCGGAGGTGCCGAGAAGTGCGTCGAAGTTGCCTGACTTCGCTCTGAGTCGTCTGCTGATTCGCGTGCTGACTGAGTGTGTACCGAGAATTAGAGAAGGAATGTGCTAAGCGGAATTCAGCCTTTGAATGCGGTCGTGACTAGAGGTTTTCAATACGCAGCCCGGAGGTATTCAAGGAAAAGACTAGATAAAGAACAAAAAAAACTCTTTGAATGTCTGATGTGTGTTTAGATACGCGGAGCTGTGCGGGAATGGAAAATAGAGTTGATCTGGGGTTATGAAATCCAGTGTCCCAAGGCGAACCTTTTCGGGTTCTTGGGCATAAATTTGGGTAGAGTATGATCCTATCAGCTTAAATTTTCTAACTGATGCGTTTTGTAATGTCTGCAATTGTAATGTCTGTTTACATGCCATGCAGGTGTGATTCTAATCTTTGGGTCCACCTGTGTTTCGCCGTAACGCGTTTCATGTGTAGTGGGGGAATACCTTTTGAATTATTGGTGCTGCTCTTTCGACGAAGAGGCAAGAGACCTCTTTCAGGTCAGCTGCTTCCTGGAAGCAGGCCATACATGGGAAGGAGGAGGAGGAGAAGGAGGGGGGGGGGAAGCGAGAGGGAAGGGTGGAATCAATCGAAAACGCCAGGGGAAGAAATGCACAGTGCAGGTGCAAGAGAGGGAGAGTTTATTTTTCCACGCGGAACATTAGCGCACGTGAGGGTAAATGAAGTGGTTCATACCAGATGGCGTTTCGTCACCGTTGTTGTGCCATGGCACCCTTCGTCTTCCGAGAAATCGTCTCTCATGTCTTTTCGTGACTAAGGCTTTTGTCCTATTTCGTGATGTCTGAATGATCAACGGGTTTCTTGCAGGTAAAACGTTAGCTCATGTATAGGCATAGGCCTAACATAGTCTATGATCTTGTAAGCCTAATTGTAGGTCTCGCACTGCCTACGGTAGTCAGTAAAATAGGAGGGACTTCATTAGCCTAAGATTGTAGCTACTTCTGAATCGACTTTGTGGGCCTTGGCCTACCCCTTCGCAAACTTTTCAATTGGTGCATTTTATCAATCAGACAAGATAGGCCTAAACTACGAAATCATTTCGCATACCTTGCGGAAGGCTCATGAAAGGCTTTAGCTTACTTCATAAGTACATGTGTGGCTTGGTAGGCCATGTTTGACAGACACGCTTCCAGTATAAAGTTGCTGTCGTTGGCTTTCCATTTTGCCAAGCATTGATTAAGTATGAAAGTATGGGTTAGGCCTAATGTCCCCAATACTGTAGTTGCCCCTACATTCCATATTCAGCCTTTTTCCTCTATATTCTCTAGTAGCATATAACATTGAAACAACATTGATTCAATGTTATATGCTACTAGGGTTATGAAGATGGAACTTTATTACAATTATGACTAAAGACGTACACATGTGGGGTATAATACCCCACATGTGACATGTATAACATGGCTGTTATTCTGTGCACATTCATATGTACAGTGCAGCTGCTTTTTTTTTTAATTACATCCAGGGGTGAGTGCTTCCAATAGCCTTAATACTCCATCACAAAGAAAAAAAACTGGTGAAGGGGCAGCGAACAGGATGATCCCTTCCATCTTTCCTCAATTGCCCTATTGAAACTCCTACATGAGTTGTGTATTATATCCTAAAATCAAGGGGAACTAGAGACCCCCAACCATAAGAAAGTTGTTGTGGTCTGTGTGCAGAATTTTGAGCAGTGAATGAGGAAAGAGAAGGCAAAATCCACCCAAATTTGGGGAGAGTGCTCTATTATTTTCCAGAGGTTACACAAGTTAAATATTCAGGTCTCACTCATTCTTGTATAAAATAAGCCATGCAGCCCTGATGTTTTTTTTATTTTTTATTGATGAAGAAGTCAAGTTGTCATCAGGAGGTTTCTTGAATGATTTGTTTGTCATATTTTAACTGTGTCAAATTGCATTTAAAAGTGGCAAAGATATGATTATAAGTGTAAATTATTATTTTCCTCAATTTTTATGTCACCACATTAACCCCTATTTCATGGTATCTTTCATCATCCTTTCAATCCTTGGCTTCACCATACTCAATATGATTAGTGATTATCTAGGCCAAAGCAGAACAAATTTCATGAAACAAAACTTGACGGCTGATGAATAAAATCAAAGTTATATAAAAATAACATTGTAGTGGCCAAGGGCAAAGCATGCTGGGAAACAATTGAGCCTCATTTAGATCAGTATAGGAAGCACATGCAACAAGGCGAAATGGTCCCACCTTCATGTCAGTGATTTTGAGTGATACCTTGCATTATGAGCATGGCAGCCTCTTAGGCCCCATGGGCTAATTGATGGAGAAACATGAGGTGTTAATGGCTGCTTTGGGCATATGGCAACTGCCCTGTTGGGGATATTAGCATTTTAAAAGTTGCTGTTGGTTTCTATTTTTCTCTTCTTGACTCTTGAACTAGAAACTTGTCCCAAGTGATGCTTTGGTGGAAAAGGAAATGATTTTGGACTGAAGGTACAAGTTTTCAAGTTTATGTATGTATGAATCAGAGTAGTTACTCTGTTGCCTGCATCAGGGTGTAATAGTGGACTTTGGTAAGTGAGGATGGTGATGGAAGTCGTCTATCAAGGTTGGTTAGTCAAGTCACCACCACCTCCAAAGACCAGAGTCTTCAAGGCTGTAAGTTTATTGCTTGCAAGCGAAAGCACGGCACCTGTTTTTTTTAATGTTTAAATAAATTGTCTTCATTCATTTTCTTAATTCCTGTTCATAGAAATGGAGAAGGAGATGGTTTGTTTTGCGTCAGTCTGGAGCACTGCCTGGCCAGTATGTTCTGGAGTATTTCACTGATGAAACTTGCAAGAAAATTAAGGGCCATATTGATTTGGATCAGTGTGAGCAAGTGAGTTTACCATTTTCTGTACTAAGATTCAGATTGTGGTGGAGGCTTTAGTGACTGTCTTCATGGAGGACTATGGCGATAGCTTTTTTTAATTTTGCAACTGTGCTGTGATGAGATAATGTCTGGTACTATTCATAATTGTATGCCTAAGTTTCTCTTGTTCTGAATTCAGTGGACCTTGAGATCTTGATGAACAAACAATATATCTGCTGGTAATGTTATCCTATCTGTTGACAAGCATGGGGATCATCTGCTTGCAGTGATCTGATTTCTGATTAAAAATACGTATTCCATTAATTTAATATGTAATCTTGACTTTAAGGTATTTTGAATTGATTGCAGTTACATTCATTTTAATGCTGTTGGATCATCTAGTATTTGTGCATCAGGCTCTTTGTTTTACCAGTTGATGATAGGATTTGTATTTAGGCCTGATGAACCATTTTCTATTAGTGTGAGACCAATGTGCGACAGGTTCAAGGCTTATAAAGGTTCCTACACCCTAGCGATCCAGTTAATCCTCCCTTCAGTCTAAACTTAATGTCATTGGTACTCTTGTATTGGATAACTTGAATATAAAATTGTTGTATACAGATTGATAGGTCATTGGTAGCTGGAAACATATTTGATTGGTTGTACTCAAATTGTGGCTTATTAGGTGTCTTCATATCCAACCAAGCATTTTCAGGAAGTTGGCATTTTATATTCTCAAAAAAGCTGGTGAATCAGATTTACATATGGTGGTAAATTATAATCTGAACCCTACTGCCTTGCTGTAGTTATGCTTTTGCTGAGTCATGATTCATATTGTAATACTTTATTGGACTGATAACTCTGGTGTAGTTCCATTCTGTTTTATCTATTGTCAGTATTTTTGGTCTAAGAATCTAATTATTCACAACCTAGGTCTGGTTTTCTGCATTGTGTGATTACATGCATTGTTAAATCATAATGCTGAATAGTTGAGGCTTAACAGCCACACTGCATTTTTTTTTTACAGCAGAATTTTTCTACCAAATAAATGCATTTTTAAATTGCCATAATTGTGAGGTTTACAATTTGTGCAGACAAAGGCTTGTAAGGAAGAAACTAAGGGGGAAAAGTTGTAAGCAAGCAGAGTTATCGAGTTGGAACTGTAAGGTGTGGGGGAAACAAAAAAAAAAACAGGTTTAGAACTAATAGTTAGGAAAAGAAACTGGTAGTGTGTGTTGAAAATGCCAAGTGCCCTCATTTTTTTATTAATCCAAATTTGGAATACTTTCAACTAATCCCTTCAACATGGTACAGGGGGTGAAAGAGAATTGAGGTGGAAATTAAGCAGCTGGAGAGATAATATCACCTGACAGGGATGAACCAGGTCTCTCACTATGTATTTCTTTTGTATCCAGTCATTATTTCATGGAGAAATTAATAGAGAAGAAAAGAAAGAAAATATTGACCAGCCAATTTATTTATTTATTTTTAGCTATTAAAAAAAAATTTTTTGTTTTCATTGACAGTGTAAGTTAAGGCTGTGAAATAAAGGAATGACTGGCTCCTATCTTCTTCCCTCCCTCACATAACTCAATTTTTTTCCTCATCTCCATGTCACATTGTACTCCTAGAGAAAATATGGGAAAGGGAAATTGACAGGAAGTGTCATTGCTGATATGAGAGAGAGGGTGAGATAATCAATGAAAATAAATTCAGGATTGGTTGCTTTTTTGTTTTGGATTGCTGATTTTGCTGCTTCTACTGCTGACTTTCATTGTATCTCATGAGACAGGACTGTTTTTTTTGTTGTTTTTTTCAGAATTTACTTTGAGCCCTTATTTTAATATAAATAGGATTAAGTATTGCTAGGCTTATGTGTACTGCACAGTCCACACTTGTGTATCATGGTTTCAATTGGTTGTTTCAAGCCTTTTTATTTGAACCATTTATCACCAGACAATATGAAGTATCTAGGAAAATATTACGAAGGTTGAAAACTCTGATAGAACTCACTCTTTCTTCCTCTCTGTCATGTAATCAACAGGATGGACATCCTGTCCTGTATTCCTTCCTATCTTCTCCATAGAAGAATGTTGAAGAGAGAAAATTTAGTGACAATGCATAGGGAAGATGGTGACAGCCATTCCATCACACTGTAGCCTCAATTTTAATTTAAAAAAATGCCTTAATTAGAGCATACATTTTACCTTATGAATATGAAAATATAAATGCACAAGATTGTTCACAGTTTATGGTAAGAATTTCATTACTGCCTTCCCATGTAGTCTTCAATTCTTGTCCACATGGTTGGAAATATTTATTCTTCCTTTTTGACAGTGCCATCATTGCCCTTCTAGCTTTTTTTCCCTGGGTTGATGGTTGCATCACAGCCAGGTCTTTAAAAAATAAGGATACAGCTGTTCCATAATAAGATACTGCAAAGCCAATGAGTTCATTTTCTCTTAAAAGGACATCAGTAATGCTTAAAAAGTTCCAACAAAACTTGCCTGGCTCTGGCGAGAGGAATTTTAGTAGTGTCCAAATCCTGAAGCATACAAAGACAATCAAAAAGAGTCCATCAAGTGGCAGCACAGGAAAATCCTCCTATCCAGAGGGCCATGTCAGAGAATTGTGTCATCTCTCAGGGAACCACCAATAATGTTGTTCACCATGATCCAAAACTAGAGAAGCCTAAATTTGGGGTCTATGACATCCTCTTTGTTTATGGAAAAAAAGGACCAATTTCTGGCAACTGTATAAATGTGATACTGATTGGGAAGATATGAAAATATACAATATTGTCACTTAGTTAAAGAGTGGCCATACCTCGATGCACAAAATCCAGGCTATTTATTAACAAACCAAAAGAGATGAAAGTTTCTCCAAGTGGGGTATGCAGTGCAAAGGGGTTTTTCAGTTTTTTTTTTTCTGGTTACAGCTACTAAGGATAATTTACTTCTAGGATGGTTGCTGGGAAAGTGAAGGTGGACTCAGTAATATTAGGAACAAGTTGTAATGCCCATCTTCAAAAAATGTAGTTCTTCTTTATACAGAATAGAACTCAATAAAGGTCAAAGGAGCAGACAAGAATTCAGACCATTCATTTAGATAACCCAATGCCTTCAGGTGCTTGGAAAAAGCACAAGGGCATAGACATATGTACTTTCTTGATGGATTTAGCTCTTAACCTTGCCATTATCAGAAACCTCAATTGAGCACAACCAATCTGGAAGCACCAGTTATAAATAAACTCAAGGGTACTTTAGTGACTCTCTGGAATGCAAACAACACTCCATAGGCATACAATGTCATAAATTATTACATCTGGATTTTAAAAATTGGAACACTTACCTTTGCTCTATTGGTATAGAGCATTTCCTGTTTTGAAAAAATGACATACATAGAAACACAGCTATTGAAAGACTCATAATTGCAATGTTGTTCCTGTAATGATGAAGGAGCAATGATCTGGATGCAACTTGAAGACGCTTACCAGTCAGGGAGTTTCATGAGGAAACAAGTGCTGTATCAACTCAATTCCAGATTTTACCTAATTCTCTCTCTGAAAAATTAAGTTCAGTGGTTGATCCGCCTTCTTTGTTTATCATTGCAGGTGGATGCAGGGCTGACGTTTGGAAAGTACAAATTCATGTTTGATATCTACACTCCTCAGCGAGTATATTACTTGGCTGCAAGCTCAGAGAATGAAATGAGCCGATGGGTGGAGTGCCTATGCAAGGTGTGTGGCCTCAGGGCTTCACAGGATGAAGAGTGTAAGCATTCTTGTCTGTCGTGCTCATTTTTGTTGTGATTTGAAAAATAATTTTTTTCCTTTTTCTTCTTGTAGTTTTTAGGAATGGTCCTTCCATCAGCAGTGGTGAAGTATGGATGAGTGCAAATGGAAACATGCTACCTCCAGGCACTCCAACATCCCCTTCAAGCCCATTGGACATGCCATTCTATGGCCCCTACATACCCATCAGTGAATGCGTGACTGGCAAAGTGCCTATTGAGGAACCATCCATGATCCTTTCCCCATCTCAGGAATTAGCCAGAACTCCCCTCTCCTCCACTCATCACCGGGATCTCCCTTCGCGGATGAGAGACCTCTCATCATCTAAACCAATTCCCTCTGTCAACTGGGACACTTACCCTGATGAACTGGTCCAATCCCTTGCTGCAGAGAGTAGGCTAGGTGACTTGAATGTGTCTGAATCACAACATGACCAGTCTTCATCATCCCTTGTGTCTGGGACTTCAACAGCTTCTCACCGACAAAATGATCAAGAAGCTGAGGATGGGAATGGTGCCAGTGTAGAACCAATGCTACAGCTGACATTGGCATCCCATGTGAAAAATCCTTCACCTCAAGTATTCCTCTATGAATTCTCAAAGTCTGATGAATCCCAAAATCAGAAGAGGGAGCGGTTTTTGAGGGATGGGCCTCCTTCAGTGAATAGAAACTTGAAACCACCTGCAAGGAAACATGCAGAGTCGGGAGGGAGTCCAATGACACCAACTGAAGCAAGCCCTGGCATTGTAGGACAGCCTCCTCCAAGAGTTGATCGCTCGTTGAAACCTCAGAGGAACCCTAGCTCCTCGAGCCACAAGCAAGGTAGGCCTACCCTGACTGTGCATATTGGCTTTGGACTTCCTATCAATCATCCATAATTTTGATGAATAACATATCAGACACCTTAGGCAACACTGCACCTAGGTCAGAATCACTGCTTAAAGTGGCTGTCATAATTGAGGTGGACATTGCAAACATTTATTTGTCCAGCACCTAATCCAACCTATGGATGCCTGACATCATCCGTATAGGTGATGGACCTATGATCTTGCTCCACATGGTGCAGTGATATGATCCCTAGGTGTTGAGATACATGTCTCTGAACCAATTTATTGGTCATTTTGTAATTAGCACTGGATTTAAGTTTTAACCATCAAAATTGAAGTTTTCAGCTTATTTGCCATAGATTCCTATAGTTATGAATTCTTGGTAATCTTAACCCTTTCAGCACTTTTTTTTTTGTTTCTAAAATCACAATTTCTCTGTTAACCCATTCAGGCATCAGGCTGGCTGACAGACCTATTGGTGTCTGAATGGGTTAAAGGGTTATGTTTTGCTGTCCTTCACCCTCAGTTGTTCATACTCTGATAAGTATGCTCCCCCTTCTTATTTGGTCTAATTTTAATCAAGGCTGTCATGATGGCAGCTTTGAAAATGAAAGAATTGATGTATCAACCTGAACCATCAATGTTGCCTCAATGGATTGGCAAAAATTTACACTGAATCATGGAGAAGGAAGAATGAATAAGCATTTCAAAAGATACATCAGAAATAGTGTAGAATCCTGCATGATCTGTAACCTTACTTCTGGAGGGAATGGAAGCCATTCTGAAGATGCTGGATAACCAGCATCTTCAGAATGGCTTCCATCACTCATTGTTTGTGTCCATCTTCTCCCCCCCTCCCCTGTGGGATTCCCTCGTCACTTATATATCGTATGTGCATCCATAAATTTTGATTCTGGAACTTCGCTTCTCAAATGCTTTGTGCGTGTGCATGCAAAATCCATAGATGGTGACATCATGACAGCCCTAATTTTAATATTCTTAGCCCAGTAGCACAAACATAATCTTGGTTATGGTTGATCATACCTTTCCACATTGAGATTCAGTTGAGGTCTAGCCCAGTTTACATGAGAGACCTAACAAAAGCTAGAAAAGGCATGAATTCATGCCTTCTATATTCCATTTGTTACTTTTTCAATTGTCACGTTTCCTTATCTATGTGGTGACCTGCTGGATTCTCATCGGATACAAAAGTAGATTAGAAATAACTTGTTGATATCTTGTGCTTTGTCTGATGCTTCTGTGGAGAGTATGAGATACCCTGACTGTACTGATTTTTTGTGCATTTCACGTTAGAGTTCAAGTTGGGTCCCCCTCCCCCTGGAAGAGGTCAATGGCAGAAGACACCCAGAGCTGCTCCATCTCCATCTCCTCCAAGTATGCTGACCCATTCTGCTGCCACATTGCCAAGGATGCGACGCTTCAGCACAGATTCAGATGATGGTCCTATGACCATTCCCTCTTCTCGCAACCAAGATGATGAGCAGGTGTGCTTTCCCTCCATCATTTCTGTCAATGTTCTTGTGATTCTGTTCTAGATGGATGTCTCTCTTTTTTCCAGATTTTCTACTACTGTCAAGGTGGAAGGTTCATCCCATCTCCCAGGGGGAGAAGGGAGCAATCTCCTGCTTCTTCATCTTGGGGGAGGCAGCAGGAGATTCAGTATCTTGATCTAGATCTGGAGAATATGGCAACAACACCCAAACCTCCAGAGAAATCACCTATCTCTACCACTGTATACAAGACAGTGGATTTCTTGAAGACAGAAGCCTTCAACAAGACCCGAGAGGATGTTGAAGCATCCTACCGAAAGGAACAGGAGAGTGTTCTATCTGGTTGAATCAGGAAGAAAGAGCAACTTCCTCTTCCATGCTGTGATTTCTCTCAATGGAGGTACCATCAATGTATGCCTGCAGCATGCCATCTCATTCATTGATGGAATGATTGGCTGATGCAGTTGGTCATTTGAATCCCTTTCTTCCAAGCCTAATTGTGTCTAGTTGCCATACTCTTACCTTATTGCCATATTATAGATGCTCAGTGAACATCTCAATTAGCAATGGGACAAAGAAAAACTTTGGTCAGGGAAAAAAATTATGTTCAATGCAGATGATCGGATTTTTTTAGACTCCATGACAATTGCACTTCCACCTAAACTAAACCTAACTGAGTAGGTGTTTCAGTATTCTTTAGGTGGGGTAGATGATTCAAAATGTGGGAGTTTCCCTTGAGTGAAAATGAAAAATCTTTAAAATAATGTCTTTGAAACTCCTTTGAAATTTTGAGGTTTTCTCCATGTGCACTGCAGCAGAGATCTCATATCACTTGATTATGTGTCTTTTGCCTCTATTCCAGTAAGTTTTACTGGTAATTGTATGCCAAACTTCTTTGCATAGAAAGGTTCTTTCTGTCTGTCATTCCATAGAACAAACTATGCTACATTCTGCCCCATCAAACTGACTCATCTCAACCTATTCCTACCATTGTTTTCATACTATGCCAAGAAAAACAAGTTGTCTTTCATGAAGTATCCTTGTTCAATTTGTGCTTACGGAACTTCTTTCTTGGCCTGTTATACTACTTAAGATGATAATGTTTTAAAGAATTTCACATTGTTCTTTGTTTTTAGTTTTCATGGAATGCTGCATATTCCCATTGAGGGTGAATGTATAGATTTTATCTAAAAGTTGAAATCGATTCACCATATGAGAAAGCATCTGCTATCAGAAAGGTATTTCATGGTACCCGACCAATTGTTTCTGAGATAGGTTTTTGAAGTTTCACTTCCAAATTTGCTATGATTCTGTGAGAAGAGATTCCCATTACCTACAGTGCCATTGCCTTGTCACATGTGAACAGAACTATAAGTTCAAATTTGGTCGATATGAGTGAATGGCACTGCTATATTGCTCATCACAGGTTGACTTTTCTCCACACCTTTTTCCTGCTACCTCTTCTGTTTTTATAGAGCCATAGCCTGATCAGAGTAAGCTAAGTTCTGGCATAAAGAATAATTCTGCTTCAAGAAACTTCAAATTTATCTTCAGAATGGATAATTCCTGTTACACCACATGAACGAAACAAAATGTTGTGTACAATGGTCGCATGTCTCTTGAGTATGCTATAGGGCTGACTAAGGGTCATTGATATCTCTTGCGAGTGTCAGCTGTCAAAGGCTTTATCTTCTCCCCTTAAAAGAGGGACCTAGGACTTGGTATAGATTCACTAGAAAAGATCATCAGCAGAAAGCCATGAGGATTTTCCCAGAGAAGTCTGTGGGAAAAATAGAAAAACTTAGGTTCTGTCAACAAAGGAGCACTTGCTTATTCATCGACTTAAATAGGGAAAACTTCCTCGGGTTATAAGATTTCAACATTGTGTGAACATTTTTTGTTAGTGCAAGTTCTTTTCTCAAGTAACCATATGTAATGAAGTGCTGTTGGTACGAGAATTTATGACTCAGCTCCCCCTTAATGAATAGACTCTCCCATTTGGAAATGAGCAAAGTAAATATCTCTATTGAAAGAAATAACTTCAGAATTGAGTTTAAAACAATAAAAAATTGTACTTTTTAAAAAACAAATTGAAGAGTTACATATGATTGCATTCTCTTCCTCTGGTGGAAACCTGTTCACATAAAGATCAGAGTCCAAAATTCTGCATTTTGTGTTTGAGATTAAGTTATTCATTAGAAGGGGTTTCTACAGGTTGTGGGAGAGATTTCAAATCCATATGCATCATAACTGTAAAGAGTCCTAAAAATTCTGCAAAAAAAAAAAGTTTTGTCCCAAGCTTTAGTATGCCAGACTGTTTGTGCCACATCAGACATTTATCTTCACTATTCTTTTGAAGCGATGTCTTGTCCGTCCCTCTGTGTCCATTTCTCAAGAAACTTCTTTTCAGAGTTTCATGTTTTTTGGCAGTTGGATGAGACTCAAAAAGGTTGCTGGACTTTCTAGTTAAATCTCACCCATGAGATGATTGAGAACGGTATTACAAACTATTGTGCATCTAGTCGAAAGTGCCGAAGTGAGGGAAACAAGTGGAGTATTGCCATTCCTTTTTTCATTGTCTCCTCCAATTTTTGCCTTTTGCAATCGCAAGACTGATTCCTCGGGACCTAAGACTAATGCATTTTTCTTCCACGACAATCATATGCATGCTGTGTGTACTTATGGTGACCACTGTGAAATGAGTGCTTCTCTGTGGGCTTTCATGTTTTTTTTCTCCTACTTATTTATCCCTGAAATGGGACATTCAAAGATTATCGCATCGTGTCTTTCTTGTTGTGTTTCCTAGCATTCCTCTCCTATTCTCTTGCATCTCGGTTGGCTTTAACTATTGCCAATTGGTAACTTTCCATGAGTTTTTGTGATTTGGGCAATGCTTCATTTAGCTTGCATGCTTCCTCAATTTGACTTCCTCTGTACGACCAAGCTTGGTGCTACAAGTTGCGATTTAGATGTTCCATATACAACGATTTCCTTTCTTCCATTTCATGTGTACTTCCATGCTACCTGCATTTTCTTTTGTTAAGGAATAAAACAGTGAGATGACATGAGCAACCTTAATATGTGCCTTTTTTCTTTTACATATGTTGTGTACCCTTCAATTGTTGGTTTTGGTACGTATTGTATCATTGATCCCAATACCATCTCCGATTTGCCACCTGAGCAGAGTCGTTCCCTGACGCGCCTCCAGAGAAAATTACGTTTATTAATTTCTTAACTCAGCCGATTTCGTTTGAGTTCAATTTTTCTGAAGATGACATCCAAGATGGATAAGGAAGGAAGAATCCTGCCGATTAAAAAAAAAGTTACGTTTTGCTTCAGAGTCAAGAACTTTTAGAAGTTTATGAGTCGAGAATCGAAAATGACAGGCAGAGCACTCCATTTCCTCCGGCGCTCTAGTTTTCGGATTTAAAGCGGTGACGTGACGCTTGCGAGACCTATCCGCCTTCCCCACGTGACCGCCTCCATCTCGTCACATGTGATCGGATCCCTTTCCTTGCTCGCAAGAGGGATGGAGGACCGGTGAAGTTGACAAATGATGAATGTAAGCGGGAATGGCGTTCCTGTAAGGTTTCCGATAGGGAGCGGGATCACCGCTTCCCTACTACTTCCGGTGACTTCCTAAAATATCGTTGCCGGAGTGGGCTCCAGCAATTATGACAACCCGCTCGGAGTATATGGGAATGGTTGCAAAATAACAATCCTTGACCGAAATGCTCCTCGGGGGGGGCGCAGCGAGGCAGACAGAGAGATGATGAAGCGGTTAACCCATCACCTCTTCAGTTTTGCCTCTCCCGTGTTTCACCGGGTCAACAGACATGATTGATTGGACTCCTTGATCAGTTCGAGGTCCCTGGGCCCGGAAACTGGGAAAATATGGGGAGAAGCGAAAAAAAAGACCATGTGAGAAACTTCATGCTTTGCGTGAATCGTAACCCGGCGAGTTCGTCTAAAAACAAGCAAATGAGGTGATCATGCTTCCATTCAACTCTTGCTTTACGGACAGAAACAAGAAGGGATATTATACCGCAAAAAATACGCATCCTGTTTGGGGCTATGAAAAAAAAAACTTTATTTTAAGAAAGCCAGATTTGTAATCGTTTGTATCACTCAGAATAAACTCTAAAATCAAAAGTTTTGAAGTCTCGAGTTTGTTTGGGTAAGGAGCAACAGTCTTGGAAACTTTGATGAAATAAATTCCGCTTTTCGAGAGGCATCGGCATCTAAAAAAAATTAATGCGTCCCATTTTTTGCCAAAACGCCTGCTTGTTCTGGCATTCTTATTGCAATGTCCTTGACAGTGCAGTATCATCGTGTATCTATTTAATCTCACCCGAGACAGCATGCAATCAAGAATACTACGACGAGGACGTGGCACGAAAAAGCAGCGTTTATGGCGTCAAAGGTGAGAAATAATTTGAGCAGTGCTGAAACTCCACTCTGAATGATTGTCGCTTTTTATTCAGACACTTGAACTTTTCAGGAAACAAATTTTGTAGTGCTTCCAAAGTGATACGAAAAACCGAAATTATCCGCAACCGATTTCATTAGGCGTCAAACGGGACATTTTCTTGCGCCACCCGACATACAGGGTGATCCATAATTTAATATATAGTTGTCGGTTCTTTTGTGCACAGGTTGTACCTGAATGAAAATGGCTGAACAGCATCGTAAGTACAGCAAAACTCAACGCATCAACATAGTGAAGCGGTTGCATAAATAAACAATAATTTCAATACATTGCAACCGCGTACTAACTCGTGGACCACCCTGTATATCGGAGGGTTCGCCTTCAGCAGTGCCGTAGGTGTTGCAAGTCCTCTGTCATGCGCCGAACCTGAATCCATGAGGAAATGCTCAGTTTCGTTGCATCACGGTTTCCCACATTTTATATAAATTGGTGCTCGAAGGATACTAGCACCGTGGGATTTGAAGGGAGAAAAGCGATTCCGACGTCTGCCATCTCCATGGAGCAGATGATGAAAATGTGGAAACCGCTGCCGAAAGTGGCTTGAAGGGCAAAGGAAACCCTGCGAAAACTCGGTTTTATTTTACATGAAAAAAAAAATCGAATTCCACCGGCTATGGGGTGCCTCTGACTTCATTTCAAAGAGTTTCTCGTTGAATTTCCCTGTGGGAAACGCGTCCTACGTAATAGAATAATAATAATAATAATTCCTACGTAATAATTTAATCATAATAATTTCCTTGGGAGCCCCCAATCTTCCTTTTTTTCCCCTGATCAACGATGGATGGGAAAAAACTGGAAATGAAGCAAGATAGGGAGCAATGGAAACTGCGTCGCGAATTTTCTGTCGGTTAAAGGTTTAGATGTGACCTTTGTCCGTGGAGACCAACGGTTCCATTTTGGCGTTTAGATCACGAAAACCTGAACAAGAGAATAATTTCCCCCGACCCGAGATTGCCCTTTTAGATCGGGTGTTTCGAGTTTCGGGGCATATTTCAAGCTTCACTATTTTGCGCGGACCTAACAATGAATTTAAAATTATAATAATAATTAAAAAATGTGACTTTTCGTTGAAGTCAGTCGAGGCCTTGATTGATTCTCTGAAGGATGGCGTAGACGATATGATGTTCATCAATTTCTACGCGTAAGCGCTGCATGCCAGAAGGTTCTAATTTCGCCGTCAGAGCGTTTTCGTCCTCGCATCCGTCATTCTTCCGGCAGACACATTTGATAGGTACTCGAAAAAACATCATGACGAGACTGATGAAATCTTAGCACGCATCCAGAGTCCAAAGACCGACAAAAAAATCACAGGTCTAGACGGAACAAATTCTTTTTTGACAGGCCTCACCTATGAATTTTCCCGTCGCGGCGTCGCGTACGCATTCGTAGGCTGTCGCATTCCCCCCATGCACCGTTACCAAACCTGTTCCTGTGGGAAACGTAAGACCACCCTGCGTCTATAACAATTCTAACGAGGGCATTTAGCTACCGAGGAGCATAGCCATTGCAATCCCATATCGTTTCCGGATTGCCTTTTACCCAACCACTCCCATTCCCTCGCGCCGTCATCGACGATGCCAGAGAGACACCAAACAATTGCAATCATTCTCACGAAGGGACGAGCTAAGCGGACGGAGCGACATCCTCTTCCGAGCTGCTAATTTCCCATAAAGAAGTTAGGAGCACGCGCAAACGGGAACATTCATCCGGAAACGCTGCAACAGTCATTCGCCTATTGTCCTCATCGCAACCTCAAACCAGATGTCTTTCGAATCGATTGCAGAATCATGTATGGGGTCATTATGAACCGAACAAAACATTTACCTTCGGCCATTCAAGGGCGTTCTGGTCCGCGATGAATATGACTCATTTCGAAAAGCGAACAGTCATTCCCCACAAATAAAAACAAAGATTCCATATCTCTGCTTCATTGGACTGGATTTCGAGGACAGAAGAGCCATCTGTGCAACCATCGCTTATTAGGGCATTTATTGCACTTTTCCCATTGGTAATAATCGATCAACATTATATTTATTGTACATAAAAAATTCTAAAACTTATTAAAGCATATCAAATTGGAAGAAACATTTTAACCAGCATGCTCTTGGTTGAATACCCATACCTTTTAAATTCAAACAGCATTTTCTCATTGCAAATACTGTTTTCGTGCACCCAAGAGCCATTAAGTCGTGAATGAGACACTCATCAATCATCGTGATACTATTTTTCAAGCACATCCCAGAGCACCCGTGAATCAAAAATCAAGAACTTTTAAACATAATAAATGACTTTTGCCTGATAAATATAGTATAAAGGAGTAAAGTCGAGGACAACCTGACCGAGACCTTAGCACCCGACGGAATTATCACAAACCCGGTGCCGACTCCCCCTAGCACGCACACAGTCCCTCGCTGGCCTTGAGCGCATCCGCCGACTCCAGGGACCGCCGCACCGAGATCACGTCCGCCGGCCTCATCGCGTCCTCGTTCAGGTGGAGGTTGTACTCGGGGAGCATGGGCCGGGAGTTGCGGAGCTTCACCGCCAGCGTCAGGAAGATCGACTCCACGTGGTCGCTCTGGCTGTCGTCCTTCGCCGAGGTCTCGAACCACTGGGGACAAAAGCGGGGGGTCAGGGGATGTTTTAGCGTTTCAAGTACGCACGCGAGGGTGGGGATCCGAGGCTTTCGTACGGGCATGTTGTGTACGTCGGCGAATCTCTGGGCCCTCTGAGTAGAAATCTGGGAAGTTTCCTTGCAGTCGCACTTGTTCCCTACCAGAATACGAGGGATCTCGTATGTAAGCTGATGCTTGTTGCACTCCTCTATCCAGGTGGGCAGACTCTGGAAAAAAAAAGGCAAACAGTCCCGACTGAATAATAGCTTTGATACTTGCGAGAAGAATTACTTCTATTATCCGTATGAAACCGACCTCGAAAGTCTGAATTTTTGTGATGTCATACACGAACACTACGGCATGTACATTCCTGTAGTAATGAGGAACCATTGACTTCCGGAAACGCTCCTGCCCGGCGGTGTCCCATAGCTGAAGCTGTGAAAATTAAGGAGAGGAATTTATTCATTAGTTACAATACTTTTCTAGTCATGGACCTAAGGTTAGGCCACGAAAGTTCATGAAAATTATATCTCGATTATGGAACTCTATACATCGTTCAAAACCCTACACTATTCAAAAAATACGAAATTACTCATCATGAGTGAATTACAGCACTACTCTTAACATTTCACTTTCAATAGATATACATAACACGTTGGCAGCCAGGGCGCGGTTCAAGTATCTACATGCAATTAGTGTACGATGGTGGTAATAATATACTTGAGAAGCAAGAGCTGAGTTTAGTGAGCAGTATTACAGGGTTATACTTTCGAATGCAACTGAGGGACGGACCCTCAAAGTATAAATACAAACGCTGCCAACTGGTAAAAAAAAAAAAATTTTTCATCAATTAATCGGAAGCCATTAAATCGTGCCCCTAAATTTCTTCCCTGAATGTGACGAACGAAAGATGAATCACCATTCCGAGTTACTTCTAAGCGGTCACTATTGTCTCGTGAAGCCCCCATGCGTGCGCGGTATCAGATCGCCCCGAATGGGAGAATCCCTGGCTTTGGCTCGACCTCGACTAGGATGTCAATAAGGGCAGAAACGCCCCCTGGCGTGCCGGCCTGGGCCTTGAACCTTGGGCATGATGGGCGCAAGGGTAGGGAAAAAATCCATGCCTGTTTTCCTTCTGTGTCCCGACAGCTTCCACGGTGAGATAATAAAAAAAAAAACACCAGCAGGTCGCGCAATCGTGAGAAGGGTAAGCTTGATTCTCGGTCACCTTTCACGTTCCCTCTTGCTTCCTTCCGTCGCTTGACAAGGACTCACCCTGATCACTCATGATCCTGAAACCGCATTTTACATTAGGGGCACTATCTCCTGCCTCTCGATTGCGTCACATCTTAAACTTGGCAGCTCTGTCGTGCTTGGGAACTACGGTTTCCTCATGGTTTCTTTGATAGCTCGGAGGAATAGCCTCGCGTTTAGAGTGGCTGTCACACCAAAACAGATCGAGACGGAGCGTCCTTTTAAATGCAATTATATCTCAGTGTTTTCAATGAGATTACAACAATGAAGCGAAACGGGGCAGAACAGGCAGGAAGGAGACTTCTTCAGCCATTTCATAGATACGGATGCGAAAAGCACTCTCGTACTAAACACGGATCCGTCCAGATAAGGGCGGAGCTGTGTGACATAGCATGTGGTAGAAAGAGATTCAATTCAGGGTACGGGCATAAATCGCCAGAATTTTAAAAGACTCAATCCGACTCTAAACGCGTTGGTGTGAGGCCATCCTAAAAATATAATGCTGGCACAAGTGGAAAGGTTCATCCAATCCAAGTCTTCCCCAAACGGCACGCTTGTGCATCTCCAATTCATGCTTACGGACGAGACTGAAACGAGCAGAAGTGGAAAAAAGAACTCAGACATGTGAGTGCCAAAGTCTCAAGTCCAGTGCCGGAGGGAATTAAATGAGCCGATTCTCTCCTTCCCTCCTTTCCCCTATCTACATTGCCGCGTGCTCTTACACTCTGCCTGTTGTCTGGATGTCGAAAGAAACCGGATGGCATTCACTTTTGCCCTGCCCTTGTCCTCATGTTCAATGCCAATAATCCTCCCATTCAAGTCTACCCGATTCCATGCACGTATTGTGGCAATGCTGGGTGGCAGCAACCGCTTAGAATTAATTTCAAACTATCATATATGAATGTTTTCTTTTCAACATCCTCATGCAGCCATTTCATTTTGCATTATTCTGAGTGTTGCATTTGTTATTCAGCAAAAGAAAATTTGTATGAATAGTAAACAACAAAAATAAAAATGATTGCCTTCTTCAAGCCGTTCAATCATACAATTCAAATAATAAAAGCCTGCCCAATTAGAATGCAGTGGTTTCTTGCTGTGCTGCAATAATTCTAGTAACTGATTTTCTAGACAACGGACATAGCCTTTGTTCTTGCTACCAGGGAGTCACATGGCTACTGAAACCCACATAGGCATTATACCATGTCAGTCATCATTTTTAAGGGTAAGCCTTGGTTTTTAGCAACATGGTGTACAGCAGATACAAGCAACATTGAAGCATCTGAGACTAAATAAAACTAAGAACAGGGTATTATATGCAAGCTTGACACATTAGCTGCCATGAGAATCACCAATGATGTTCAGCAGCCAATGTGTTTCTTCTATCAGCAGGAAAGGTTCCAGGTCACTTAAGGAGGTTCCTTTCCAGCAGAAGGAAGGGACATATTAGCAGCAAGTCATCAAAATGCAAGTCTGTTGAGTATCACCAATGATCATCATGACAGCCAAATTGTTCAACTATCAAAATGATTCCTGTCTTGTGTCATTGGCCATCACTTGAATATGCAAATACAGGTCATCAACTGAACTTCTTTATGAACCAAAGTTAAACATTAACTTATCTCAGAACCTAACATTAAAGATTTCATCTGTCCTCATATTAAGACAGGAGTAGTTCCCATATCCTCCTGTAGAAAGCTACCCACTCATTCATATGGTACATGAGCTCTCCATCGTCCTCATTGTCCCTTCTGTTTTGGTCCTTCCCTTCTCTTTCATGACCAGCCTTATTTTTCTTTCTATTACTATGCCCTTCTGAGATGTTTTGTATTGTTCTGTAACTAATCTCTCCCAACATATATAGGCTAGCATGTACTGTACAAAAATTAATGTTCCAAATATGAGATTCAATGCCAAAACCTAGGCATATTAGTCTACTGTGACATTCAGTAGGCTACAATCACTATGCATGAGGTAAATATTAATCAACAGATGACTGAGAACCAATCAACATCAAGAAAATTATGTTCTCACCTTACACAAGTCTCGGAGAAGTTTTTCAAATATATAATATCTCAGACTAAGTTTACCTGCCTTCTTTTATCATTTGCAAAATGGATCAAATTGTTCTAGCCTACATAATGAAATTGTATATCAGTGTGTCCTAAGTACGTAAGCAAGTACTTTTACAATAGGAAGAAGCTTCCTCTCTCAGAAAGGAAGGAAGAAAAAGCCAAAGAAGTCATAAAGCATCTGCTCACAGTCCTGTAGATGAAACCACACCAAACACTGAGTGAATATTCAGGACAGCCCTAAACCCGGTTATTCCCAATCAGCCTATGTTGCTCTTATATCCTGGGCAACTCTTGACATGTTTTCCTACTTTGGGACCATTGCTCCTGCAGGGATCTTTTGATATTCCAGAAAACCATAGTTTTCTGAACTGCGCACAACTCAGTTGAAGGGGGGGGGGGGGGTCCCCTACCTATGAAAAGAAGCAAGAGCCAGGACTGAAACCCATGACAGTAGGAATAACCACCAATATGTTCACACATATGGAGGGGCACAGATTAGGCCTACACAAGTGAAGATATAAGACACCTGTCACACATCAGACTCATCTATGCATCCCTGAGGCCATTCCTGGAAGGGCTACACTGCAATCCTGGATACAGCTAACTCAGTTCCAGGCTGCCCTGACTATAGGATTACATAGACACCCTCAAGCACAAAACAGACCCTGGGAAATTGGCCCTAGCTCCCTACATTTGATTTGAATTTAGATGTGTTTAACAGCTGCTTTGAATTATTTTAGTCAATGGTGGGCATAGGCCTTGGTATAAGACAGCCCTGAGTTAGAACATGGCTTACCTTTATAGGTTCACCGTTGACCAGAATCACCTTTTCCCTGAAATCCACTCCGATTGTGGCTTCAGTTTTGCTGGGGAATCTGCCATTACAAAACCGAAAAGTCAAGCAAGTCTTTCCAACATTGGAATCCCCAATCACAATAATCTTGAAAGTCTTCGTCGGCTTTCCATGGGAATGTGACTTAGGAACATGGGGCTGAGACTCGGTCCTCTTCTCCGATTCAACTCCAGACGATCTAGCTGCATCTTTCTCCCGAGCAGGAGCTGCCGGTGCAGCGAAAGAGAGGGGCTGCTCTTGACGACCTCCTTCCGCCGCCACCAAAGCCATTCTTCATGGGATGACGTAGGTGTCGTTAGTGCAGACCATGCTTCCCTTGGAAGCACGAGTCTTCAGAAATAAATATTCTTTTGAATTCTAGGGCTAGGAATATATTAGCCTACTACATCGTTGAACAGCGACAGGAGTGTGTTAACGTTAGATCTTGAGAGTGACACGTCAAACCTCGTGCTAATCACTGCACCCCCCCCCCCCCCCTTTTTTTTTTTACATAACTTTATCAAGAGGTTAGATGCCTTCATAGGTAAGATTTAGGGGGAAAGGAAGCAGTACCGCTGTCGGTAACTAAGGAAGCGATCGAGATGCTCCCTCGAAAACCATCATTCGTAGAAGGGTAGGACTTTCCCAGAATTAGAGGAAGGGGTCAGGATGAGTGCTCGACCTCGACTCAGGATGTCAATGTGAGCAGAAATGCTTCTTGGCGCCCCGGCCCAATCCTTGAACCTTGAACGAGGCAAATCAGGAAAAAAAACACCCACCCTTGCCTCTCCCACCATCCTGTCGAAATCTGCACACAGGTTCGGCTCGAGCGAACGGAAGCGTACGGTTATTCCGATCCTAAAAGAGAGAGAGAGAAATCCCACTGGCCCTCATCATACTGCACCTGTAGAAGCGGTGCCCGGGTAGCATTACTCGAATGGAATTCCGCACTCGGTCGGCACTGGACTCCACTGGACCAAAGCGTTTCTTCCACCACCCACGGTGAGAATTTTCTGTGAAAAGAAGGGCGCTTGACCCGGACAGATATATTACTGTTGTAATCTTCATTGACCCAATAAGAAGAAAAAGCTGACTCCACTCCGGTCGGTAAACCGGTCCGTTTGGATATAAAATTCCGTGTTGGCACGGTTCCACGACATGCGCACTTAGCTTATGTGACTCTTTTTTCTAGGAATTTGAATTGGGTGTTGGCCCGAAAGGGGAATGCGAGGCCTGAGATGATTACTGGGATTTCTCTCGATTACGTTTTTTATTTTATTTCAGGAAATGCCCTTGAGCCGAGGATGAATGGTTACCGAACAGGGAGCGATTCGGCCGCTTCCCTCTTGCCACCTGCGGGGAAAGCGATCGTGCGTCGCCCCGTACAATGCGTTTCGACGTCACGGGTTCCTTGCACGGATGATTCCATCTTTGGGACGGACAATGCGAGTCATTTATGGGGGGCTGGGGCCCTTGGAATCGGACGGATGGGGTTTCCGGTTGGGTCGGCTTTATTGGGGAGGAACGAGGTCGGGAGGCGAAGCAACTCTTTATTTGTCTTCCCTTCGTCATTCTCAGTTTCCAACCCATAAGCGAACGCGTGAGTCTTTCCCAGTACGCTGCTTTTGTGCTGTCATCGATAAGTTCTAATTCTGTCTGGTTTTGGGTTTAAGAAAGACAGAAAAGTGGGAAAGGAGTTTCTTCCACTGTCGGTAGATGGCGCTGTAGCGGCGCGGCCTGATACCCTTTTTCATTTCCTCCCTTCCTGACAATGCTATCGAGAGGAGGAGTTAATTTCCCCCAATTCTCACTCTTGAACGTCCCGAATCCCAATTAAATCAAACTCTTTGCCTCGTTTGCACGGAACGGTGAAAGCGCAGGAAAAAGAGGAATGGTGGGATGGGGCACGATGGGAGGAAGGAAATACGGGCGATGGTCACCGGGCCAACCTGGATCATAAACTTACCTGGCCGGGGAGAAACGATGATCACCAAGGTCGTTCTCCCAGGGTGAGGCTCTTCCATTGCACTCCGGCTGAGCTGACCCCTGTGACTGCCCCAAATGTGGGTAGGTCAACGGCGATATTTTTGCCTTTGGGGAGTCTGCGTTCGCGCGGATTCCCTCACGATTACCTAGAACTCATTAGGGAGTGCTAATTGCTCGTAGAGTGTACCTCAATTAGTGGGGTGACAGTATCGGAACGCGAGGCCGTATCGGCCTCCCTTATAAAATCCATGGCATGCCACTGCCACATGAAAGGTCGCCGAAAAAAAAATTTGACTCGGACGGAAACACATAAATCGTGCAGCATCCTCTCCCTTTCATCGGATTATTATCACCTTCGAATATCTCGACATAATCCGAGATTTCAGATTTTTGGGAGTGGAGCCCCATCGAAGGCTATCGAGGGAAGGCGTGAAGCACGAACAGCTTCGTGCTTCAGGATGGGAATGCCGCAGGAATGTTAATTGAGTATTTCACACGTGGTTTCGAGTTGAGATGCGTGGCGATCTGGCCTTCGAGCTGAATGCCGTGAAGATGATGGAACCCATCAAATTATAGGCTCATGATTTCAGACGACAGCTATCTTCTTCCCACGGAGATTCTAAGAGGCGTTACGGAATCCTAATTAGTTGCGGCTTTTCTAAAAAGGCTTCACGGATGGCCTAATCCAGGATGAAACTTTTGAAACGTAAGACTTATCGTACGAGTTTGGTGGAGAAACCTCAGGGATTTCTGCGAAAGATTCCGAATCGGCGCGCCAGCATTGCATGGCCTTCTTGACAATAGACTCCATGCCCGACACTTCCAGGTACTGGACGACATCGAACGCGCCAGCATGGAGGCCTTGGTCGACCGTGATTCAAGGTAGGGCGCGGGGAGAGGGGGGGGGGGGGGGGAAGAATCGAATAAGCCCGAAACTGGAGGGAGGGGATCCCCACATCAGTGTGCGTCGAGAGGGCATGCAGTGAACTCCTCACACGTTCCGTCTCTCTCCTCTCTTCGGTCTCTTCTTCTACGACGCCATGCTTCTCTTACCTGTGAGTTCACACGCTCTGTTTAATGCCTTGCAAGTTCCTATCCTTCATATAGGATGGAATTTGGCTCGATTCACGAAGTTTGGGGAAACTTCGTAAATTGTGCCTAAATATCCTGCAAGTTATCCATACTTAATGGCTGATTAGCATTCGTATCAAATGGATTTCAAGGATCATATCATATTTCTGACATTACTTTTCATAGCTTACCTGTTTTAGTATATTCTCTCGTGTTCTGGGCTTGTAGTCATGACAACGCGTACATCATGTTCTCTGGTTAAACGGACGCGTGTAAGCCAAAAATATAAGGATATTTCTTTGTTTATCTCATTTCCAGTGTAAAATATCGGTCACCCTCAGCGTTGCCATGTTTGCGCCTTAAACAATTTTCTAGCAGAAACACCTGAAAGTGCGTCCAAGAATGTACGCGTATTTGCATGCGTGATATGTTCTCAGGTGTTTTTGGAAACCAGGATTTTCTTAGTGTACTATAATAAAAAATGTACTACTGAAAGTACTGCAAAAAGTTTTTCATTCGAGTAATATCGCTGTCTTTTTTCTTCGAGGCAGCCACCTGATAAACATATATTTAAAAAAATATAGAATTGTGCAATTTAACCACCTCTCCTGCACTGCACCTGACCTTTGCTTTTGCTACAACCATTTTATTACCTTTCCTTAGCAAACCTGAACCCTTTCGCAACGTAGTTTCCCTGAATATTGTCAGTTATTTTTTCTATAAATAATGGCAATTCTATGCAAAAAATGAAATTTGATTTATTTCATGCTTTATATTTTACGCTAAAATTTGGTTCTGGTGATAGGTTTCGATTGTGTAATGGAAATGAGATCCGTTGAGAAACTGGCACAAGGCTGTCAAAAAACAAAATGAAAGTATTTCAACGGTTTCGACTGTAGTCGAACGTCGCAGCAAAAGGGTTAAACATTTCAACGTTATGCGCTGAAACAACGATTTAGAGACTGGCTGAGCATCTGGAGAAGCCAAATCCAACTTCAAGTTGGCAAATCTGGCAACATTGGTCATCACATCTGAAGTGAATCTAAATCAGGGATGTCCAACTGGCGGCCCGCGGACCAGATCCGACCTGCAAATTCATTTTCTCCAACCCTCTAATTCCTCTCTAACAGTAGATTTCGGAAAATTGATGCAAATTTCACTTGTTCGCATTAAAAATGTGGTGTGAGGTTTGTTATTGAGGTCTCCAAACACACCCGAACCAAATCATTTGATCCGCGCCAAATTTAGTTGGACACCCCTAATCTAAATATCTGACGTCAATCCTTCTGAACCGACAAAGGGCGAAGGCATCCGGGATCTCTGAAGAAGGCGGGGCACGGGAGGGGTAGCGGGATAGGCCCACAAGGTAGGGTGTATCTTGATCCTCATTGGGGTCAAGGATAAGTAATCTCATTTACGTCATATTTGTATTCTCGCACTTCCGCTTCCGATCCAGTTTCGCCTCGCTCGGGCCTCCCGACGGCAGGGTGCGATGGGGTCGACGAGAGCGTGTCGACCGAAGGAGTTCGATCGGAGAAATCCATTAATTTTATGGGGATTCGAGTATTGCGAAAGGGATTAGAAGAGCCTTATTCCATCTCGTGAATTCCCGGGTGCAACCCTGGATTTTAAACTGGAGTTCCTGACCATAGTGCCCTCCGACTGGCAGCGTCATGCACATTCATGGCCCCAGCAGCGTTTCTAAATAGGGAATTCATCGATAGGAGGGAGTTGAAAACGCGGAACGAAAGTCACGCCAGACATTGAAAAGCTCTTTGGTACATCCTGTAGGTCACACCAGAAAAAAACTCTTCCACTTTCTTGTCATTTTCTGTTCTCTCTCCTGTGAACGTCAGAAACCGCAGATATTATTACGTACGAGCTCGAGTGTGACAATAATGTCCCCCTCGCGTCATCCCCCTTCTTCCGGTGTCTTTCGTTTCCGATATTTGAGATTGCCCGGAGATTTTTAAAACTGTCGGCACTTTCTCTTCGAAATTTCACAAGAAACCTTGATTGCCTTTGCGGTTTTATGCGAATGAATGAAAAAGAAATAAAGAAACGAAGTGGAATTATTTCAATTTTCAATCTAATTAAAGAGATTCGATTAATAAAATATGGATGAACAAAGCTTAAACAGCATAAAACGTTCTAAAATTATTATGAACCATATAATAATATAAACAATAATCAAGTCAATAACCGCGTGATGTTTGTAAAATGAAGGGGTTCATAGCCCAGTGAATTCAATTTGACCTCGTAATTTAGTATAATTTACTGAATCGGGATTTGAAATTGAAAAGGTCACCGGGGGGGAGAAGGGGACGGCACGAAGTCGGAGAATGTAGGAAGTCTTCAGAATTCACGGTCAAGCGAAGAATGCTGGAGCCAGAGGGGAGGGAGATGCCGTTTCTCAAGGTTACGGAAAGAGGAAGCACTCATTTCTGTTTTCACGGCCGCTCGCCTGGTTTGTCTTCACGATTCCTATTATCGTGATCTCCGTTAATTATTCCCAGGGAAAGCCAGCGGGTGTTTTACTTGACTATGAATGGCACCTAGCGGAAATCCACCCGAGGTGGTCATACAAAAAAAGATGCACGATCCGAGCTTAAATTGAATAAATACTGCCGATTCCTGTCATTTTCTTGAAGACTAGTAAAAGATAAGTTAGATATTCGAGTCCTTTAATTTAGATCTGGCAAGTAGCGTGGAATGAAGGCCCTCGACCTTGACGTTCGAGGGGGAAAGGAGGGGTGAAGGGAGGTGGCATAATAATATCCCATCGTAATCACGAATGAATGCCGACAAAGGGGGTTGCAGGAGTCAGATTTCCATTCGACCGTCAAGATTTTCCTTCTTTCCGCTCCGTTTATACAATCATCCATGGCCACTCTTGGGAAAAAATCTGGAGCTAGCCCCAATCTCCCTGTCTAGTCGCATCACCCAGCGATTGGGGGGAAAAAAGAATTAATGGATTTGGATCCAAAGTTTTTCAGGGTCGTTTCCCGAGGCCACGCCCATCACCATATTGCATACTGTCGGATTACACCGATGGCCATGTCCTGTGTCGGTGAAAACCTCAATGCCATCGCGGACGTTTTGTGCACGATCTTTTCTAATCCCCACCTTCTTCCCAAAGAGAAGCCGGAGGAAAGTAAACATGATTTCGGAACCCTCTAGTTGATTCTCAGTCGACCGTGATTTCTTCCTTTTAGAGGGAAGAGCTTAACAAGGCACCAAACAGAAAGTTCCCGACTTCCGTGGCGTCCTATGTGCATATGGCCGTGAAAGTAGACAATGGAGTCGAGACCTGGCCCTTCTACGGATTAATTTCAACTGCTCTTGATATATCAAGATACATGGCGGAAGGGCACCATAATGGTTTTACTTAAACTGAGCTAGTTTCATAAGGAACTCATATGAGAATGGATTTATCTGTGTCCATCTCATTCACATGGACATTGTGAAATCAGATCAGATAAAATGTTTTGGGTCTCGTGAAGGTCTCTCGCTGACTTTGACGGTCCTCATTTCCTTCGTTTCGTTCCCCTCTGCTTCCGAGAGATTGAGAGAAGTGGAATTCCTGTTCGTGTTCGCGTCGAATGTTCAAGGTGAAAGGGGCAGTGACTTCTTCCTAACGTCAACCCTAGCCGGAATCCATAGACGGCCCTGAAGAAGGGGCTCCTTTTTTCATGAAAGCTCTCAAGGCCGACTCTCACGAGTCACGCCATTTACAGCCCATTGTGGCTCTCTTACCGATCCCGCAATCCGTTTAGTATTCCTTCTCGCTCTCTTTTTCTCCGGTTACTTTATATTTTTCTATTGCTTTCACATTTCCTTTGTCGTAAAAAGTAATTGGTTTTATTTGCTTTTGTTGGGACAATTTTACAGTGTTTTATTGGGTTGCCACCCTCGAATTTAACCAAATATGGACGCTTGGAATATGATAAAATATTTGAAGTACACTTGCGTGTGAGGCTATGCTGCAAATCCCCACAGCCACCTTGAGCCAAGGCGCCAATCGATACTTGAAGAGTGTGACCAACTGTTTTTACGTTCGGGAAAGAGCGGTTTAAGCTGATATTAAGCTTCATTGATTCAAAAAATCGTAACAAGTTTGAATTATGAACAAAACAGTCCATGTTAAGACAAGTTTGCAGCATGGACATTGCATGTGAAATATGTACTGTCCATACTAATTATGAACGAATGGCAACTCTAGTTCCACAATGTAATCCTACTCGTGGATCGGCAAGGCCGGATTAGTTCTTTCTCCAATAGTTGATTTCCACGAAGTTGTTGAATGCCATAAATCCTGTAAGGACATGCACCCCAGGGTTTCTCCGGAAAAGGACCTTCATGTGTTTTTAATGCCTGTATCTTCCACTCCCTTTTTTTTTTTTTTAGGCATTGTGGCAGTTGGTGGGAGTACTCGGGATGATGGAGGCTGTGTCAGCCGCGAGGCACAGCGTCCTTGTGTCCCGAGGAGGCCGAGCCATTGCGGACTACGCCATTGGTTCCTCCAAGCCCCAACTCCTGGGTAAACGTTCAAAATACGTATTTAAAAGAAAGGGAAAAGTGTCAAGAGTCCAATTTGCATGTCGTTTTGACGCTTCCGGTCGGACCCATTGTGCGGAAAAAGGGAACGAGGAAAACCGCGAAGCTTTCGTCGCTAACCGTTGCGAAACGTAGTGCAAGAATTCGATCAGCCAGAAATAATTTTGTCGCCTGTCGGCTCCGCAAACGAGCGACCGAGCTGGAAGGAAAGTATGGTGTGATAGGTATGTCACAGATGATGTCAGCCGTGTGGGGAGAACGTGGGGAGCTCAGACACGAATTTCATGCTCTTCGACCATACTTGAATGACATCATATGATTGTAATAAGAAATCCCCATCGTCACTCCCCTCACCCCTCTCCCCTTATGTTTATATACCGACCTCAGATTGTGCCCTTCGTCGGCACCAATCAGATCAGGGTCGGATCCCCGCAGGGATTTTCCGTTCCTCGTATTTTGTCTTTTCCGTTTTCAAGTCTCGACGAAACGGATTAATGGCATTGAGCAATCGAGAGGACACGCGTGGACGGTCGTAAAATGTTCCCGCGTCCTCTGGTGTCTCAACAGTCTCTTTATTCGTGTTTACATGCGAAGGGTGACAGGCAGACTCTTTTTCTTTTCCTCCGTACGATTTTCGGCGATACGGTGATTATTCTCAGTGGGCTTTCCTGTAGCTTGACCCGAGCATCGTATGGGAATTTTGCGGGGGATTGCATTTTTCCATTAAAAGGATTTAAAGTGGAACACGACGAGACACGATTTGATAAAACTAGTTTCAGGTTTTGAGTTATATCTCGCAGTCGTGTGCTGGTTTTTGTTCGTCGTGAATTTCTCAACGTTGTCGCCGAGAATGTTCAAGGCCACGTAGAATGCAATCGGTCCGCAACACATCACGGTGAGCGTGGCGAAATCCAAATATGTATGCATCTTAGGCACGAACGAGAGCTGTCCGACACCGACAGGGCGATGCCGATCGATCATGTTTCCTTCAGAGACCATTGGCACTTTTGCATTTCTTCATGCAAAAATGAGAAAGCTCGAACCGGAGGATACCGCACGTGATCGTCATTCTGACTCTCGTTTGCCTTCTTTAATATTCGATTTGAGTGCGTCTACATGCCCACTACAGGCGTAATGGCATACTTTGACAAATGTCAGACCTTTACTGTATTTGGTTTGCCTTCTCTGCGAAAATTGCCTCGCTGTTTGGTTTGAGCTCCGGTGACCCGTGAGCCACAGCTCCTCTGGGAGGAAGATGGGAACAGGAAGCCCTGAAGCGCTCAAGATTTATGCGGAGGCACAAACTCTTGCAATTGGGAACAATTTGTACATGCAGCATATAGGCAGCCGGTGTGAGTCGTCGAGCTGCATTCTATCGCCATCTCGATCATAATCGCAAGAATTTCATCGACCGCAAACTCAGCCGAGAAGGCCCTCAGGTGGAGGCGAAGCAGTGTCCTCTTCGCTTGAATCGTCCAATTAGTGACGTCACGGGGGCTTCCCAGACCTTGCCTGCCGCTCTCGCGAATGACCGGTGTGGTTCCGGCACTACTGAAACTGAGAGTACCAGAATCTTTGGTTTCGGGCTTTAGTTAACGGTAGCTGAAAACAACAGTAACTTCACGGTGCGAATGAAGCGGGCAGCATAAGCTTTTCTCGACCCAGAAGCTGAAACCCAATCTGGAACCGTCCGCGCAAGACTTGAATCTCCCTGCGAAAGACTTCCAGCGGGTTTCGGATGTAGGTAGTTTACCGCAATCTGCTGAACACCCAGTTTTGGTGTTTAAAACGTGCTATTACTCTTGAAGTACGGAAGCATTAATTGAGACATTTAGTCAAAAATCGAATGCGTGGCTTGACGGTCTTCAACAACTTAACGGTTGCAGCACGCTTCTAAGTGGCCACAATATTATGAAAACATCAAAATTCGAAAAAATGCCACAAGAATGAGTAAAACTTTAAATATCGGGAAAAATCATTTGATGCTGCGCCCAGGAAGGCTTATCATTCGGAACGTGTACGAGCGAGGAACTAATACGATTGACCCTATTTTTGGACGCCCAGATCGTGACTACCTCTCGCCGACGAGCAGTCATGGCTTCGCATTCGGGAAGGACTTGGACAGCCGCCGACGCTTCCCAGGCTCCTTCATCGAGAACTTCAACTACGATTTCTCCAACATCCTCGACGAAGGTGGGATTCATTTATTATTGATGTTATTATGTTATTGATTTTCTTATGTTGCGGATGTTTGATGCCGAGTCGATTTTCGGTGTTTTTTTGCCGGTCGTTTTCGCATTTGGCGCGGTTTTTGCACGCCTGCCCGTTTCTCCTTCACGGTTTGAAAGGGCGAAAGAAAAGAAAGATTCGAGGTCGGCCTGGAGCGAACGTAAATACAGCTTTGTGTGGGTTTTTCCGCGCCGTCATCACCCGATCGTCGATATTCAATTTCCGAAATTCACCCGTGAGGGACACGATCTTATCGCAATCCTGATAAATCGACGTCTTCATTGTTTTTCGCCTGCCTCGAGGAGCGGCTAAGTACTACAGATTTTTTTGTGGTCGTTCTTGTACCCTTTGGGGGGAAGGAAAAGAACACAAAGAACACACTTTCCCTCCCGTTTTCGCACTCCGCCTCATAATCACGTGATTCGCGATCTCGCCCCCGACCAGGCCGGATTTCGGTACCGAAAAGCAAACCGCGATGCCCCCATGGATACCGTCGATCGAAGGGAATTGAGAAACAGGCCTTCAGTTGACCGGTCATGCACGCTGCGGACCTAGACCCCAAGAACGCAACCTTGTTACGCCGAGTACTCCTGTTGTACTGCGTTGTCCGACGTGCTGGACCCTCGATGCAGAACACGGCAACGGTCAACAGATTGCAAAACTGCAAAAAAAAATGGGCATGGTTTCCGTCCGATCCAGCACGCTGTACAGCACGAGTATGAACTCGCCCTTATTCATCGCCCATTCATTCCGTCCCAAATTAATTTTTTTTAGCTTCCTCTCACGAGTCTGACTTTTAGATTTTTCTTATAGAGTCTTTTTCCTGCTCTATTTCTTTATTTTCAGGTTCACCCTCGATAGTTTCTCATTCCTTTGCTTTCTTTTTTCGTGTTTGATGCACATTTCTTGCGTAGACTCGCAGAGTTGGAGAGGAAAATCAACGGATGAAAGGAGCTGAAGAAGGAAGAAAAAGAATCTGACCGAGCATACTTTCATTATCGAAATTAGTTCTCTCCCTAATTATGATTTTTGATTCCGGGGATGAGAAAGTGAATCTGCAAACAAACAAAAAAGTGAGAGTAGGTCTGATTTCAATACATTGCCCCAGAGGCAATGACAGACAAAAACCCTCTCACTCGTGCACACCGGAACCAAACTTAACCTTATAATTCTTTTTATTTTTCTGCTCCATCGAGCGCGACTCACGACGTCACCAGATTGTGTCCTTTTATCCTTGGAGTCTGCAAATTCACACTCAAGGATTCCCGAGGCGGTCGGCCGAGAAGCATTATGTCATTACGTGGGAGGGAAAAAAAAGCCGTTCCAGAAGACGAATGTCAAGGTTTATTGTGCTGCTATCATAATATAGATTGCATTCCGACGATCCGGTGACTGTGCAGATTCTGAGTCATCTTGTGACCTTGGCTTTCGATGAGAGCAGAGCAGGAATCCCCTGAAAGGGTAGCCGACTGCATTTCCTTTTCTATTCGTTATTTGGGGAAGTGCGTGAGAAAACTTCGCATGCTGTGGTTTCTAAGGGATGCAGAGATGGGGTGACTGGTTTTCAAAAGTAACTTGTTTCTAGAACAGGTTTCATTCTGAAAATTGCAGTTAGTTCCTTTCTCGTTGCTTTTTCGTGACTTTATCGACAAAAACTTTGCCGCTGCGATGTGGCATCCTTATCGGAAGGACCGAAAAGCGTTCGAGGGAGCGGAGCGTGACGCGGGAGAGAAGCCGAGCCCATCTCTCGCTCGTTTCGGACATCCGCGTCGCGCGTGAGCACGAACGACAGAGCGTCCCGGTTCATTATTGAAGATTGCGAGACGCAGTCGAGAGTAACGAGAAGTAGTTGTTACATTCTGCGAAGAAAATGGGACTCGTAACCGGAAATCGTTTCATTTCAGAAAAAGTAGTCGTTATAGTTGCTCGTTAACTAGGGAAGTAAGACGTGGCTCATATTGTGGTTCCCCGATGTGTTATGAAGGTCGCGATGGATTCAAATTTCGAAGGTCAAAGTCTACTCCAGTCGCAAAAACAATATCTCGCGGACAGAAACATTGCAAATATCAAGATACGAGATGCGTATATTAGAACCATAAAATTGTGAACATCATAACATTCATAATATCGCAATTTGTTGACCACGTGGGAAGTTTTCACATGCCTTTCCTCACTATAACCTTGTCAATCAGATTATGGAATTCGAGATCGACAATGATAACCAGACGGTTTCATAAATTTCAGTCGCCGCACTCGGAATGTCGGTCAGGTTTCTTCTTCACGACAGTCGAGCCAATGAAAACTTTTCCTGTCCAGAACACGTTCATCTCCTGTTGTTATAGGAACAGCCCATCTCCTCGCAACCGCAAACAGGGGGGAAAGGAGACGTTTCAATTTGAGACGGAACGCGACGTATATAAATTTACAATGTCACTAGTGGATTATTCATTCCCCATCAAAATGGAAAGTTTCGTCGAGGTCGCGTCGTCGCTAGTGAGCAGCGATGGGCAAGTAACTAGTTACAGTTATAAGTGTTTAACTAAAATGGCGATTAATTGCATGAAAAAGTTGTTGTTGACAGAAAGTAGCTCGGTGAAGTTACACTCGACAAACGGTCACTTCTCGTGCTTTTCCACCCAATCTGATGTCATGTCAAAAAGTAATTATAATTTCATGAAGTCACGATCGCACGAAAGTAAGAGCCGTTTCGCAAAGATCCCGTCGCCTGTCCTCGACCTCCTTCGCCCGGATCCTCCTCTCGGGTCGCGTGCGGGGGGGAGCGGTTCGGGCGTGCGAGTACTCTTCCCTCAGCGGCGAGGAGTCGGGGGGGAATGTGCCGAGACGAAAATTAAAATCGTTTTCCTGGCAGGTTCACGGGGAAGTTATGGCACTGCGAAGCGTTCGTCATTCCGTAGTTGTGCACGAGACCGCTTTCGTATGTTGGCTTCAGCGATCGCTGCTCGAAGGGCGTGTGGAAACCAACGACAGAAGGAGGGAGAAAATATCGTATATTATTGTCATTTGCTTGAAAGACAAGGTACGAATCGGTAGAATAGAACTTAATATCGTGGAAAAAGATTACTCAATATCAGGGAAACGCAATTGTGACAGTAACTTCCGTTCCTTATTCGCCAAGAGGAAGTTTCCGCTGTTAGTCACTCGTGGTAAAATGTAATTCGTTCCGCCTTAATTTAATATTTAAAAATTAGTTATTGACTTAAATTAGTCCTGTTTATTTGATGATAGATGTATCGGCGCTTGAACCGAGTCCGGTGTCAGGGCCAGGCGTCCGGGCGAGCCCAGGGGTCCCGGCCCACATCGCCCGCCACTTCACGCCCCCAGAGGTCCTGCCGCCCTCGTTCGACGTCGACCCCGACCCGTATTACGAGCCGTACGACCCTGCGATCATCGGGTCCCTGCTGCAGAGCGGCCCGTCGTTCGAGAGGCTGGACCACGAGGGACTCATACGGAGACACACGAAACGCAGGGCCGAGAACGGGCTTCCACCGATTCTCCTCGGCTCCATTCGGCCCGGCTTCCCCTTCTTCAGACGCTTTTACTGAATTAATTAAAATTAAAAATTGAAAGAACGATTTCGAGCTCTGGGACGTGCGCAGTATTCGCGTGCACGGTGTGTGTGTCTCTTCCTTCTCCGCGTCGATTCGTTCGAGTTGCTCCGGCGGACGTGACCGTGCCGCGAAGACGCTCAAACGAAGCCATAAGTGACGCAATCGAACTCCCAAGATCACGAAGAACCTCGATGGAGAAACACCCCCGAAATATGCATGCCTTTTCTCTCTCTCTCTCTCTCTCTTCTTCGCGCTCTTCCTCAGACTGAATTTTTGTATTTTTATTTTTAAAATACTGCCAAGTCTTTCATGCTGCCATCAATAAAAGCAGAATTTTTTTTTTGAAAATATTGCGTCCTGATCTTTCTAAAAATTATTTCCTTTTTTGCACGTTACGTAAACACTTGAAATACCTTACACGACGCTCGTTCCCTTCGATTTTCCTAGAAAATAATTCTGCCACCGTGTTGGTTGTTTCCGCATGTTTCGCAGGGCCACCTTTGCCCCCCGTCCACGCTCGAGTGGACGCGGGAGTCCTTGCATCAGCGGGACCGCC
>CAJPEV010000055.1:0-155918 GCA_905338385.1 Darwinula stevensoni
AAAAATCCGACTTTGGAGGTACATGCCCTGGGGGCACCCATTTTGGGAGGAGATGTTTTCAATGATATATATTTGCTTCAGTCAAACGGAGGGACATGGAAAGCTGAAACTAGGCATGGACGTGCCTACTGAGACATACATTTCAGGGAAAATGTCAACTTTCAGATGCATGCCCTGGGGGCATACTTTTGGGGGGTGACGTTTTCGAATAATTTTTTTTTCCTAGCGAATCGGCCAGAGATAGAGAGGTGAAACTTGATACATAAGCACCTTTTGAGAATCTGAATTCAGAAAAATTCAAGCTTTGGAGGTAAATGCCCTGGGGGCAAAAATTTCAGGGGGAGATATTTTCAAGTTTTTTTTTTTTTTGCTTCAGTCAAACGGAGGGACATGGAAAGCTGAAACGTGACATGGACGTACCTGCTAAGACTCTGAGTTCAGGAAAAATGTCAAGTTTTGGGTACATGCCCTGGAGGGCATATTTTTTTTGAAAATGTGCTTTTTCCGGAAAATTTTCTGATTCAATGAAGGAGAGAACTTAAGTTGAAACTTTGAGCAGAAGTACTTGTTCGATTGCTGCGTACATGTCCTACTTTTCAAATATGACCCATCAGGGCAGATTATGAAGAGATTTGAAGTTTGGCACACAAGAAACAATGTAAGTAATTATTCCGATGAAAATATAGGTTTGTTCTCTCTCGATACACATTCCGATGGGCACATACTTTTAATAGGTCTTTGCCACTTTGAAAATAAATTATTGAATGAATCACTATATTAGTAATGGAGCGCCGAAGGCGCGACAATAGCGAGTTACTGTATATGCATGAAACTTACGCATTGAAGTTGGTGGACTTGAATGCCTTTCCATTCGAGGTGTGGCCAAGAATGGAAGCGTAGCTGACTTTTATTCGTGTCTCCATCGAACCTACAAAAAAAAATAAAGGCGTCTACCATCTCTCACTTAGACGAAGAGCATGGGCCACTCCGAAAGTGTTTAGACTTTTCACCTACAAAAGATGAATGAGTTCAAGTCTTGAATGAATGCACTTCTAAGTTGCTTGGGCAAGTTTCGTCCTTTTCTGTCGATCGTCTTTTCTGTCCTGTTCTGATTGAAACACTTGGAGTGTAAGCAGGTATTGACATCTCGTGAACAGCAACTCTGCCCAGAGCTGAACTGTTCCATCATCACCTTCGTGCCATCATTTTCCACAAATGTAAGAGTCTCCTTAGGAGACGCTTGCCTAGATGAAACATCCAGGTTTTTCTTTTACGGGGGGCGGGGGGGATAAGCCCCTTCACAATGCAATGGTGTTCAACTGGTTCTGCCTCTTCAATTGAGAAAAAGATTACTTTGAAGACGAGATCCATTCCCGACGTCCTCTGACAGCAGCGACTCGACCAAACATGGACAGGACATTCTCTGAAGATTTCCCATGGAGGTTTTCTACGATTAGGAACTTATTTAAATCAGAGACTGAAACGATACATTGTTTGAAGAGCCACTGCTGTCAGAAGGCAACCACATCGGAGGTCGCCTTCAATAAATTTTTCATGCACTGGAAGAGCCGGTACCGCCCGATAATGAAGTGAGCACTCACCACGACGGTAAGGAAACGCATTAATGCCATTTTTCACCTGGATCATGCTATGGAAACACAAACAATTCTTGACGTGCGGGAGCAGCCATAAAAAAGCCAGAGCCATAGAAGCCGAAATTTCTATAGTCCGGTGGATTGCCGACAAAAATAGTGGCTAGCACTGGAAACTTACTCAAACAGTTGCAAAGAATCGTGTTAACGATTTACTCGGAGGATCCCTCAGACTTCATCCACTACGATCAAATGAAGGCGACGAAATGCCAGCTTGATATCACATTATCAAGTTTTCGTTATACTTTCCCCTGGAAGTAACGTAGTCTCATGTTATGACTCCGGATGAAACAGCATCAATACACCCTATCTTTGAATCAAATTTCCTTCAACTCCTTAGGAAATTACAGGCTGCGATTGCTAGAAAACATCTCTTCTCGGAGTCTCTTGCACATGAGCAAGTTTCGCGTGAAATGGGTCAGACAGTCGAAGGTCAAGCAAAATGCGGCAGTGGAAATATATATATTGAATATATACCAAACCAACTTGATTCTGAGCCCATCTATAAGGAAGGAAAAGCCTCCTCTACGGACGGGATGAGCAGGGGTGAGCATTCCCCCTCAAGGAATTCTTGTCTAGACAGGGGAGGGAGGGAGAAGAAACCAGACTGTGAACCCAATGTCCTCCTTCCTTCCACCGCATGGAAAGAACGAACGACTTTATTCAGAATCGACTCGCTTCGTTGACCATTTTCCGGCGATTCCTCCCACTCGTGGCCTGAGAGGTCTCACTTGAGGAATCTTTGGACACTTTCTCGATTAAATGAGTGCCATGATAGGGCCAGAGAACGAAGTTGTCGTCATCATGGACAGCTGTATGGCTCACCGAAGGTTAATTCCCCGATACCCATCCCATGTCATCAAATTCCTTCCACCATACAGTCCCTATTTGAACCCCATTGAATTCACGTTCTCTCAATTCAAAGCTGAGGTCAAGAGACAACTGGGTTCTCTGTTAGCTTCCATTGTAGATCGAAAACGAGTTGCTGCTCAAGGTGTGTCTCGGGCACAATATTGCAGAAACATTCTTGAGAGAAATTGTGGTTGACGCAATTGAGAGAGTGTATACCGTTGATTTATGCCGCAGAGCATATTAGCATTCCTTCGATTCCATTGGCAGGTCATTGGAGAGAAAAGTCATTTACTTGAGGAATCTTTGGACACTTTCTCGATGAAATGAGTGCCATGATAGGGCCAAAGAACGAAGCAGTTGTCATCATGGACAGTTGTATGGCTCACCGAAGGTTAATTCCCCGATACCCATCCCATGTCATCAAATTCCTTCCGCCATACAGTCCCTATCTGAACCCCATTGAATTCACGTTCTCTCAATTCAAAGCTGAGGTCAAGAGACAACTGGGTTCTCTGTTAGCTTCCATTGTAAATCGAAAACGAGTTGCTGCACAAGGTGTGTCTCTGGCACAATATCGCAGAAACATTCTTGAGAGAAATTGTGGTTGACGCAATTGAGAGAGTGTATACCGTTGATTTATGCCGCAGAACATATTAGCATTCCTTCGATTCCATTGGCAGGTCATTGGAGAGAAAAGTCATTTCTGAATAAAGTGTTTCTTTTTCATGCGAGGGAAGACAAGGTGACTCTTCACTGTCTGGCTTGTCTCTCCTTTCACCCCTGTCTGGACATGAATTCCTTGAGAGGGAATGCTCACCCCTGCTCTTCCCATTCGTAATGGAGGCTTTCTCTTCCTTACACATGTGCTCAGAATCAAGTTGGTTTGGTATAACTGACTTTGACAATTAACTGAAACTGCTGCAAGAAGTACTTTGCACTCGGTTCAGCGTCAATCGTCTCGACTCTTCCTCTATGTACCCTGGAGCAATATTGCAGGTACTCTAGGGAACATTTCTTGTTCCCTAGGACAATACTGCTGGTTTCCTGGGACAATATTGCTGGCTCCCCAGGACAAATTGCCATTTCCTTATGGTAAAATTGCTGGCTCCGTCGCTCTATGTCGAAGATCCTCGATCGTCCCGGCAGGGCTCGTGTGGAAAGGTGAAGTGAGAGGCGGTGGCAAGCTCCGTCGAGGGCTCTCCACCTCTCTCCATCGATTCGGTGCAGTCGATATCGTCGGCCCCAGACGGAAATAAGAGCGAATACGACGTTCGGAAGGGGGGGGGCAAGACTCTTCCGATCCATATTGGATAGACTTTTTCCCGTTTTAGACAAGAGAATCGACTTTGAGTTTCAGAAGTTTTTTTATTCCCCATCAGCAAACGCAGATGGACAGTCTTGGACTGAAAAAGACAGGCACTTGGCATCACTAGCCGGCTCTTCCGCCTCCATTCATCTGGCATCACTGGCAAGGGGCCACCGTGTTTCAGGCGTGCAAGCCCGCAACTTCCAGGACTTCCTTCACCTCGGGCTCGTTGGGTCGCTCCTCGTGGGTCTCCTGCGTATCCGCTGTTAGAGACGACGGCCCGCTCGAAAATGAGCAACTGTCGTGCATTCGTGTGAAAGGTTGCACGGCGAGGATGAGAAGGTGATGAGATTTTGCAGGTAGGTTATATTTTAAATTTCTTATTAAATTTATATATTATATATTATACGAGGGGGGGGGGGGGGGGGGAAAAAGTTCCCAGCCTGACGTAAATACAGTTGTAATCAGGGCCGGATTAAGGTTATGAGGGGCCTAAGGCTAATGGGAGGGAAGGGCCTATTACATATTGCAACAACAAAAAATGGAATGGAGTGGTTTGAATGCTGGGTTCTTAATCTGCTAAGCGATGGCGTCGAAGGTTCGATCCCAGGTGGAGTCGACCTCTGCCTTGTGACGGTCAGGACTTAAAAACCTGACTTCTTCAAGATTCTTAATGAACATCTCTTGGTACTCAAATGTATAAATTCGCTGTGGGTCAATTTACCCATACCACTTCCTATAAACTATATAGATGCAGGTATAAAGAATTTTCCTTATTACGATTTTTTTCAGTTCCCGTCCGTTTGCTCATTCACATTCCTGTTGAGAAGTTTCTTTATAACGAAGTTCTGTATAAATAATTGTTCGGTATTACGAAGTCATTTTTTCGTCTGAAAACTGTCCCGTATAACGAAGTTTAAATCTGCTGCATGCGAAAGAAACTACTCTCTTTTAATATCCTTGGAAAATCTCATATCATTTCTAAATGTAGCACCTTCCACCCACTTATGGATGGAGCCGTGGGGAATAGGGGAGCGACGTCAGTCAGTCGTAATCTCAAGGATCAGAGTCAGGTCGAGCCCGGAATTCTGTTCTGTCGAGCAATCGATGCCTTCGACTGTTCATCAGTCAACGGCTGCATGCTGAGCCGGAAACTTTTCAAACATCGAGTGCTCTACTAACCGCAGCTCAAAGAATCGTCCATGAAGGAGCGTGGCAAACAGCAATTTGTGACCGTTTCTGATGAAATCTTTTGCGACTCGTCCAATTTTTTATTGCACCTACGTAAGTACAGGTATGTAGTGCTGTGCATGCCCATTTAGGTCCATGCATGTATCTTGGAAGTTGTATTTTTGCAACATGACGTGCGTTTAGACCATTGCATTTTTTCATGAATGGACAACTACTTGCTTTTTTTTTGCAATGACATTTTGTTTAAGAGAACTCTTTTTTCAGCGAAATGTGGGGAATTCCCTATAACGAATTTTCCTTATAACGAAATTTTCTAACCTCTTCCTTACAGCTCGTTATCTCGAGCGTCGACTGTATATATAAGATGCTACTTTTATATTTTGATAGCATGTTTTCTTATAACTTCGCTCATCCAGACATCCTCTAGCATAAAATTTCAAGCATTCAGCTCCTCAAGGCTTCCAATCTCAACAACTGGGCGGTTATCACCTTCAAAAGCCTCAGTTACGTGTGAGATCGCGCTTGAAAGAATAATTTGCCAAACCAACTTGATTCTGACCCAATGTGCAAGTAAGAGAAAAAATATACCATGAACATTATCAAGGACGTTCAACTGTTCAAAGAGGTCTTGGGACATTCCGCTTTCATTTAGCATATCTATCCATTTAGCAGAGATGACCAGATGACGCTGAAGCAGCCACTTACAGCGAGTCTGTCGCAGCTGGAATGAGTCCCCAATGCTTTCTCCACGGGCGTCACAGAGGAAGACATTCGAGTTCTTCAAGAAATCGGTCTGAAGAGCTAACCCAGTCCAAGGAGACTCCAGCATCTGGCTCGGAGGATGGAAGGAGGATGGAGGATGGGGGGAGGAGGGAGGTTCAACTTCCAAGCTGACTCTATGAGGTCTCATCGAGTGGATGACATGGCATATCTCTTCAATAAGATTCGGAAGGGCGTGTCTGTAATTCCCTGATGGAGATTGAGCCAGATGCGATGGAGGCCTCTCCTCTTTGAATCTGCTTCGGCACGCAATGCAGGAGCAGGAAGGAATGCATAATCTGATGGGGGTAACAGAAAAAATTTGCATAAAAAGACGGAAATTCTGTCTTCATGCGAGGGAGAAGGTAGTACTCGGTAGTGCTCACAATATAATACTTTTTTGTTGGATGAATCCTGAAAGAGAAATTTCTTTGAACTCTGGAACGCAAAATTTGAACTGTTTTTTATCGCTCAAAATTTTGGACATTGGAACAGTCAAGGAACGTTCATCGAATATTCATTAAACACTCAATTCAGCAGTGACTCCTGCATTCAAGAAATCGCTCGTGTAAACGTTTGAATACGGTAGAAATCGACAGCGTAAAATTTTCCAGGCACGATTTTGTCCAAGAACGTTTCTGCGATTCGGGAGATGAGCAGAAGAGACAGCAGAGACAGAAAACTCGGTTGTCTCTTCAAATCTGCTTTGAACTGAAATGTAATTCAATTTGACTGTTTGACGGGAGGAATTCGGTAATATTAATTAATTAATTAATATCATAATATGTTATTTTATAATAAGATGTATGGTTCGCCATATAATTTTCCACGATAAAAAAGTTTCGTTTTCTGGTCCACTCGCTTCATCTTGAAAGTTTGCCAAGATTTCTCTCTCGCGAAAGTGCTTGCAGCATCGAGCGTCTTCAAATGTCGCATCAACTAGAGTCACGTTGCCTCAATTAGTCATGTTGCATCAACGTTGAGCGTCAGCGAAGTCGAGTTGAGGGTGAAATAGACCCTGTCCTTTGTTGTCCCTTTCGATCTTGGAGGAAGATTTGAGGGAGAAAGAAACAAAAAATAATTCGAGGGTTCGGGATTTACGATTGCTTGTAATTTTAGCTTAGAATTATATTCCTATATTAGTTATGTTTCGCTGAAATTCGTTTCTGAAGCTGTCGCTAGATGGCCGTAATTCCCAAAGCTTTTACTTAAGAGATGCGAAATGAACGCTCTAGTGCACCCGAGAGTTGCCAAAGGTCAAAGGTCAAACATGTGATTAGTTCGGAGTCCAATTTGTCAATATATTTTCTTTTAGTTTATATATATTTACCATTCTGATCGCAGATTCATTTTTTGCCCAGACAACGAAATTCTGATTCACGCGAAATAGCAATTTCCTTCGGAGCATTTTCGAGATTTCCATCGAAATTTCCTCGAAACTGAAAAAGCAAACACCCCATTCCCAACATTCCCGCGGGATTTTTCGCCTGTCAAGCGACGCGAGAGAAAATCGTCGGCGATCCGGCTGCCTCCCACTTGTGTCCAAGATTGTGTCCACGCTTTCATCTATCCTCATCCATCCGCACGAAGGTCAATTGCGAAGGACTCTTTCAGGGCTTTCCGTTGATGGCAAGAGGTGAAAGGTACTCTCGTTGTCCTTCGTGCAGATGCATAGTAATTGGCACAAAAATGTGCCATCATCGTAAGGGATCTCGAGTGAGGGCCTGATAGCCACTTTTGATGGCTCACGGGTCTGACCATGAAGCAGGGTCAAAGGTCACGAAAATAGTGCCCTTTGACCAGGGGGGAGAGATTAAAATCATGTCAGGTCAGGACGCGTCGGAGGAGACAGGTCGGAGGTGACCTGTTTGAAGTATTATAATTCTGGATTCGTGGAGGGGCAAGTGTCGGTCACTGAAGTCGGTGAAACTGTTGGAGCAAATTGAATTTTGGCACTGCTGCTCCAGTCAAATATCGATAGCTCATGAAGCCATTGAGTGCCAATCTCGAATTTGGTATCGTTATAAAGGGGCATAGCATGCACTTTTTAATGACGTATTAGAACAACGAATTCCAGAGGTGGCAAGTGTAGATATCGGCCGCTGAACTTGATAAAACTTTTCGGTCAATGTTGTTTCGGCTTTGGAGAAGAGTGTTCCGAATCAATTTGCAGACGGAAATTTCACAAAATGAAAATGACACCAGAATGAAGCTCGTATCTTGACCGGAAGATAAATTATTGTGAAACTGAAATTGTGAAAAGTCCGCCAAAAATAAGCCGCATTTAAAAAAAATCTGGAGATCTTGGCCGAAATTGGTTTTCTTTGAATCTCTACTTGTATGCCGATTTTCGTCAAAATCGGTCGAGCTCGCGCTCGGGTCGATTTGGCGTGGATTTTTATTTGGATATTTATCATGTTTATAGTATTTTCCCTTATCGATGGGGTGAGCTTTCGTGACGACATCGACGATTGATTTGAATGCAAGGAAAGACCCGGGAAGACGTTGAGGGTTTTGGAAACAGACACTCTCGAGTCTAATCCACGACCCCGCGGAGCAATCATCCTACGTGCTTTGGAGACGAATTTGCGACGGATCGACCGGATTGCGATCGCATGGGGGGTGAGGATCGAGGTCGAGGTCGCGTTTTCGAGTCTGAGTTCACTCGAGCTCGCGGAGGATGAAAAACGTCGGGATCATCGGGGTGAGGAGTGGCGAGTCGCTGGGATTCTGTCCGTGGCATTTTCTGGGAGAAGTTCAGCCGCTGTCCTCGCAGTTCATAATCGGCACCAAGATTTTTGAGGGGAGGAAGGAGGGGGGAAAAGGGGGGGAAGGAGGGGGGAAAAGGGAGGGGAAGGGGGACTTCACCTCTCTTGATCCCACGATATTTTCGTAGTTCCCTGGACTTTTGGGATGCACGCACGACGTATCGCTAGCGATGCCTCGCTTAATCGAGTCCAAGACTATACGAAACGTCGACGGGGACTTTATAACCGAGGCATGCCGGTGAAACAGCCTCAAGGTCAAATTTTTTAGGACAAACATAATGTACTAGCGATGGTCGCACCTTCGAAGATGAAACTGTTCACACGGTTCTTTCCGTGCCACTACCGGCGAGAACCGGAGCAAAAAAAAAGAGAGAAAACCTGGGAATTCCCCTCCAAAAAAGGGTTCCCCAGGGTGCCGTCCAGGACGCCTCGCCCTCGAAGAAAGTGCACCCCGAGGAAATGAATCGCCAAAGTTGGATTTTTCATGAAATCCCCGAGAACCATTTGTATTTCCAAATTTATGGAAAAAAAATTGGGAGACGTGCCCCCATGGGATTTTACTGAAATTAGCAACCCGAGAGCGACTCGTGTTCCGAATTTGAACTTCGTGTCAGAATAAGCGACGGTCGTGCTTTCGGCACTCGACGAGCAATTATTAATTTTTATTTATTCATTAATTGATTTTAAATATCCGTTTCCGACGAACTATGATAAAACGTCTTTGATTACAAGTATTTTTCCATTTCGGCCTCAAGTTACTTCTGATTGCATGACGTCATTAGCAGCTCGACGTTTGCAACATTAAACAGAAATTCTCAGTTTCCCCACGGGATTTGGAAATTTTCCTGAATTTGGTGCTTTTTCTGAAAAAAATGTGAGAATCGTTTGCCGTATAATAATTTTATTTTTATTCTCCCGACCCAAAAAGGGCCTCGAGGGTTCCGAAAACCGTATGATTTCCCAAGATTTCAGCATTCCAAAAACTACATATATATATTTTAAATTTTCACTTTTATGTTGGTCTGTTTCATTGCGGCGAAAAAATACGGGAGTAACAGCCCTGAAAAATTGCCCATAGGGGATGTACCTTCAAGGCAGATTTTTTCTGAAGTCATCAGCTAAACAGTTATTCATGTATCAAGTTTCATGTTTCTACCATATCTATTAGCGTCAGTCAGGCACGATCGTCTATATATACAGGGTGTTTATAAAGTCCCTATCTATTTTAATAATAAAAAAAGGTGAATTTCCTTTAAATTTCAGGTTTGCACGATGGAGCAGTTCGGCAATAGTGGAAAGGCGGACAGACGACCAAATGAGACACCATGCTGACTGCCGGGGAGGAAGAAAGTTTTCATCCTTCCTTCGTCCGCGCGGAGAGACGCACGAGAAGGAGGCATTTGCACGAAAATTCCACTAACCTGGTCCGACAGATGCCAACATCCGTCTGTTTGTCGACAATAATTCCGCAGGGCCGGGTCCGTAGCAGACGAAGAACGCTTCGGACGGCCGTGCGTATCCCAGAGCCGAATGAAAGCGTCGGGGATACTTTCGAACGCAGTCCAGGCAAGTCCGCAGGACGAGCATCGCCCGAGCAACTGTTTCCGCTCAAGAAGCGAGCGTACCTCCTAGAGGAAGAGGATAAAGGAGGACGTGTGTAACGCCATGTGCGACGATCTTCATTGAAGACGTGGAATTTCCTGCATCCTTCTCGTACGTCTCTCCGCGCGGACGAAGGATGACGACTTTCTTCCTCCCCGGCACTGTCAGCATGGCGCCTCATTCGGTCATCTGTCCGCCTTTCCACTGCTCTGTCGAGTAAACCTGAAATTTAAAGGAAATTCTGCCCTTTTCATCAAAATAGATAGGAATTTTATAAGCACCCTGTACAGCACTTTATTGTATTACTAAACCATCAATTTATAACTGTACGTAAAAAAAAAAAAGTTTGGTCTCACGGAAAAGTAAGACAAAATAGATTTGGCAGTTAAAGTCTTCACATCTTTTTACTGAGCGATGCGGAGTTGATTAATTTCTATTCGTAATTCCACTCCGAGATCAATTTTGAAACTTTTAGCGTTCCAGAGACAGATGAAGGGCATGTTTAAATTCCGTGCAATTGCTGTCGGTTTTTATGGATAGGAATGGGAATAACTGCGCTGGAAATGTTTGTTCCACTGGAGCAACCGCGAGTCGTGACGTCACGCGTCGATAGGACGCAAGCGGAGAGAGAGAGAGGGAAGAGAGAGAGAGATTCGCCCCTTTTGGGACGCAAGCCCGGCGCCAGGCACTTAGCGTCAATCACTCCTTGCTGGGCCGAATCAACGCACATCCGGAGGAGAACATCTCTTGGCTTCTGTTATCGGCACATAGAAACCTGTTATTGATAACAACATGTTCTGTCATCGATACCAACATGGAAAAGTCGGGCTTTCGCGCATCCTCGTGGAAAACTCATAAGCGGATTTTTATGCAAATGCACGCGACTCGGCACGAACCGATTGGCATCGTTTTAAAACGCATAAAAATGCGAGATTTTGGCGCGAGAGAGATTCTGCACATTTCAATAGCGTGTGCCATAAAAGAGAAGCGCGTACTGCTTCCGACAGCCCTCTCAGAAAGGCCTCGCCCATTGCAGCCATGACAACCCGTGCAGTTTGTAATGGCAGGCAGGTTTACCTTGACAGGGTTAACATTCAATCCATTTTGCGCACTTAAATTACTCCAATAAATAATCGTGTTGATCGTAATGGTTACTGAAAACTAAATTGCTAGTTGGTATATATTTGAGGGCAATTGCTGATCGGCATTGCTTTCTCCCCGGTTACTGGTGATGATAAAGATAAATTTACGATAAATTTAAACAAACTTGCACCGCGCTAACCAATGGGGTTGGCTACCAGTCCTCATATCTTGCGAAATCAAGACAAGTTTCTGAAATCTTAGTACGTTTTAGTTCAACTTGTAAATAATTACTAATTGGTTTTCGATCATTCGTATATTGGGGATTATGAAATATCACGGGGTAATTATCACTGATAATTAAGTAAGGATTAATGGATGACGCTTAACGACTGCAAAAAGTTCGTAACTTTGCCTCTCTCTGCCTTTTAATGCTTGCTTTCCCTTTTTTCTATCTTATTTATGCGCATAATTCAGGGATATTTCGTGCATAAAAGCCTCTCCTTAGAAATGAGAGCGGTATGAGCAAGAGGAGTTGGGAGGAGGGAAGCAGGGGGAGGGGGAAGTAGGGGGTAGGAGGGAAGGAGGGGGGAAGAGAAGGAGAGGGGGAGGAGGAAAGCCGGGGGAGGGGGGGGAGAAGGAGGTAGGAGGAAAGTTAGATTGAATTGGCTTTTAATTCCATCACAACTCCCGAAGTCATGAAGGGAAATAAATCAATAAAAATATAGGAGTGCGCACCAGCATATGCTTTCCCCAGCGTCCAAAAGCCATTCATCCGGCCTTGCATATGCACCGGGAGATTAGGGTAAAACAGTCGCTGTGTACAGAAGCACTGCCATCATTTACGAAGTTAGTGGAATAATATACAGTGAAACCCCTCTTCCCGACCGCCCCTCTAAACGACCTTTTTTCGTGGAACGGAATTTTCGTCCCATAAGGTTAATGCATTTTGAACCCCTTTGAGCCGACCGCTCACTCCGACCAACGACCGGCATTTTTTATGCGATCGGAGTCGAAAATCTCTCCACACGACCACCACCAACACAATTTTTATCATTTAATGAGTATCGTACGAGGGTATATACCAAACAGAGCCACTCTGATTTTTTTTTTCCAAGGAATTCCAATGCAGCTGAAATTTAAGCCACCCTCACAAAAACCGTTATTTGAAAGAGCTAGAAGACCATTTTCATATGGAAACATGAATGGTCGGCGCAAAGGGGTTTAGCTGTATTTTTTAAAATATATTTTTAGCATTTTTTAAAGTGACATTTTGCTGGTTTTTTTTTAATGACATTTTGCTGGAAGAAACATTGGGGCACATATTCACGGAATCTCGATCGCGAGTAAGTTCGTCCCATTGGTAGTTTATTTTACTTGGATCGACTAGCATTGATGCCCTTTCGGAGCGACCGTTCGAGAATCTTTAGGACACAGTAAGTCACACGTTGGAGGGTATTCGGGGCAACGGTCCTGCTGAGGCCATTCGGGACCTATTTGGGATCCGGCCATCCGCACCCCATCCACATTCACACGACAGACTCAGAACCCGGCGAAAAATTCAACAGATTCCACAGGGGAAGGCAAGAAAGCATGGAGTTCAACACGAACGTGATCCTGGAGATGCATTTAGTCCAACTTCCATCGAGGTCGGTCTGAAGAAAGCAATCCCCGATCGCTTCCAATCACGCGATTATTTCCAAGGAGGCGAAACTCAGATTTTAAGAACGTTCCATCGCCAAGGGCCAACAGGAACTGGTCTCCTAAAGAACTCCCAGACTTCCAATTTCAAAACCCGTGGACGCTGGGGGCATTGCTATGAAGGTCGCAAAGAAAATGTTCGATCTCATCTCTATCGTTGCAAAATATGAGTAAAGAGTTAAGTTGATGAAGGAAGCAAAAAATAAAATAAGGAAATCTGCAGAGGGGGAATTCAGGGTAAATATTTTCTTCTCGGTAATGAGAATTTTTTCGTGAGCTCTTTTAATCCTCCAATTCAGGAGATTCCATCTGAAACATTCAAGAGCTCAATAGAAACAAATGATGTGAGTGTGTGTGTATGTGTTGAGTCACGACTTGTCATGGCCGAACTCGCTTTTTGTTTTTACTCAATCTCGACACCGCCATAATTGCGAGTACGTAACAAGCCTTTCTTCTCCAAATTCGAATAATATTGTCTGCAACTAGAAGATTTCTGCGGGAATTCTCATGCTCTGATTTAAATTCCCATTAAAAGTGACTGGCATCTCTTAAAGCCTGGGATGGAGTAAATTGGTAATTGGTTCCAATTCGGAGAAACGAGGAAGATATTCGATTTAGACGGAGGGAAATTACTTCACACGGGACCCGCCCCTTAGCCACGCTTGAAAGGGTCTTCGGATTCGTGCTTATTCGTGAGGAAAATTTGCATTTGTGGAGTCGGATTTGTGCGGAGTTGGGTCCTATGTACTCTTATTTCTTACAACAGAGACGTTACTAATGCTCCAACGTTTACTCCCTTTTACAAGTGAGAAAACCTTCAGATTTGAGAATTTCCTCGTACAGCGTTGATGGTACCAGCGTTTTCAGCGACATCCCGGAGAGTGTATCGGCAATAATATGAAGAGTGAACCCTCGATGTGGCGCTGCTGTTGGTCTTCGTCAACTTTGACGTTATATGTCGAACGAACCGCAGTATGCCGGTGACCGCGATACCGGAATCTTCCGATAAAAAATTGACGAAATGGACGCGAAGACGATATGCCATCCGAAACTCTGTACTTGTCCTTTGTATTATCCATTCCATCGGTAGGAGCCACCTCACAGTAGCAGCAAATTTACCATTTAATAATAAATGAAAACAGCGGTGGGGTATCCCCGGCTGGGAAAGAGAAAATCGCCCGGAATCTCGAGCCCCGTTCGAGGCAGAGTCAGGCCCACACTCGTATGGCCTTTCTATGACTGAATTCTGTCCTAGCAAGGTGGGAAATGAGACAGGTGAACGGTCATAGGGAACGTGGGAGTCAGAAGGGCCAGACAGCCTCGGGATTCGGGACCTCAAAGGATTTCTTTGCCTACGACGCTCAGTTTTTTGTCGGAAAGGTATATACAGGTTGTTCCAAAATTATATTTCCAATTTTAAACCTTAATAAAATATGAATAGAACAACATTTAAAGATACGGTTTCTTTTATTGTAAGCAGCACCTCCCAAAGTTTTAATAATGTTCATTTCTCGTTGTTTCAGGTTTTTATTTATGAACTTGTAAGAACAGTTTTAAAAATGAGCACCCCTCAGGAAAAAGTACAATGTGTTGCATGGTTTGGCCCCTTTTTCTTCGCCGAACCCACTATAAGATCTGATAATTACTCAGATATGTTGGAGCAATTTGCCTTCCCTCAGATAGAAGACCTTCAACCACACGTCATTTTTCAGCAGGACGGAGCTCCCCCGCACTGGAGTGAGCAAGTGCGCGATATTCTCGACAGACACTTCCCTGAAAGATGGATAGGACGGAGAGGCCCAATTCCTTGGCCATCACGCTCACCGGACATACTCCCACTCGATTTCTTCTTGTGGGGTCATGTAAAAGCAAAGGATCTGCGGGAACTAAAGGACAGAATTGCAGCTGCCATCGAGACCATAGACATCGAAATGCTAAGTCGAATATGGCAAGAAATCGAATATCGCTTGGATGTGCTAAGAGTGACAAGAGGCGCTCACATAGAGGTGGACTAATATTGATAATAAAACTTTGAGAGGTGCTGTTTACAATAAAAGAAACTCTATCTTTAAATGCTATTCTATTCGTATTTTATTAAGGTTTAAAGTTGAAAAGCTAATTTTGGAACACCCTGTATATTTAGCGGTGTTCAGTACTGGATAAGAGTTGCGGCAGGCATAATGCTTGGCGGTGGGAGGAGTTACGTGGAAAAAAGCACGTTTTGTACAAATAACGATGTTGACGGAAGGCGGCTTGCGAGGGTGGCGCTATAACGGGACATCGCCTGTCAAAAGCTTATGAAGATTGGCGGAAAGAGTAGGCGATGAGCTAGATATCGAAGTTCACTGTACAGGATTATCCTCCTGAATCCTGTGTCGAGATATCTCGACGATTTCGGTTATCGGTTACGTACTTCATGAAGCGGAACTATTAAAGCAGTGAGGCAAATAATGATTTCAAAACAACCCATTTCCAAAAGGAAAACATCGAAACAATTTTCGGACTGACATCAGAAAACGCCAAATTGAAATTTAAAATTACGTGCAAGGTAATAGGGTTTCAGAAGGCTGTTGAGTTTATACATACACAACGCAAACAAATTGCTATAGAAGATGAAGCTGTCAAAAGGCACAAAAGTGGAACGAGGTCGCTTTGCACCGACTCAAAAATGGTGTCACCTCATTTTGTCGACGCAATTTCGTGTCGTCTCTGTTCCCCTTCTACCCATTCCTTGTCCTCGTTATTGCGGTTTACTTCCGTGTCAGCGTTATTCCAAACAGGAATAACGCAGACGAAGAGAGGTCCTGTCGTCGTACTTAAGGCTCAAAATATGTGACGGCAAAAGCAATCAATCTTCATTTAAGCCACAATATCGGTCTTGGTACTTTTCCTTAGTATATCAAAAGTGTGCATTCCAAGAATGCGCGATTCGAGCCAATTTTGTTCAAAATACAGTAATACCCCAATTAGCGCTACTCCGTATTTTTCTTTGTTTCCTTATAGCGCTCTTGATCCTGGAGAGAGAAATTTTTACCGAAACAAAAAAAAGAAAAACATCCAAAATACAGTATAAGTCAAAAGTTATGAGTCAGAATATTCACAGCTCGATTTGCATCTTTATATATACAATGGTACTTAATAATGACCCCTTTTAGCGCTGCTTCAGTTAGCGCTCTCTTTTCCAGAAACGCATCATGAGCGCTAAGCGGGGTATTGCTGTACTCATATTGCATCCTCCTGGCATTCTTGCCCCATTTTGGTATGGCAAAAATAACTCCGACAGCCACCTCATTAGTTTAAACTTTACGAGAAGATGAAATTTAAACCATCTTAATATACAGGGTGTCCCAGAAGGAGGTACCCATTTTTATTTCTTGAATACACCGAACGTACACGAGCTTTTGGTCAAAACTTAAAAGGGATAGGAAGAATGGTCTTCCAAGTTTCATCTGATATATATACAACTTGTCCTCTTTTATAAACCTTCATTGATGACACTTTTTTTTTAGGAGTGAACCGTGTCAGGCAGGGTACCTGAGTTTGGAAGAAAGGCGTAAGATGGAAGTTTGTGAAAGTGTGGCGATTGTAGAGAGAATACCAACTATCCCCCGACCTGACACCTTGTGATAATTTTTTTGCGGGGTTTCGTCAAGGACAGTCTATGCCACGCCTCCACAGTCCTTGGATGACCTACGGGATCGCATCACTATTGCTGTTCAGAGCATATCACCTGTCATCTGTGCAAAAGTTATGGACAACTTTGTTCAACGTCTCCAGAAGTGTATTGAAAAGTGAACGTTGAAGGAGTATAAGTTCAGTACTAAACAAAACTTCAAAGATTACTCTTCCTGTTCAATATGAGTTTCGACTCAAAGTTTGTGCATGCTTGGTGTATTCAAGAAATAAAAATGGGTACCTCCTTCTGGGACACCCTGCATTACTAAATCATGGAAAGGAACGTTTATAAAACGTCTTTATTTTCGAGAGTTTCATTGCAATGAAAATGAGACAAAAACTGGCCGGAAGGCGCGACTGAAAATGCGCAGAGATCACATTCGAATGAAACAGCTACATTCAAGCATAAAAGACAACATAAAAAAGTTGCAAAAACGTCTACATAAGCTCCATGAATGTGCAGTTCAAGGTTTGGCACAGTTGACCCTGAAGATAAAATGTTGCGACCTCGCCAATTTTCGGGGAACCGAAGAGAAAAAACACGCGAGAACAAGATCTCAAAAGAAATTCATCCTTTGCAACTCTGTCCCAACAGTGTGCAGAATCTTCTACAGTTCCTCAAAAGGCGAAAGGGCACCCAAAACTGAAGAAAGAATTCGTGCAAATTTTAAACTGGTGCTTTCCAGCGTTTAAAGTACTGGAGTACATCACACAATTAAATAAATGTAAATATATATATATAAATAAAAAGGAAGTCACTGAAACTTTTAATTCCCCTGGGCTCTGAAAGAAATCGCAACGGACTTTCGAGTGTGCTCCTTTTTCTTTTCAACGAGTGCATAAATTCACTCAAAGAGTCCTCATCAACTGAATGGCAGCACGTCAAGAGTAATTAATTTAATATCTCAAAAGCACAAGCAAGCAAAAGCCTTACGTGGAACTTGGGGACTTTCCAGGAACTTATCTGCTATTCCCTTGATTCCCAAGCCTTTCAAGTTTCATTTACGGTTGGACGTATAATACATTAAGCTTCGTTCTAACAGAGTGCATGGAAATGCACCCAAACCTTTAAATTCCCAGAATGTGTACATCCTTGGGAACGAGGAAACCCCCTCGGCGTCGCAGAGACGGGAGTTGCAGTCCTCAGGGACCATGTGGGATCCGCGACGACGGGAGTTGCAGTCCTCAGGGACCATGTGGGATCCGCGACGACGGGAGTTGCAGTCCTCAGGGACCATGTGGGATCCGGGACGACGGGAGTTGCAGTCCTCAGGGACCATGTGGGATCCGCGACGACGGGAGTTGCAGTCCTCAGGGACCATGTGGGATCCGCGACGACGGGCCCCGCAGCCCCCAGGGGTCACGCGAAGTTCTCGACGACGGGCTCTGCAGCCTCCAGGGGTCACGTGGGATCTGCGACGAGGAGGGATCGGCGAAGGGCATCCGCAGCCTCCCGTCTCGTCTCCCCGGGGCCGGGCCGGATGCACGACCTCAGGGACCGGGACACGCGAGTCCCTCGACTCTCCGAGTCCCACAGAAGACCCGCGCCTTCCCGCGACTTTCCAAGCACTTGCTATAATGGAAAGCAAAAGGAGGTGGAAGCGAAGCTCGGTCTGTTCGAGAAAAAAGTTCAGAGCAAAAGTTCAGAGCAAACTTAGACATCCAATTAGGATAAATACATGCACCTTAAGGACAAGTTGCGGCACATGTCTCCAGGGAAATGATTTGCAACTTATCCAGATATTGAAAAATCTCATTAAGCATCTGACATCTGACAAGGTGCTTTTTCAGTCACTTGTGCTTGTCTTCCGATTGGTGGGACGAGTCGTTTCGTCGGACGACACGAGAGATGGACATGAGGAATGGACTCACGCTGCAGACGGCATAGAAGTTGTGGTCGCTGCTGCGATGGGAGCACAGGTCCTCGGGTCTGAAACCGAGGCAGCCGTCGCACAAGTCCGGGTCACTCTTGTGCTCCGTCTCCCACGTCTCCTTTCCCACTGCATAACACAAAATTCACATTTGTAAACACTTCTTCACGTAGATGTGACAATGGCAGTGACAGCTTGCGTTCCATTCGTTCTTTTGTAACCACGAAAACACACATCGGTAGTCTACTATCACTGCCTGATATCAGAGAGATGGTGAACTCCAGCTTTTCTCAAACCCATTGGTTGGAAACCCTTATTCCATCGATTTCAAGAATGCCAATTTCTTCGCCCAGACGACTCAAACACATCACACATCTTTCCCCCCTTCCCCCTCGAAGGCAAGACCCACCGTGATCAGGAGGAACAGCAGTGTCCACGACGACGACATGCTCCACGTCCGCGAGTCGGAGTCTCCCCTCCGCGACGAGAAAGTTGTCGTAGCCGAGATCCATGAGGTACACCGCGAACCCGTCCACGGCCGGGGAGAGCCTTCGTGCGAGGTCGAGGAGCTGCACGGCTAGCCCCGCCCGCGTCCCCCAATCGGACCGGAGGAACCCAGAGAGGGGGTCCCCGGCGTCCTCCACCACCACCACTCGCCCGCAGTACCCGAACACGTGCGGCACGTGGCCTCCGGGGTCCTCGTTCATCATCTGGAGAGTGGGATTGCAAGGAGTGGTTTTGTGCACTGACAATTTTCTCAGTTCTGTTCAGTGTTACGGCTTCTAAGACTGCAAGCTCCGGCCAAACCAGGGAATAGTACTGAGTTTGGAACTTATCACTCAGATAGCGATTCGTGTCAAGCCACTAGGTGTAACAGTTTTGGCACAGGGCGATGCCGATCACATGAAAAAAGGCGATAACGTCGGAGGGGTTCAAGAACCAAAACAAATTTGTTTTGGCATAATTTTTTGGTACTAAAATATTAATATTCTCGTCGATCGACGAACCTCCGCTCCCACCCGTTTGGCACGGGATAACAAGTGGAAACGAACCTCGAGGAGTATCGGCTCCGGGTTGAGAGCGAGGAGCAGCAGGAGGGGAAGTCCCAGGGGCTCCTGGGCCAGGCCGAGGAACAGCGTCCGCATGGAGGTGAGGAGCCGTCGGGAGGGGCAGGCGAGGGGGGAAGGGTCAGACGAACGCGTGGGGCCCGCCAGCGCCTTCACGAGGCTCAGTCCCCGGTCCCAGTCCCAGTCGCCGTCCAGGCTGTGGCTCAGTCGCGTCCCGGCGGTCGAGACGTCGCAGTCGGAGGACATGTTCGCCGCCTGGCAGATCCTGCGCGTCAGAGGGGCGAGGGCTCTTCACGGCGTCGCGGAAATCGTGCCGAAGTTGTACGCTTACTCATTTCTTTTCCTCGTTTCGCATTTTGGCCAAATGGTATCAGGGCTTGCGCTAATTTTCTTGCCTTAAGGATCCCCAGGACTCTCAAGTCTTATAAGAAAGGGTCATTCAGAAAAATTTGGGGTCTCATCGCAATTGAAGCGTGATGAAATCTCGCAAAGTTGCACAAAAAGTTCCAAATCCCACAATGTTTTTTCTTTGATTTAACATGACCAAAAGCATGATATTCAATCCAGCAGCCTTAGGACTACTACCAACATTTTCTCTTTGACAAATATCCCTAGGGCATATTCAAATTTGCAAATTACAAACTTCTGCATATTACCACTGCCAGATGCTGAGTAGGAATTTTTCTTATTTACATTTGAGCAGAAATCACAGGAAGCTCTTCCATCTCTATGGGAAAGCCAGGAATACATGTTGACCCACGCCTTTTTCATTTTAAAAATCTTTTTCCCTTCGTCGTGATTCATGGTTCACAAGCTGCCCATTTTCATAATCGCCCACCTCCATCTCTTTCCCTTCGGTTTGACTAGGTCAAAGCCTACGGCGATCTTCTCTTCTCTGTGCACCCTAAGTGGAAGGATGACATCACCTTCGTTTAGAATTTATACCTACGCTGTTGATACCTTTCTTTATATGTCACTAGGCCCACGTTCAGGAACATCTGAACGTATGCCAACGTGTGATTCGAATAAACTAACATCGTACATTTTCCGCTTGTAACTGAACGAGAGGATTGTTGGCCCGAACCGCCCTGAAGTCTTAATTGAAACGAACGGAAATACGTCATGAGCGCGTGAACACAATGCAACATGCGCCGATCTCATCACTTTCACGTCGCGCACCTTCCTCGGCAAGGACTCCCCCCCCCCTTTCTGTCACTAATAAGGTTGCGCACGGGTTTATTTAGGCACGATTCAAAGAGGCTACTGCCAACTGGTCTGAAAACCAATCAGAAAATCTAGAACTTTCCCGCGCGTCCCTGGGATCCCGATGTTTTACTGTTGTGCGTCCCTTCGGAATTTTGTGCGTATAAGACGCACATCTGCGCGTAAACGCAAGCCCTGCAGTATCAGTGGCAAAATTAACCCCTTAAAATACAACTTTGGGAATTTTTTCCCCCAGACAAGTGGTTCGTGTCATCTTTCAGAGAATAAATTTAGCTGAAAATAAATACAGGGTGTCTCAAAAAATGTATACACACTTGAATCGAGTATATATTAAATAATTCAGAGAGGGACGATGTTTAATGTGACATGTACAGTACCTAAAAGATTTCAATGTGTCATGGAATGATCGCGTGTCATCAGGCAATTTTTTCCCAAGAGACAGTGGGAAAATTGCCAGATCAAGCTCACTTGACCTTAGAGCAATGTAAGTTGATTTTGAAGTGATTCTGGAAATCTGAGAACACATGTGAAGTGCAAAGAAGGTGGAGAAATGAACTTCCAACTATGCCACCATGATGTACTAGAACTTTCAAGGATTCATAAGTTTGATGCTGATGGTACAGTGCATGGTCTCCCAGAACATTCCTAGTACGGTAATGCACAATGTTCTGATAGACCTCACCAACAGTCAACTGTCAACAGTGCCTGGATGCTAACGGTGAACAATTTGAACATCTGTGGTAGTGAACCATGCAATTCAAACCCTTGCTTCTCCACACACTGAACCTCTCTGAATTACTTAACATATATTTTTTAATTATTAAAGTGTGTATACATTTTTTTGAGACACCCTGTATATATTGGACATCATTTACATGAGCATATATCGCATTAATTGTACGCTCACCTTTAGGGAGGGAAAAAAACTTTGAAATTCCCGGAAAATTCTGCGTTATCTTCCATGAGAAATCGAGCCGCATGCAACAAACCTGCGATCGAGTTCTCTAAGCTCCGAGTCGTGTGCGAGCTTCTTAAAGACGACCGGCATGTCCTTGTCCCCCCGGAACGAGTCCTGCACGGTCCAGACGCCCCAGTAGACGTTGCGGACGTTGAGGAGTGTGGCGGAGAGGAGCGAGGCGGGGAGAAGCGAGGCAGAGGAACGACCCCAGAGACGGAGCCGACCCTCCTCCGCGTCCGGGCAGAGGCTCGTCCCGAAGCAGGCAGGGCACTTCCCTGCCTCGGTCAGGTCCTCCAGGGTCCCACGGGTCTTGAGGAAGACGCAAAGGAGAACGACCGACAAGATTACGAGCGCCACTGATGCATACCGCCGGATCAGACGATTCATCCTGGGGGTTCCGCGCTTTAAAATCTCCCAATCCCAGTCCAATGACTCCTTAACAAATAAGAGATGTATACCCAAACCAATGAGGATCTGGAAACAGCATTTATTAAGTCGTTTTGGCCTGCTTTCTTTCCTAGTTGTTGAAACAATTACAAAACAATGGAGGCGGTGTTCATAATTTTCTTTTTTGCCATGCAAAGGTTAACTTATCAACAAATCTGTTTCACAAAGCCTCATGCCATTTACACATCTGCGAGCCTCTCATCAACCAGTCCATCACTTGCCTCATAAGGTATACGAAATAAACTTTTAGAAAGAACCAATAAGTTTGGTGAAATGAAAATTATTCGGCACAGTGGTGCATATACTTCAGGAAGTAAGGTGTTCAAGTCCTATACACTGTATGAAATAAATATTAGAAATGATAAACACATGGGTAAAATCTCGAAACAGACTTGGTAAGATGTTAATATTCCAATAGCAAAATACTAAATTTGCGAGAGAAACCTCGTTAAAATGGTTTCCTTTGGCAGAAAAGGGAGACTGCCTTTTCTTTCCTCAACCGAAAATTTGTTTCCCCATCTCCAAAATTTGACGAGTCCCAATGCCCTCTGGCAAAAACCTAAAACTTGATGCTGCATTTCTTCCGAATTTGTGACTTATCCCTTCAATTGATTCACTGAAATGCTTTAGATTAGTTTAGATCATGTGCAAGGCTTCACATTGGACCAATGAGACACCAAGTGCCTTTGAGAGCATCGACCTTTAAAAGTAAAAATAAAGGGCAAAGATGGTGAATGTTTATCATGGACTCCCCCGCTCCAGAAACTGGAGGCCAAACGTTTTTGTTCTCCGGGGGGGGGAGAAGAATCCCTCGAATCGCAATCCACCAGCAGAGAATCATGCTTTATTTCACAGAGGAAACAGTCATGAAGGGAAAAAAAAACTCATACGAGGTGGAGAGAGGGAGACACAACATGCAAATTGTGTAAAAATTCCTCATCTCTTCTCTTTCTCCGACACGTCAAAATCACATTGAAAGTAGACTTGGAACATCACTCATATCTCTCATCGAAAAAGATCCTTTTTCTTAGCCATGCTTTCTGCCATACAAAAATCAAGAATGGCACAATGTGTCACAAGCATGCCTGCCTGTTTCCACTTTTGATCTGTGTGCATCGCCTTCGAGCGTCATTTGAAATAAAAAAGAATTTGTCAGGTTGGCAGTCAATGAAGAGAGAAGTGATTCGCACAAAATGTCAAAGGAATGAAATCGAAATCCCTTTGTGGCGATAGATGCTGTGTCTCGCAAAGTGGATCAAAAGCCCTTCACTCCCGAAAGCAATCAAATGCAAGCCAAACATATAAAGTACTGATGTACAAAAGCGATTAAAAGAGTGGGAAAGCGCACGCATGACCCACAGATTCAAATGGGAATAGTGATTTTGTGTTCTGTGACTATAGGAGCTGCTTTGTTCATTATTAATTGATCATACCTGAACTTCGCCTTTAATATTGGAAAAAAAAAACTTTTCTGGGAAACAAAGGGAGAGGAATGGCCCTGCAGGAGTGGGAGATCACATCAACATCAAATCATGTACCCTGTGCAGGCATTCATCAGTGACAAGACACTTCAGACACAAGAATGAATCAAGGGGGGGTAATGAACCGTGACTGAGTATTTTGAGCACATGAGCACTTGGATTCCCCTTAATGCAAAGGGATTTTAACAAGTCACGAAAGAACTCAGAACAATTTGCATATGAAGTTTGGGCATCATTTACCATCTCACATGGGAAGAACTTCACAAAATACCAATCAGGCTGGGGAAACTCATATAAACACTCAACAAGAACTGTTCTGCATGGACATGCATTACACCAAAAGTTCTGCAATGTTAATGCAAGTGATTGACTTTGATCAACAAGTGCCTTACAAACATCAATACTCAATCATCTTTTACGACTTGGATATTTCAAGCACGACACAAGTCACCAACGTTTCTCAGAAGCATAGGAGGATTCACTACAATGCTGACATTCATTAAACTAGGAATTTCTTGCGACAATAATTACTGTGACCTTGTTTTCTCAAAATTGGGAGTCTTTGCAACCAATAACAATTATCCCTCAGAGAAGTCATGATGATGAAGATGGACTGAAAGCAGTGGGAAAAAAAAAGATGCTTTGAGCTGGGACCTCTGTGCAAGCAAGAGCACTGATGGGAACAAGAGGATCCTTGACTCGAGGATGGACAAGGACATGAGGATCCGCCAACTTGAGTGAGGACAATCACAAGAAATTATGGATAGAGGATGGCATTACACTCAATCATCAGATAGAGAATGCAGACATGGACATCGATCCGTACAAAACTGCAAAACCCTTGGGTGTAAAATCACAAGTTGCAGTAAAAAAAAAAAAAAAAAAGGAATGCAAATGATTGAAGGGACTCACAAGCAACATTGAATGTTTGAATTCATCAAAGCATATAAAAAAGAAGCACAGCTCCCCCATCTCGAATATCGCCTGCAATATCCCCCATGAGATGGCAAGGAAAAGGCCATCTTTGTTCCTGTGCTTAACTGATGGCCATGGGAAGCTGGTGCAAGTCCCTGTTTGGGGTGATGACATCCGTGAATGCAAAAGTAGTTGCTCTCATTGGATAGGAACAAGCACTGCAGGAAATCTTCTGATATCAATGTCCCTGAGTTCCTGAAACCAGGGCCTGAAGTGCATTATAGCATGGAATCTGTGCAACTGACAAGCAGTAATGCAATGAAAACAGGTTTGCAAGAAAAAAAAGCTTAAAAAATAATAGTAAGCAAATATATGCAGAGAGGAGTGAGTGGGGGAGTTGAGGGGCTTCATCACATCAAGCATCAAGCACACACTGTCATCAATTGCACGTGCAAAAAAGAACTACTTCTTCTGCACTCTTGTCCTTCCCTCATCTGTTGGATGAAGTCTCCTCTGGTGTAGCACCTCACATCCACATCCACAACCTGCATTTAAAAGAAATAACAGCAATTTGCCTGTCAATTGAGCCCATAAGGTGACTGACAGTAGAACTCACTCACTGAGACAGTAGAACCCACTAGTTTCTCTGTTAATGCAAATTTGCAGCTAAACAAAGAGATACTGCATAGAGAAGTAATTCACATAGGTTTATATATCAGTAAATAAGTGTACCATGTGCATCATTAACACCTATTTGAACACCATCTGAATGATGAGAGAGAGACACGTACAATTCGAACTGGGTGAAGGATGTGTGAGCTAGGCATCTGTCTCCCCCTTTAGTCTCAGGCGGGCAAAGTCCTCAAAAATTATGTCATCATGTTCATTATCATCCCTGTAAGGAAAACAAACATCAGCCTCAATCACCTTTCTGATGGTTCATGAAAGCACTTATTCTTAGCAACTAAAGCAACAACACCACCAATTCTGAAGTCCCATGTGAAGTACACAGGACTCACATCAGTTCATACTTTAGAGGCACTAAAGGTCATACAAGGGAAAGATTACAAGGTCAAATAAGAGATTGCCCTATTCCAAGTTCTAGTAGTCTGTGCACAACTCACAAGAATGTGCCACATTTTGTATCTATTGATGTGGGAGATGAAGGATGAACAGAGAGAGGAAGAGAGAGATTGTGAGTGAGGAAAGGTATGCACAAGTTGCACAAGGCATTGAGAAATCTCACTATTAGAGGAATCCAAGCCCTGGATAGATAGAACAGGGTCTCAGAATTTCCTTCTGCTTTGAGTTACTTTCTTTCATTGACCATTAGCATCAGTCTTTCATTCCATCATTTGGCATAATAGCAGTCTGCTACTATGTGATAAACCCACAAAGACAGTTTGCTTATGAAATGACCATTGTAGGCCAGGCCAATCAGAACTGGCATAAGCTGACCAGGTAATGGTGCAATGGCAAAAATTTGGGATCGGGGCATCTTTAATGACAAACTTCCAAGAAGAACTATGAATCAATGAGAAGAAACAAGACCAAACACAACTCTCCATAGAGAAACTTCAGCAGACTGAGCAATGATATTCACATGTCTGCAAAATACATTTGCAGATGCAAGGTCGCATAGGTTAATTTGACTACCTACCTTAAGCTGTCATGGTACATTTGATATCTGGAATTTTCCAAATAAGCCAATTTTACCCTTAACAGCCACAAAAAGAACTAGCTTTATCCTCAATTAATTGTCATGAGGCTTTCCATTTAGCTATTTAACTTTGTTTTTGAATATAAAATCAGAAATAAAGTACCTCAAGCTTATTGGATAAATGATTAAAAAATCCTTGACAATCTGGCACACATTGTAGGCTATAGCCACAAGTAAAATGAAATGAGAACTATTCAGAGGCAATATCTCCTCACAAATGAGTAAAAGATGCATTCATTTACAAGAAAGTTTACAAGTTCCATCCAAAATAATTGGTAAAAATCAGTCAAATAATTTATTATATTTATAACTTATATTTATAACTTTTCATCAATTACAGGGTGGGCCATAAATATACACACCAAATCAATGCCTTTTGTTTCCCATACTAATAACTTCTCATGGAATCCAATGAATCTCAACAAGACACAAGGGCTCACAGAAACTATTCCCAAAATAAATTTTCAATATGTTCTTCTTGACAGCCACCTGGAATCTTTGAGTCTGTTGGTCGATCGCACTGGACAGACATGGTTTCCCCCTCTTTCAACACAAACCATAACTGGTTCAGGATGCTGGATTTCATTTTTGAGCACTGATTCCAGCAGACTTTGCATACATTAATCCATTTGGTTACGGTCAGGGTTGTAAGGAGATCATTTTTTGCATTCTTTAATCATCTCATGGTGAAGACAAAATTTTCAATATCAAGCCATTTTTAGGTGGAGAAGAATTCTTGTTAAAATAGCCAAGATTGGCCACCAAAGAGGAGCTCACATAGAGGTATGAAATATTTTTTTCTTGGCTGATTTTAGGCCTACAGAAGTATGAAAGTTACAAGTGGTAAGAATATTTAAGGTCCACCCAGTATCATTTAGCCAATTTTAGGGATCAAGAATTTGCAATGGCATAAACCAAATGTTATCAGATATCCTTTAGAAATTGGAATCACTTTATGAGACTAAGATCTGATTGCTTAATTAGTAGCACAACCCTTTTGCAGCATTTATTTGAAATGCTGATGTGTTCCCAGAAGGAACATTCCAGGTTGCCTGGAAGTTTCTTTTGGAATGGAGGCAATTTAAATAATCTGCCACAGGTGACAATGGGTCCATCATTGTGACTACTAAAAGTTTACAAATAGAGCAAACCTAAATTCCTGAATAAAGCTAGTACGAAGGAACCTTACTGCATAACTGAATGGTCATCTCAGAGACTCCAGTTAGGGTGCATGAAATGAAAAAAAAAGGAATACAAACTCAAGTTGGATGAGATTGGTGTCAACAGGGACTTCAGATGGGGAAGAGTCCTTAGTGGGTTCAACCATGGAGGGGGAACGTGTTGGAGGACCAGTCTCCTCTACTGGCTTCGGATGCATCAGCATGAATGGAAGCTCTGCCACCAAATCCCTACAACATAATCATACATCCATTTACCATGTGACCCGTGAAGAAGAGGATTCTCTCTCTTGTGCATGGACGTGAGAGAATACATGGTTTCAGCCTGGCTCTTATCATAGGTCCCCAGGACTTCCTTTCAAAAGCAAACCATCTGGCACCCTTCCAGCCGTACTCATTGTCTTTCTAGAAACATGGTCCTTTTCTTTTGCCTTGGTTTTGGGAAATCAGAACATCCTATTGCTTCATAGTGATTCATCCTTTGGGACAAAATTATAACTAGGGTCAACACTCAGATGAAAAAACAATCTCCTACCATAACCAATAACAGATAATAGTGCAAGCAGTATTCGGTATCCTCGTAATATCATCAGTCTTTCAAAAACGTAATACTTCACAACTTTATGCAATATATAACGGTACCATGGCTTTGGAGGATCCCACTCCCCAAAAGAGAAACTCCCCCTGAAAATAATGATCAAGCCAGAAGGGGAAAATTCTAGTTGGAGCTCATTGCAGCTACTTGATGAGATGCATCTCCCATGCCCTTCCAAAATATGCTTTCAAGAGGACATACTCATGAAGGGCTAGTAATCAAACCATCACTTCCAGAGCATCATTCATGACTCAATAATAAAAGGGCCTCCGTGCCAGAAAAGATGCATAAAAAATTATTCAACAGAGGATCCCATTAAGAACTTCACTGTCAGCAGCAGGGAAGGAGTGTTGGACACACTGGACTACAACTAAACAAAATAAGAAATTCTTTATTTGATAATCTTGCAACGACAAGCCAACTTTCCAGAATTTATTCCTGAGAAATCTTTTACTCAACTTTTACTTCAAAGAATAAAATTAAGAAAAATCTAAAGATTGAATTCAAATTGACTTACAGCTTAATGATAAGTAAACCAAGTGTAATTATGCTTTGGTTCACGTATGAGGAACGGTTCAAAAGTTTTGGCACTGAGATTTAAGAATATGTGAAATACTCTGATGAAACAAAATTTATTTTTCAACAATACCTCCCGGGACATCAACTCTTGTGTCACTGATGGAACAGGGTTTCAATCTCGAGGGGAAAAATTCCTTTTCCATAGTTGTCCATAAATGCTTGGACAGCTACATTGACTTCATTTTTACCTTCATAACTGCTTCAAAGGAAGTTTTGCTTAAAATTACACAGCATTGAATGAGTTTTTTTCATTTTGATTAGTAACTTGGAACAGATGGAATGGTTTCTTTTCAATAAAAATTGCATCACTGCTCTCTATTCAATTTTTGCCAAGTTGAAATGGAATAATATTTGGCTGGAAAATTTTTAAATACCATTTACTTTTATAATAAAATAGAAATGCAATTAAAACCAATTGTTGACTCCTGAAATTACCGAACAGAATTAATAAATATGGGAATCAATATTCTTCAGCCTTCACAAATCATTTCTACTGCCTTAGGACAGAAACTTTTGGATCATCCATTGTACCTACCCCAACATTGATTATAATAATGTTTCTCTCACATCTTTTTTTATACTTCCCTTCAGTTTCAGGTTTCACTTCATTTTTAAGGTCATGATTAAAACTGAATAACAACATGACTGCTTCTATTACAAAGTTGAAACTGGAATCCTACTACATTCATTTTCTCTTTGATTTGTAGGTTACATAATAAAATGTCAAACAATTTTCATTGTCAAAGAGAGTGACTTACCCTCCAAGAGCACCAAGGCATAGCTTCACCTTCACTTTGTACTGCACAACAATAGCCAGGCTCTCCCGTTGAGATGGATCATTGATGCTGAGCAGGAAGGAATTGAGAGAAAACCCATTAGTGTCATTGGAAAGTAAAGGCAAACAGACAGCACAGAATACTTCTTTTTGCTACAAATTCATAGCATAAAGACAAGACAACACAGAGAAAGAGAGAATGAGTGAAGACCATACACAAGGACGCAGGAAGCCAATCATTCTCCTTGGCAAACATTCACAGGCAAAAGTCTTGGTCCTCAAAAACCATAGCTAATGTGCATCTGCTCACAAAAGCCTGCTTTCAAAATCACCTAAAAGTTTTGAGATGTTAGGACTGATTAAATTTATCAGCTTGCATACACCAGCTGGTTGAAAGTTAAAAAGCACCTTCAAAGTATGTAAAATAAACAATCTATGGCCTAGTTCCTGCTACATCAACCAAAGCCTTCAGAGGATATAAACAGTAAAGTACAGCTATGACTCATATTCAAGTCACAGCAACAAACATGGAATGGTACTATAATGAACATTCACTTCAAACAAAAACAAAGTTGCAGAGAAACTCCAAAATTTTTGTTCTAATGGATAACAAGTACAAAATGAGCACCAAGCTGCAGAACAACCTCAAAGACATCAAGAGAAGTTTTGTGTTGCTGTCTTCAGTACTTCCTGTGGAGTGCCTCAAACTGCCTGTTGACTCATTCCCTTGGGTTCTGCAATATCTGGCATGTCCTGAAGGGTTCATTCTTGCTGTATCCCTATAGGTAAAAGTTGAGTGGACTGGTCTGGGGATTGTGCTGGCCACTCAATATCATCTCAGTGAGAAATTAGCCACTGAGTGAATCTCTCTCAGCCACTCAAGACAAATGCAGACAGAATGGCAAGGTGTTCCATCTTGCTGGAAAAAAATATTATGTTTGTGCACATCAAATAACACTTAAGAGGACATTTTTCTGGCCAAAAGTGCATCACAAACAGAATATTTTTTTCCAGCAAGATTGGGCAACCTGCCATACTACCCATATTTGTCTTGAGAGGCTGAGAGAGAGATTCGCTTGGTGGCTCAATTCTCAGTGAGATGACATCGAGTGGCTGGCAAGATCCCCAGACCTCAGTCCACTCAACATTTACCTATAGGGATACAGCAAGAACGAACCCTTCAGGACATGCCAGATATTGCAGAACCCAAGGGAATGAGTCAACAGGCAATTTGAGGCACTCCACAGGAAGTACTGAAGGCAGCAACACAAATCTTCTCTCGATGTCTTTGAGGTTGTTCTGCAGCTAGAGGTGCTCATTTTGTACTTGTTATCCATTAGAACAAAAATTTTGGAGTTTCTCTGCAACTTTGTTTTTGTTTGAAGTGAATGTTCATTATACTAAAGAAGTTATGGCAATTCAATATGGTAAACATTTTTATGAAACACCCTGTATAATGGTATCATTCCAATATTGACTATGGCATTGACTTTACACTAAATACCATCAACAACCATTGCAAAGTTAGCAATCACTAGGCCAAAATCCTTCTACTTCTTCATTTTATTTTGCTTAAATGTGAAACATTCAATGATGCCACAAGAGGCTTCAATACCACAAGAGTCCATGTGACTATATGACATGGCCAGAAAAAAAAAATTGCTCTGATCAGTGCATGTATATGGTTCATATACATTTCAAAATCAAACATTCATGATTTTTTAGTCCAAAAAAGATTAATCATGGAGCATCTTGAAAAATTTTTGCAGATGCAACTTTGTTCGAAAGTAGATTAATTAATTATAAATTTGCAGTCAGCAGATACAAATAGAAGCTCCATTTGTCTTTTAGGAAAGTTTGCATAGGGAATGACATTAAAAACACTTACACATATTATAAAAATAAGAACAAAATGGTAACTCTTCAACTATAAACTGAGAAAATAATTTAAATGTATCTTTCAAGAGTTATAACAGCAAAAAATCCTCCATGAGAATTTATACTTGTATTTACTCAGTCATGAATGTAACATCAGAATGCCATATACTATTCTCATGGAGACTGGACATAGCTAAATTGTTCTGGAGTTTGATTCTCACTTTAGGTGGTTATGGAATGCCAAGGAGAAGGCAAGTACCAATATGCAAGATCAAAAACACATCATATACTCACTTGAGAAATTTTGATAAATCAGAAAAATATTATTTTGAAACTCTTCACAAGTCAAATTCCATAAATAGAAGGGTAGACAATGGTATTAAAAAAAAATGATATGCCTGACAGTTTTGCACAGAGGTTTACTAGCCAAGGACTGGAAGTGCTATAAATAATACTCTTGTTAGAACTGATACTGTTATAGTAGGTCATTCCCCGTGAGCAAATATTAACAGCAATATCAGTCTTGCACTGCTACAGACTGCTGATATGGAGACTTCATCCACATGCATTGTGATTGCATTCACATGGCTTTATTCACTTCATTCATACTGAAAACAAGCAAAAGCACATCATTGTCAATATAAGCTTTTTTTTCTTAAAATGTTCCTTTATGTCACAGATCCTTCAATAGGGAGCCATGATACTGAGAGCAAAATGGAAGAATGGAAAACAAGATGCACAGCTTCAAGTTCTTTGACATGCAGCATAACCTAACATCTAAGGAGGGGCATGCATGGGAGCATTATGAAGAAAAGAGAGAGAAAGTGAGGAATGCAACTCACAGAGTGGAGGAGGCAAGATTGGTATCCTCGTGCTTGAGCTGACCATCAAGGGCAAGGCCCCATTTATCCTTGTTATTTGCTAGAAGAGGAGTGAGGGTGTAGATCTTTGACAGATTGAACCCTGGCCCAATTGGACAGCCCTCTCTGCACCACCCATATGGCACCCCAAGACAAGAAAAAAGAAAGGGAGAGAAAGGGACAGAGTGATGAGAAACATGCCAATTGTCTTCTAAAAACCCCCCACCTAGACCGTTCTTGAATCCCCCACGATTCTGGATGAGATACCATGCCTCGAGCCAACTGGAGAACGTGACTGTGCACGAGCAAGACTGAAGACCCAGAAAGGTGGAAATGCCCGAAGCCCATGGAGGTAGGGAATGAGTGGAAGAAAGGTGGAGGTGGGAAAATGATTATCTTCTTGCCTTCACTTACATGGTGGAGGAGGCCAAGTTGGTGTCCTCGTGTTTCAACTGGCCATCCAGGGCCAGGCCTCGCTTACTCTTATTTGGCGTCAATGTGGGTTTCAGGGAGTACACTTTGGACAAGTTAAAGCCTGGAGTCACAGGGCACCCTTCTCTACACAGAACCCACATCCATCCGTCTCAATATGAGCCATAAATTTTTTCAATATAAGATAATCAGCTTTCCCTTGGAGCTAGGAAGAACCTTACCATGATAGTAGCACATCCCCATAATCAAAACTCCTGATATTTCCTTGAGGGGGGGAATCAATAACATTTTCTTTTTTGTATTTTAGGGGACTTGGATACAACAAGCACCCAAACTCATGCCCTGGCTGTTTCAGACCTTACCAGACTGTCATAGAGCATAGGCGTATGGAGAGGAGGGAACTTTTTTTCATGGTCATCTTTGTGCAAAGATCACACTTTTCACAAGATAGGTAAAAGTGCATTATCTTTGGGTAAGATGCAAGGGGCATTCAAGAAAGAAACAGGACTAAGATCAATGAAAGTTTTCAAAATCTTTTCTTGCAGATGTGTCATTCCTACCACAGAATTGTTTTTCTCCCTTAAATTCCAGGTAAAGAACTACTTAATATGTTCCAGCAGTTTTGCAGTGTTTCTTAGAATTCTGAAGAAAAAAAAACAGGTTCCTCAGTAAAAACCTTTTACAGATATCAAATCTCTTGCTTGGATCTTTTGCTGAAATAAGTTACAAGTTAAGATCTGATATTCTTGGCATTTGGTCACTTAATTTCTGGATTTTAATGGTTCCTGATATCTACTTCATCTAACTCAAAATAATTCCCAGTTTGTACCTGTGTCAGTTCTTTGCTTCACCTCTTTATTTCATCTGCTGACTTCCACCTTTTGTGCTCAAGTAGAAAAAAAGAGGACTTGCATGGGCAAAAGGAGTTGCTTGCAGCACTTCTTTCCACTTTCCAAACTTTTTGTGCTAGTATTAATGGAACTAAGTCTCCATGACATTTCCAGGAAGTAGTACCCTTAGAGAAGGAGATAAAGAATGGAGTTGCCAACTCACTCGCTTTCAATCTCAGCAACAGTGCATTTGTACTGGGCAGTAGAAAAGAGGCAAATGTCAGCAAACTGCCTCACTAGGAGAGAAACAAAGAAAATTAATTGAATTTAAAAGTCAGACCAAGAAAACCAACAGAACAGATAAAAGAGATCCATTGGAATATGAATCATAATCTACTGTGAGTACTAATCCATGGGAGACAGAGCTCACCGACCAAAAAAAAAAAAGGAAAGAGCCAAACAGGCAAAATCTTACTGTAGGAAAATGTCACTCCATTTCAACGATTGTATGCCTCTTTCTTGTCATCGCAACACAATCATCAGAGTTTACAAATTCATCAGTGGTCTCAAACTCACCAGAAACTTTGACTCTCTTAACACTGCGATTTGAGTTGTTCTGTATGTGAACATTGACACTGATGGTCTCTCCATGATAGTAAAGCTGGAAAGAAGAAAAACTCAAATTTACACTGCTTTCACATAGGGGAGAAAAAAAAAATATTCCAGTGATCATAATAAACCTCCTTGTCCAGAGATGCCTCCAGATGGAGCCGGTTGGGACTCATCATGAAATCCTTGCTCACAACAATGTATGGTTGCTCGCCCTGCTTGCTAGGTGCATACATCACCTTCCGGATTGCAAGGCGGACCGAGTTCCTATTGAGTCAGACAGGTGACATGTTGTAAGGCTAATTGGCATAACTCATTCCTGTTCCAACACAATAAATTCCCAGCCTAAAACTGAGGTCCAGGCTTGCATCAATTTTTTGGATGCGTGTTGAGGACGAGTGTTCCTTAATATTAGGATGGGCCTACTCTTCTTAAAGATAAATATATTTATATTTTTGTAATTTTTTTTCAGCATATCCTAGTTGCTTACTGCCTAGTCCCTTTCATCTACAATGCCACCCTTTTTGCTTTGTCTATAAAGACATCTACTCTCTTCTTAAAAATAGCTACAGAAGGGGCAGCCACTACATCATCTTACACATTCCACGTGTTCACCACCCTAGAAGTAAAGGAGTCCTGTCTCGACCTGAGCTGCACCTGCAGTTTACGCAAATAGTATTACCTCTCTTGCTGTCATTGAACTGGAAGTACCTACCATGCTCTACACTATCTATTCCTTAAATTATCTTGAAAGCCTGGATGAGACTGCCCCTCTTTAACCTTCTCTTGAGCAAGCAAAGTCCCAACACTTCTAAACACTTCTTGTACAGAAGTACAAGACTTGCTTATGATATTCCCACAACTATACTTTTACACCTCACACTGACATTCTAGTGACTCAACTTTATTCCATCTTAAACTGGTTCTATGATGAATAAACTCAGAGTTTTTGTGAGGCTTCCAAACAAATTCTTAGTTCAAGGCTCAGCAAGGACCAAGTTTCAACACCTAGCAATCAGCAGATAAGTGCAAAACAGTAGCACCTACCTTTTGTGAGGTTTGTCATCAACTGTATCTGCAACATATGCCCTGAGTTCATAGTCAATGCCACAAGGCTTCCCTGTGTCTCCTGGTGCTGGCTGCAACGTTACGGATGCAGGGCAGTTTGGTGGCAATTCAAAGAAGAAGGGATAGGCATTTGGCCCCAGCTTCTTCAGCAATCTTTCCTGATTCATTAAAAGAAATGAAGAGTTGTACTAACATTTCAGCTGCTATATGATACCCTTGAAACTAATGCAATTAACAATAACTTACATTTTTCTAAATAAAGGTTTAACTCAGTGAAAATTGAAGTAAACAGGTACAACAAACATCCCCCCCCCCCCCCCCCAAAAAAAAGTACAGTAACATTGTACAAATATCCATCATATAATAGATGGAAATTCACACAGGCTGAGTGCTGGCTTGCATTTTGTCCTTCAAATTATATTCTTAAAAAACCTTTCATTCAATTTAATCTTATCCACCAATGTCTGATTTGACAAAAATAGCAAGTATTAGTCAATAGTTGACACCTATATTTAGAAACAAGAAAACCAACCAGGACTGGTGAGAATGGGGACTAAGACCACCTAGAAATGAAAGCCTCTAGAAATAAAGCAGCTACAAAAAGGCAGAAAATGGTAATATGAGTGATCAAGGATAAGCACCAAAAATGACTGATGCTAACCCACCATTTTTGTGAATTGTATCTGAGGTGCTTTATAATATAGATAATTACCATTGCAATACACATAAGCCTAAAGCCTACTGTTTTCTCATCCCATCTCACTAATCCTTTTTTTTTGCAAGACTTAGACAAAGGAATACCAACTCAGAATGTGTGATATGGCTATAGACAAAGTATCAATATTTAAAATAAAAAAACACATACATTTCAAAGACAAGATTTCAAAAAATAATTTTATGTGCGTTAAAGAGAGCAGCATGCACCAATGGTAAGCCCATCAAAGAGGCAAAAGAAATCAATTCAAACTCTGGGAAAATGATATGTCATAAGCTGTCTAAATTGGTGGCAGCCCTTTTTCTCAAGTGAGCAAACCACAGATAAAAGCAAATTTTTTTCTTGAGGGAACACTTTCTTGATCTAGTCAACTTGAAGTCATCCAAAACTTACCTGAAGTCTGGTAAGGTCTCGTTTATTCTCAGCTTCCTGAGGAAAAATCTGGGCAGATGCAAGGAAAAGGTCCTTGCGAAAAGTGAGGCCCAGGACATCAAGATCCTCACGGCCATAACGGAAGGCAGCCAGCACCTGGCCAAACACTTTGCGGTCCTTCAAGTAGTCAGGGTCTATCAGTACTACCCCATCTGAAAGAAATCAATGCATGTTTTATGTTCTATGTTACCCTTCAGTGCCGTCCTATGGACAAAGATTTTACTCTCCTCTATCTGTAAGACTATCAGATCCAAATGAATACCTGGGCTCACCTCTGGGCACAGAGCAAGTTTAGAATTATAAATCCTTCCTGAGATGGTTGTAACTGAATATTTAACTATGTATGATGCAAAGAAATAGTAAAGATCTGTATGGGAAACAGACTAAGACTCAGTACAAGTTTAAAATTGGTGAAAATCAAACATGCAATGTGAAAAGAGACATGTTCTTGTGACTAGCCAGGATGGAATCTGGCTCATGTCACATTGCTCATGTCATGTCACATGTCTCAGATAAGATATGAATTCACCTATTCCATTCCTATCAGATTTAATAAAACCTCTGGTAAGATGTTTTCAGAGTCTCATATTGTCCATATATTTAACTTCGAATAATGAGCCACACTAACTAGGTCACAGAAAAAATCTGCTTTGCTATGGCCTATGTATGATTTGCCAATGTTCCAATTACCACAACAACAAAAAGTTTAAAGCACCAATAGTTTTTGGCTCTAATTACTCTCCTTACATTTAGAAAACCATCAGAAAAACAAAGACAGGTTAAACCCTTCATTCAAAAAGACTATATTCAATTTCTACAGGTACAATAAGCACCTGGAGTGAGGGATCAGGACCCTTGTCCATCTTACATTTTATAAATATATTTATATATTAACCCCTTGACCACAGGATTGACTGAGGCAGCCCAGCATCCCAACAGTATTATTCCAGCCTCAGCCAGGCACTAAGTCCCACGATGTAAATATATGTCATCCATAGGAAAGTATAGAGAAACAGGTATGAAGAATGAAAAACAGGTAGAGCTATGATTTTCATAATAGCTCTACAACTTTGAAAATCAAGATAATAAATCGCATATATATACATAATCCGCAGGAAAGGGGTTAAGTACCAAACAGCTTGTGAGTGCCAGTGATGTGAATGATTAATAAATTGAAAAAATTGAATTATTTTGGAATTTCTTTTCTCGACAAGCAAATAAGTGAATTGTCAAAAAGCCTTCATATCTCATATACTAACAACTACAGCAAATAGAAGCAATTGGTTCATAAAATTGTCTACTACTTTTGAGACTCTCTTACCCACACAACGATAATTGCCTAAAGAATAGACTACATGAATACTCATGAATGTATCACTCCACTCACATCTATTATGAGCTCCAAGACCATACTGTCCATCGTACAAAATTATGTTAAAGATGACCTGTCAACCAAAAGGGCTTCTCCTCCCAGATTTGATTGATTCTAAGATCTTTAATTAAAGGGTGGAACACAAGTCTATGAAGGAAAGCTTGAAGTACAAGAAGCTGGCCTCAGAAATCTGGTAAGCCAAGGGACATAAATGTCTTCATGTGGAATTCATATGCAGGTCCAGTCACAATTTTAACAGCAATGGGTTGCAGAGTTCCATGCAAGAAATGTCCTTGAGTGGGCGGGCTCCTTTCATGGATCGATTCCTAAAGCAAGGTCACACCTTGGGTTGTCTTTTCCACAACCGTTTGAAGAATTAGAAGTGGAAAAAAAAAAAACAACAACTTTGCCTTGGCAGCTTTGCTTCACTACCGGTACAAGACATGCTTCTGTTGACAACATACATGTTCACCGTAAATGGGTCCGATAAGGAGCTGTGCGGAGAGGAGGACCGGGATCATAACTGCCAGACACCAGAAAAATCGCGTATTTGTCATGAGGAAAACATTATGAAATAAATCACGCCTGCCCGTTTCTTTCTCTTGTTACAAAATACCTGCAGTCCCCAAGTCTGCTTGGGATGAGGAAAATAATTGAGACGCATGTGCTGATAACATATCCCATAAATAAATCAAAACCTCAACCCACACATCTCCATTCGGTTCGCCTTCTCCGCATCGACGAGTTACATCGATTTAGAACGGGAATTCTTGGAAATGCGGGAGAAGGAAAAATGTCCCCGTTGCTCAAGGTCTCTCGGTTCTCCACACGTGGAGAGCCAGGAAATCCGCCATCCATCTTCCATCCTCCGGTTCCTTTCAGAGATTTTTCTCACAGCTCCTCTCTCTACCTCGAAGATGCTCTGACAAGTGTCTCGCTCCCTCGGTCCTCACTGTCACTCGTGACTGGTTCGAGAGCTGACGTACATGCGTGCTCGACTACCGCCTTTCAACAACCGTGCCACTTCCTTGTCGACTGAAGGATTTTAAAGCCGGGTAGCGAGTTTTTAAATGGAATGGAAATTCCGGAATTGTAAATGGAATAGTCACAAAGGTCTGACTAGAACCCTGGGTTAGCAACTCATATCTATTATTGACATATCATAGTCCGTGCTCACCGATTGGATCCACATGCGTGACGTGATCCACGAAATCTCTTTTCCCCAGGTACACGGTAATCTGTAAATGGGAAAAAAGCCAAAAATAATATAACGACTGTCAGCACACCACACTAGAGTAAAACATCGGTACTCCAAATAAAAAAAAAGACTTTTTATGTTAACATTGATTAAACGTAGACCCTAACACAGCAACTTCAATTATGAGATAGTTCGACTCGACTTGGAAGCTACGTTCTGCGATCTTTTGTGCTGAAATACTCAATCCTATTCAGCTCTAGCTTCTTATTTCTGTCGCATGCCTAATAAAAAGATAGTTTCTAAGGCAATGCTCCCCAACCCTGGGGTCTCCAAGATCATATTTGGGGTCGCGAACCGGCAGACAAATGCCAAGTTATATTTTCCTTTGCTATTTTAGCGCTTAGGTGGGGGAGCATGCCGAACTTCAGCCAGTGCTTGAGGTCCTGAATGATATTATAACGATTTTTGGGGTCGCGCGTGAAAAAGGTTGGGAAGTCCTGTTCTAAGGGAACTGCATTTTTTAGACATGCAATATTCCTTAAGCTTTCACATGTTGTGAAATACTGATGGAATAAAATGCATTACTAAGAGTTTCCAGGGATTTTTTCATCACAGGATTATAAATAATGAAAGTTTAAGTAAATGTTTTGTAAAATGTAAATGTAAATATAAATTTGTGAAATGGTACAAGTTTGCGAAACTACTAATGCTTGAGCTGCAAAAAATCTGAGTTCTAAACTATTTAAAAAAAAAAAATAGTTCCTGTTTCTCATTATAACCATCAATGAATAAACAAACAGTTAATTCTTTTTAAGGTACTCATCTGAAAAGCCTTCATTCCTTCCTTCCACTAATTCCCATAATTACCTTTCAAGGCCCATGAATCAGCTCAAAGGAATGTAAATAGGTAAGGAATGCTGGACTACTGAATGTCTCCTGAATTCCTTAGACTCCACCGCACAGCAGGTTTCTAGGGATCTCTCAGAGAAAAATATACCTTAATGATGCAGCAGACATTTTATAAAAATCACAATATCCTTCAACAACCTTTCATTTCAATCATCTGCTGTTCTGAGTGACAAAATTACATTTTAATGCTGATACTCCTTTGGAAAGTTTTGAACTTTCATTTTAAAATTTAAATGATGGACAGACAGAAAAATCTATTGAAACTAGAGCATTTGACATCAGAAAAACACAGAATGAGGAAGCTTCATGCTGCTGGAAAATTTATTTCCACCCAAATCTATAAAAAAAAAATGTAAGACAACTGTAAGAACATTTACACTCCTTGAAACATTTTTTGTCACCTAAATTTTATTAATTCCATTCAACAAATAAATAATACACATTCTCTTTCCTTAAAACTCAGAGCATAGGCTGCAGCTTACACAATACATAGATAAATGCAATTAATGAAATCAAAACAACTCTGCAGACCCCTCATCTCACCTAATGGGGCAAGACTAGAAAAATAAGCCAAGCAGAGCCTGGTCCCAGAGCAAGCTTCCTTTTAATGTAGTCAGATGATACAGGCAAAACTAACATGGGATAGGAACAAAGGAGGGATGGGGGGGAGGGGGGGAGGGAGGTGAAAGACAAGAGCACAGGGTATATCTGGAGATGGTGTGTGTGTTGGGTTAGGTGGTGATGGGTGTGTAGCAGGGAAGCCCACCCACTCCTTGTGCTGCTCTGCAATAATTTCTGGATTTCAAAGTCTACTTCACAGTTACATAGTAGTTTTTGGATGGAACGCTTCCAAAACTCTCAAGTGGGAAGTACCTCATATTTATGAGTTGAAATAAATTTTAGTCAACTTAAAGCAGTCATATTCTCAGAAAAGAAGACAAAAGCCTTGCTATGACAAGCACAGAACTCTGGGTGATGGCTTGAAGTACATCATCACTTTTTCAAAGGAGGAAATAAAGATCATCAAAGGTTAGTGAGGGATAAAAAAAATTGTTATAAGAAGATGGCATATAATACACATGAACAATTTGACAAAAGGCAAGAACTAGCCCTAATATACTCCAAGCTGTCTATGATGTGCAAAAGATGAACAGGTAAGACCATACACTATCTTACCAAGTCAATGCCTTACAAATGATAGTTGACATGGTGCAATGTTACTATGGGATTCAGTAACTAAGTGACAGCCTGACAGCAGGTACATACAGCCTAGGTCTAAAAATCAGTTAATAGCACGATGGCAGCACAATGAGAGTTCACTGCCTTCTAAGAGGTATGGTGGAAAAGTCAAGTCTTCCTTCTGCTAAGGTAACTGTGGGTATTCGCAGCATATGTAAGCCTACTTCGAGGATTTAAAAACTCACTGCTTAGGAGTGGAGTGCCACATTAGAGTCCAGTTTTCATTGAATTGATATGAAGGGATTCCAGAATGCCGATCATGTTATTTCACTGATTTGCAGCACATGGATGCGTGGTTAAGCTAACTTGAAACAAGAGAACCCATACTTTTCAATGGTAGGCAATTGTGCCATGACTTGTATGGGTCTGCAGCAGGGAAAAATCAGATTGCGTCAGCCTCATATCAATACATGGAGGTCCAATAAGGGGATCGCGGCAATTGGAGTATCATGATTGCGGCACCCGACTCATAAATAAAAAAATAACCCTCTTTATTCCCAAAATGCAAAAAGGCGCTAACAAAACTAAAAATATATAACAGCTTCTTAATGGGTGAAATTACTCATGAAAATGTAAAACAAAAAACGTTGTACTCTTCTTCTCTGTGAGTTTTTCTTTCTCCATGTGCAATCCTACTTAAGGCTTCCCTTAGATCTTCCTCTGCACATTTTTTTCTCATTTTTCTTTTTAACATATTTCTACTGTCCATTTTCTTCTCTTCATGTCACTGTAGCCTTTGAGGAAATACACATTTATATTAAAATAATTTCAAGAAATATTTATTAAACAAGGTAAACTTAAGCTGTAGCCTCAATCGGGGAAATTTCCAGTTCCCTGAAATATTCTGAACTCCAAAACTGAGATATCGAACACCCAGATATGAAGACCTTCTAAATTCTTTGACATTCAGATGAATTGTATAGGTTTATGTGTATTTCACCTTGAGAACTGAGCCTCTTTTTGAGCATTTGACAAATCTAGTCGGACATACATTCATACACTGTGTCATGATATCATACGAAGATGCACCAATTGCGGCGCAAGAGGCAAGGAACGGCCGCAGATGCATTAGGTTGAGAAAACTGTATGCGATCATGGCACCCCTGATTTAATGCTCTAAATGGCAGGTACTAGTCATTACTGTAATTCTTCATCTTAGTTTGATAGCCTATGACTAAACAAGCATCAATGCTCTTTGGCAAACATAAGAAAAAGAAAATCAATGGGTGGTTATTGTATGTGAGTCTTAGCTACAAGAGACACCTGACTAGCTCTACAGGCACACGCATCTGCACGCAACAGTTTGCAGTTCCGTTCACGCACCATCTTGCATGAAAGAATTACCATGTTGACACATTAGTTTTTGCCAGATATTGATTGATTTTTTATCATCGTTATTCACATGCCTTGGCCGCTGCCCCGACTCCTGAGACAGCATATACAAGTTGAAAGTGCAGCGAATACCCACAGTTACCTTATATTTACTTCCACACTGTGCAGTGCAGTGTCATAACATAATAGAAGACTTGTGGACCCAATGAGTGGGTTCCAGCTATCATTTAGGCTGAGGAAAATCCAACACCAAATTGGCAGGTGAGACAATTATGACATTAACTACATCCTTGAGCTGGTCTTCACTTTTGGCAAGATAGTGTACACTATTGGAGTGAGAATATCTGCTATAACTCACTAACTTGATTGCTATTAATGGCCATACAAATGACCATGATAGTAGGAAAAAAAAAAATTGGAATAACCATTGAACATAGAGTGGCTTACATTAGCAGGCAAAAATAAAACTATTTGTGCCTATAAACTTCTGACTGCAAGAAAACACTTTAAAAAGAATTAATAACAGCATATTTCAATAAATAAAATAAACTTCAATTTGTTTCATGATATGCATATGCTGGTGAATTGGTCCATGCAATCTAATTGTGAAATGCAGGACAGGCTGGGTTTTTCATTCTGGCAAGGCATTCAGCTCAGCTCATCTCTTGTTGAAGAAAGGCTGACTTAGAGTCACAGTTGATTCCATGAGTCTGACAAAAAAGCTGTCAATTAAATCCACAAGAATCGGTCTTGAAATGCTCAAATATCCTGGGGGGGTACAAAAAATTATCGAAAAATGGGTTTCTTATTTCTTAGAGAGGGGTAACAGTCTATCACAACATGGAACATCAATATAGAATCAGACCTCCTCAGGCATGTACTGCATTATTTCAATGTCTCATACTGCCAATAAATCATTGAATAAAAAGTTTCTTTCTGCATCTCTCGTGAAAGCACTGACCTTCCACCTGTTAGAAACTGGCAGTTGGGGAAAACAAATCAACAGTGAGAATGAAAAAGCACCCTTACCTCAATTATAGACTTTCGCAACAATTTTCTTGAACAAAGGGAGAGTGCAGTAAGAGACAACCTTTAAGACCCATTCTATTCCAGCACAAGGAACAACCTTTTTGTGTTACCACATGCAATCTCAATAAATCAGGGTATGAAGAGAAGTTCATCAGATATCAAATTAAAAGGGATTAAAAGCTGCTTTTGGTGATGCCCATTTCATTTTTTACTGATTCTTGAGTGTGGAGATACACAGAAATAAAAGAATGCTACACTACTCTTTCCCACCATTACCAAAGAACAAAATGACAACCAGGAACTGCATGAGAGTACTGTAGGAAAATCCAGATTATACACAACAGGTCCTTGGGAGAGGGAAAAAGTGTAATACAATCACAAATAGAAGTTTACATATGGTACAATATTGTCAGATAAAAAATGCTCAGGGTTGTTTTTTTAATCATCCAGTGAGAAAAAAAAAAACACTAGGACGTAAATATTGCTTAGAGAGAAAAAGCATCAACATTTTCAGGTTGCTTCTTCACTTTGGCCAAATGCTGATATTCAGAGTCCTAAGTAAGAATACATTTTTAAAGAAAAAAGAACTATAGCTCTCAATGAATTCTGAAAAGATTAAAATCCCTTCAAAATTGAAACAGGAGAGACTAATAGACACTTGGAGTTCTTGTCAAACAAACATACCTTGCCATTTGGACTGCTCTTCTTGAAAACCCTACAAAGAAAAGTACATAGATTAATTTCCTGGAAATATAAGGCTCAAAGCAATTTTAACTTCACTCAATAGCATTAGGCCCAAGCTTGTGCTAAACTTTTCAACTTAAAAAATTCCTCACAAGGCATTAATTAATAAAAATAACTAGTTAATCAATCAAAATTTTAGGTTAGGCCAAGACCCTATGACATAAACCTAATGAGCCTACCACAAGGCTTACAGGAGCCCGAAGTTAACACTGGTTTAAAAACAAAAAAAGGCTTAAGGTTGTCCATGTTCTGGCATTTATTATACTTGTCAGAAGGCCCATCATGGGCCATGAGTAGGTCCATCCAAGTTGGCCTTGGGAAGAAAGAGTTGAGGACCTGGCCTCATGTCGTTTGCAGGGAGTCTCCTCATGTTTCAAAGATCTACAGCCTGCTTTAAACATCGCCAAGGGTCATTTCTTTCAATGGGGCACGGACTTAACGTTCGGCTGTCATATGCTACGGTCCAACTTGAGGTCGTCGAGGTCGGTAGCCAAACCCTAGACCGACATGGCGTTCGGCTAATTACTAACGTTAGGAGTCATCTAAGCCATGAGGGTGAGCTGGTGATGCACTTCGTATTCGGCGTTTCCTTCGCCGAGAAACAAAACATTATATGATAATGTCTATTCACGATCGTACGCCAACTCAAAGAAACTGTACACTAATACTGCCCAACGTAAATCCAAGTGAAATTTGAACTCACCTAGTTCCTTGGCGCTTATTATTGGATTCATCCATGGTTATGAGGACTAAGCGAAAAAGGACACAGAACTTTGTGGGAGCTTGCAGAGTTAAGAACCTAAATTGGAAATTGAAAAGTCTTGTTGGCAAATAGTAGACACATCACAGGCCTGTTCCCAAGTGATACACGGGGAACATAAATCACATCCTGGTCTGCGCCATGTTCTCCAAGCATATTCGAATGGACCTTGGCCAAAGGATACTCTTTCCTCGTATCACCCTAGATGTCTCAAACTCTTTATGCCAGGGACGCGTCTATCGCAGCCATCGATGCCTATCGGGATTCGTGTCGTCACCCCCTACCTTAACATATTTATGTCGCGACCTTCCCTCCAGGGTGCTATGCGAAGCTAATCCTTTCTAATCCTGGGGGTGGTGGATGAAAAAAAAATTTTTTTTTGACCCCCAACCTCGGGAAACTTGTTTCCCTTTAAAAATAGCCTTCGTTTGAAGCTGTTCGGAGCCTTCTTAATAATACTTAACAATTCAACTACTCTCTGAATAATTATTTCCCAGTGTCTCTTCCTTCATCGATCGAGAACCACACGAAATTGGTGGAAGCGAATGTAGAGCTGCTCTGCGAGTGACCCTCGGCCCTAGATAGAGCGAATCACGTAACCAGGGTCTCATTTTTGGGAGGGCCGACGTGGTTCTAAGAGCGGTGGGGGGGGGGGGGGGGTGGGTAACAAATATAAGGTGTAGAGTCCACCCTCCATTTTCAAAAATCAAAAAACATTTTCAAAAAATAATTTTCAGCCAAATTCTGGAAGTACTGGAGTGGATTAGCCAATAAGAGCCCCCCACGCCCCGTCCCACCACTAGTCTACACCAGTGATTGGAGTAAAGCCAGAACCCTCGGATGGCCACGATGGGCCCAACCACTTTGGAATGACGCAACCGTGAAGACGGGGCATGAACAGCACATAAATGTCTGAGACTCTCCCTCGCACGAAAAGAACTCGGACGTCTGTGGCCCTTTGAAAAGTGACCACGCTGGCGTGCATCCGGTCCCCGTCAGGGTTCAAGGATTAAGGGTGGCGCGACGTACTCAAAATCGTTGCGGCTGACGGCGTGGAAAGAACCTGAAAATCTCGTCGAACCTTTGTAATTCACAGAACAAATTTAAAACTCCCAAAGAGGGAGTAGTACTTCCCTCAATTGTCATCTTTTGAGGCCTTCACTTTCCGTACTGGGATTGAACCATAATGTGACTTCACTCATCAGGCTCTTCTACTCGTTAAGGAAGGGCTTGTCCGGAAAGACTCGGGTAATCATATCATTTATCATACCCGAACCCACCCTCGGAAGGGAGCCAGACGCAGCATCCTCAATAATAAAAAGGCTTTCCTTATCCTCACCCTATTGAGTGAAGCCCCAATTTGAGCCATGTTACTTCCACGATTAACAGGATTCTCCTTGGACTGTTTAACCTGTCTAAACAAATGCGAGAAATTTGAGTGTTTTCCCTTACGTTCTCTACGTGAATAGATCAAGTACCGCATGAAAGGTACTGGGGTTTTAAATTAATGAGTCACTCCCTGATCCCACTGAAATAACGACTTCATAGCCACCATCTCGCTTAATCTGTGGGAAGCTTTTCGTTCAAATAACTGAGATAGATAGCTCATCCTGAGTCATGACAAATGTTGGCTGCCACCCTAGTGCCGATGTGGAGCCCACATGGGCAGCCATCAGCAATGTACGAGAGGCCCACGCTCCCCCACTCGCAGCCAATATTGGTCCAGCGTTGTGTTGCCGGGGATGATATTTTAGTATGATATCCTGAAGAACTTCTTCACCCTTTCAAATGAATGTCAACGTTCTGATACTGAATTCATTGTGTCTTGCAGTTTGATTAAAAATACGATCACAGCTCTCAAAGAAATGCGATCAGATGCCATCTTCAGTCAATTCCTGCTAGATGCGAAATAAATGTCAGAATATTACGGGATGGAACAAAATTTAAGGTATTTTAAGGTCAGAAGAAGCGGCCGCCGGAAGAAAATGCCTTGGGAGTTGCACCGGATAAGCCTAACAGCATCCAAAAGACTTGTTCTGCATCAAAGTTTACTTCTTCATCCTAAACATCTTAATTCACCAGATGACCAAAAGATCCTCTCTTTTTTTTTGAGATTGTGAGCAAATTTGACTGTCTCAGGCCATAAAAGTTGAAGTTTGGTTGACGACTCGATTTCGTCTTAGGTTCGTCAGTACCAAAATGACTTGTGCGAGCCTGACCCTGAGCATGTTCTGCAGGAATTCTATATATTCTTCGATACCCTCCGAGATATGCTCAAGGATGATAGCTTGGCACAACTTTCACGTGACATTCTTCATTTCATGATGGAGAATGGGATGACAACAGCCTTTCCAAATGTTGCAACCCCATACTGGATCTTTCCCACCCTGCCAGTGACAAGTGCGAAGGCAGAAAGAACATTAAGCCACTCGAAGAGAATTGGGAACTATCTTCGAACAACAATGGGACAAGAGCGTCTCACCGGTCTGGCCGTTCTGAATATCGAGAGGGATTTGGCGGTCACTGTCGATTTTGAAAACACGATATCTTTCTTTCAGTGCAATGAAATATAGAAAAATGAAACTCTGAATTCAATGCGATAGCACTCAATTAATTCAATTATAACGTATATTTACTCTATAAATATGCTTGCCCTTGGCGCCCCTTCCCCCCCCGACTCTTACCGACCCCCGGGTCAAAATATGCCACTGCCTAAAATACATAAGAGAAGTTATTAACATTGGCTGACATGCACCAGACCTATTTAACTAATCTGATCTCACAATGGTCCTCTATGGTAATTGTTTGACGGAGGTAATCTTATTCCCGTAGACGACCATTATGAAACCAGATCAGTTTAAAGTTCAATGGATCTGGTGCGTGTCACCCATTATTATTAAATTACTAACGTGGATTCAATGAATTCAGAAAATTAGAGCATGCGATCGATTTCAACGATGTTGTCTATGTTGCTAAATTCCATCGCGGAATGGAAGCTGGTTGCGATCACTATAAGCCTGAGAATTCATAATCCGGAAACGAACGTTTCGAGCCAGGTAATGGAACGAGAGGTGAGAGTTTTCTCCGTAAAGCGTAAATAGACGGTGTATAGAAGGTAAATAGACGGTACGGGTCGTGGCTTGCCACAGAGAACACGCTGTCTGGTCGACGAGTGAGTGCGTGAACATCGTCTGCTGTTCTGTGACGTCAGGAGCGCGTCGTCTGCTAGACCAGAGCCCTGCGTATCGTTTGCTGCGCCGTGCAGCGCGTCGTCTGCTAGACCTCCCTGCCCGCTCTGGAACGGAGCTCCTCGCTCGCGCTCTCTTTCGTCGTTTTGATGGAGGACGGGCAGGAAGAACCGGTTCAGTGTCAGTCGAGTCGAGAGTCCGGCCCAGTTCCCTCATCATGAGTGCCCCTTTTCGCGTGATCTTCGTCCTCGCCTTCGCCTTCGCGTCCTCGCTGTGTCCTCACGCCTCGGCCTTGCCATCACCCACGGACTGCAGCCCCGCCCGACAGTACTTCCGTCGTCGAAATGTCACAGGTGAGACGCAGCGACCCGATTTTTTTCTCGAGTACACCTGGAGGTACTCCACATCCTTGCCCTCGAGGCACGGACTGCGAAATCTCGTTTTCTTCTCGTCCTTCCAACATGCTGAACGTCGCGTTCAGTCGGACGAAAGGCGACCAGCGTGTTTTCTGGTGGAAACAATGCCCGGGGCTTCCGAATCATGTTCCCTTTGTTATTTATAGAAAAACCAGTTCTCGGATAAACAGACTCGAAGGGTCAGACGACGACCGTCGCACCATAACGGCGTCCTCGCGTGCCTAATTATTAGCCGCGATAGTGCCTAATTGCGCCCCGGGGAGATTGAAAATCCCCAAGGTTTAATGGGCGAAGGGATTGCGTCACAGATAAATTCGTGCACGAACGAGGGGGGAAAAAACCTGCCGCCCTCGCGGCGGTTACGATCGGTTAAGTAACCGCGTTGGTTATTCGACCGAACGATTCCGTTTCACCGGATGAAAGTTCAGGGAAGATGTCTCACCGGACGAAAATTCCAAGTTTATGGGGTTTTTTTTTACCTCCTGGGAAAAGACCGAGGAGGCATTTAATCAGGTCTGGGATCTTGGCATTGACGGATGGGAAGGAAGGGTGACCCGGGGTAATCCGAAGATTGCTCTGTCGCGACCTGTCCTCCCCCGGGCGACCGGAGGGAGGTCGAGAGAGGTCAGCATCCCTCCCGAACGAAAGCGAATTCGAGTCGTAAATTAACGGCGGCGGGACCTAATGGAAGGAAAAGAGGGAATAATGGCGGGGAGAGGGAAAAACAAGCCATCATCGCAGAGGGAAATTCCAACCCCCGGTCGTAAAAGAAGAAAAGCCTCCCACCCTTTGTTTCTTCTCCTTCATATTGTCTCATCCCCGACACCCTTCCCCTCGAACATCCTCGATGACGCCCATCGACCGGGACGAGGCGAGGTCATGCCTCCCGTGGGGCAATTCTTGGTCTCGGACGAGTTTTCCTTCCCGTTTCCGGTCTTTGTTTCTCCCGAAATGGGAGAAGCAGCCTTTAATGCGACGATAAGCCAAATAAAAGAATAATGCGGGAATGAAGTAAAGCTAACTCCCTCCCCCGACCACCCAACAGGCGATGCGAAGAGGAAGAGAACCTCTTGCCATCCACCTCCGCTTACTTTCATCCTCCTGCCCTCCACTTCCACTTGCCCTCCACCGTCTTCTTTCTCCACGTGGATGCTTCGTTCCATCGTTCCACCTCGTCATTTTTAAGCGGGGTGGAGGTTTCGTTCGTGGTTGCGGGAAGACTCCCTTGCTCATAAATATTTAAGAGGCAAAATTGAAGTCGCTTCGCACGGGGCAACATAGATGTGACACGTTAATGACTCGCCATCCACGGCTCGCGCTTTCGTTCTTGTCTCGCTTTAAATTAGGTTAACAGATGTTCCTTCCTTGCTATTGCGCCAACCGTCATGGGATTTTCGTCATCGTAATGTGATGAGCCTGCGTTTCACGTCGGAAACATTTCATCCCTGTACTAATTCGGAATAAAAAATAGTCGCATTTCCTAACAGGACTGGACTGGCCCCGGCTTCTTTTTCATGTCAGAATGTCATCTTGTGCCGGATTGGCCTTCGTTTAGTATTGAGCCGGCCTTGACCCAGTTGTCACAACTTTTGAAGGGTTTACGGGTGAAGAACGAGGGAAATTAATAACACATTTGGGGAAAACGAATAATACACTACCAGAAGAATAATGTCACATATTTAATAATTTTGTCAGAGACGCTTGGAACGGGTCCCGGCTTGTGCGCCGGCGACATCGGATGCTGCACCGGCTTCACCTCTGCCGACATGACCCGCGCGGGGATCGCGGACCTGCAAGACGGCATCCGCGACACCAGCGCCGCCCTCCGCCACCTCTTCACCTCCACCTCCGTCGACATCCACGGTGAGCTCCTCCACCTCCGCCGACTAATGGGATATCGCGAGGTGATGGCCATTAGAGCAAAATGATCTCTGTCTCCCGACCGGCCCTCCTTATCGATCTAACATTCTTCCTTTCTTTCTTTTTTTTCCCGAGAGAGAAAAATCCAGTTTTGATGCAGAGAGGTCAGAGTCGTCCGGGATTATACAAAGGGGCCAATTATCATACTGGTGGAGTAACCTCTTTTTTTCTCCCCAGCCTGTTTAATGCGGATCCCAATTAGCGTGGGCGCTGGACCTGACCCCACAACGCCATGCTATGCCAAGTATTCCCGCCTTTTTTTTTACATCTGCGCGTCTAATTAAAAAAGAGACTAGTACCTGGCCAGGTGGATCTTATCGGCAGCTTCTGTTTGCCAGGTCCGCGGCGTCTTTATCTGGGAGATAAAGAGACCCGCGGTGCCTAAACTGCCTCAAAACGTGAGGAAAGTGGGGGAAATTCCCACCCGGAGGGCGGACTGACCACCTACCCGGCCCAGGGTTGTCGGGTCCGTCCTTCCGATTCGCCGCACGCTCTGTCTTTGTTTTTGTCGTTGTTTTTTTGTTTTGTCCGCGGCGTCGCATGTCGGGTGGTCGGTGAAGGTCGTTCGGCGAGGGGGACGCAGGGGTGCCTCCGTCGATCCGGATCCGGCAACACTGAATTCGGAATGCCCCTCCCCGAATTGAGTTGTAAATCACAATCTAAAGCGGGGCTTGGTTGTGTCTTTTCCTCTGGTTTTTTCCCGTCGTTTCCCGGACTCCACGCCAGGGATCGCTCTAACCCTTAGTACCGGAATGCCGTCCCGGCGATTGATTTACGATCCCGTTCCTCACCGAAGGGTGGTCGATTCCCATCCGGTCATTCCTCTCGTCTCGATCGTGAGAGCCGCCGTGACGTCACGTCGCCGTCACGTCACGTCTGGATGAAGATGGATCCAAATAAGATTGTTTTCCCCTTCGTAACCGGAGAACAGGGTTTACTTGTCCCCTTCCGGACGTGCAACAGAGTCGATGGTCAATTGATGGTAATTCATCGGTCCCGTTCTTAAACACCCCATCGCCATTACGCTTGGGTTTAATCGCTTTTTTTCCGGTTTGGTCACGGCTCGTTGGCGTTGTGGGCGTGTGACGGATTCCCCTTGTCAGTGGAATCGCCTCCCCCCCCCCCCCCCCCCCCCCCCTCCTGGGAAAAAGACAGAAGGAAAAACTCATTGTGGTCGGAGAGGTCGAAGAGAGAGACTTTCGTGTCTCCGATACTAATGTCGGCCGGAATGTCGGTCGAAAATGCCCCCGCTAACGACGCGGTTCCCTCCTCGTCTCCGTCTCCGTCCCAGTCCGAAAGGGATGAGGAGGAATTCCCGCCGATGGGCTCCCTGTCGAGAGCCACGTAAATCAAAAGAGGCAAAAAAAAAGCGGTTTTAGAATATATTCAGATGAGAGAGAGGCGGAGAGGGCATTTGTCACCTGTCAGAAACCGGCTGGGCCTCGGCGTCCCAGACGACTCCCCCGGTCAACTCCCCCCGGCCGACTCCCCCTTCGTGTTCCAGGCCTTCGTCGGGATTTCCAAGAAATCCGTTTTCTGTCATCGCAACAATCCTTTGAAAGTACTAGTGCTTGGGCTCTGGTGCGGTTTCGTGATGGTGACTTCTAATGATAACGGCTGCCGTCGTCATGGAAACCGATTCCAAGATGAGACGTGCCAGTCCGCATCTCGAACTTGGTAATTAGCCGATGATATCCATTAGATATCGATGTCGACGGCCTAAATTAGTGGAAGAAGTGACATTGAACGGTGACACCGATCTCCCGGCCGCTGGGATTAGCGTCCTGGGAATCGTGACATCGCGGATATCGATGACGTAAATTTCAGCGGTGAAAGCTGTCGCGAGGCGGAGTCCTTCATAAGGTACTTCGTTAGTACGTGTCCTGTGGTACTTGGTCCGCTCTCTCTTGGTACTTGGAAATTCGTCGTCACGTGATGGTGACGAAGAAAGGAAAAAGTGGCGACACCCACGCCATGCAAACGACGGATGCGGGACCATGCATCCTCTTATCTCCTCGTTTCCCCGGATCCCCTTTCGAACACGTGCAGACTGCACTGCGGAAATGGAGGATCTACGGAGAGGGAGGGGAAGGATCTGCGGCGAGCGAGGTCGAGCCGTCCCACTTCTAAACGGGAAAAAAGGCATTTCAGAGGATTTATTTGGTGGCAAGGGAAAGGGTGTCCTTGAGGGGGAATCTTTCAAGGTGGAGAGGTGTGTTTCCTCCGTTAGGATTCTGAGCCTCAATCCACACGAGTCGATTGTGAACTTCGGTGCCGATTTGATTCAGTTGTGGAAATTTATTTTCAGTCATTTTAATTCTTAAATTATTATTATGTATTTTATTATTTATTTTATAAGTGACTTTTTTGCCCTTTTATCGTTTCAGAGACGTTCTTAAGAGAATTGAACGTGTCGGAGGAATACACGCTGAAGTTCTTCCACATGCACTACGCGGATATCTTCAGCGAGGTGAAGGGCGACGTGGTGGAGCTGTTTCGGAGCCTGAGAGAGCGGTTCGCAGAAGGCGAGGCGATCGGGGACGAGGTGCAGGGAATCGGGGACACGGTGCAAGAGTTCTTCGACCGTCTGTTCCCGTACGTGTACCACCAGATCGTGGAACCGAAGGCGGAGGCGTTCACCGAGGAATACAGGGAATGCCTGAGACGGCACCGACGGGAGCTGAATCCGTTCGGTCGAGTGCCGGGTGACATCGCGGCATCGGTGCACCGGAGCTTCAAGGCACTGCGAGCGGTGAATGGGGCGTTGAAGACGGGAGAAGAGGTACTCCAGGCGCTCGTGGACGGCGCGGAGCGGATCGGGATCGAAAGCTGCGGCATGGCCCTGGGGAGACTCAGGCCTTGCTCCTTCTGCTCTCCATCTTCACGCTCTTCATCCTCGCCTCCGTCGCCGTGTCCCGGGTTCTGCATGAACGTTCTCCGGGGATGTCTCGCGCCGTGGAGCGAACTGGACCTCCCGTGGAACGAGTTCCTCGACTCCCTCGCCATCGTGTTGGGGTCGGGGAAAGGACGGACCCGTGGACGCCCTCACGTCCAGATCCCCATTCAGGACGTAGATCTCAAGATCTCCGAGGGGATCATCCTCGCCTACGAGAACGACGCCGCTCTGGAGAAACAGGTCTATACCATTTTCTTTTTTTTTTTTTTTCAAGGAGCGACATTCCCCCAATGATGCCCGTGAAAGTCGATGTCCGAGCGAGCGTATGGCTTTTATCTACACTTGCTACATGCTCTGCCAAGTTTTCGCAAGATCACACACATGAGATAAACTTGGTATCTGCTTGGCACCGTTTCGTTAAATTATTTGAAAAAGTTAATGTCGGAACCCCCGTCAGGGCGAAGAGAAGGAAAGAAAGGAATGCAGAAGGCCCGGAAAGTGAGGAAAGATGAGGAAAGACAGGAACGCAGAAGGCTCGGCATCTATCTGCAGGCGATTCCACGCCTCGTCCATTTGTTTTCAACGCCGGGTGACAAATCAATCGTGTGGGAAGGTCCATGGGAAGGCCCGTGCCCATCCCAGTGTACGACTCTGCGAGTCTCTTTATCGAGTGGAGACATGTCCGGATTTTAGTACCACTCCAGTACCGGGACTTGGATGCGGCAAGGTCCAGGTGCTCGGATGTTTTTACTATTACATTTGGACGTGATCCACCCAGCTGGTTGCGTCCCGATCTATCCAGCTGGTCACATGCACCGGATCGCGTTACCTCGACAGGAAACCCCAAAGCACCTGCTTCTCTCGTTCTCTCTCTGGCTGGGCTCCCGTTTTAAAACGGATGAATTTGTGGAGCGGGTCTATTTTCGGATGCGCACTGCCTGCCTGCCATTTTGCCTGCATCCGATTTTTAACCGCGGTTAAATATTCGAAACTTCGCAGAGGAGGTTCGCCGTGGGAGCCGTAAAAAAAAAAAAAAAAATTCCGGGGGAAACGAGTGGAAGGTCGTAAACTCCGTTGAATCATGATTTTTTCCCCCTTTGAAAAATTTCCCCTTTGTTCCCCTCCGGAGAGGAGATTGGAACGGATTTACAGCCGGCCATTCAGCATACCTGAGTCAAAGGGCGTGGAAATTCCCCGCCTAATGGCTCCTCCGGAACGAATCCGGCCTTCCCAGTCGATCGGACCTTCCCAGTCCGCGGATTCTACATGAGTGTCGCGATGCACTTCGAGGCAATCTGGGTTTTTCTCACACCCGCTGTACTCACAATTAGTTAATCGAGAATTAGCCGTTGGCTTAGCCCACAATTAGCTCATTGGGAATTAGCCGTCTCTATGAGCAAAGAGTAAGCTGCATGGTGCCTGCCGTCGTCATGGTGCAAGCCGAGACATATACGGAGTGAAAGGTCCATGTGCATACCAGCGCATACAAACGCACACAATCGCATACCTCGTGGCGTTTTGAATGCGAATGAGAAGCGGAATCGTGACCGCGGAGTGGCCCGTATGCTCGCTTTCCACCCGACGCAGCCGATTCATTTCTTAACCGATCGGGTTACATTTAGGTTCCAGGGAGGTTGCGAGGAGGGAGGAGCGAGAGCGCATGCCAACGACGGAATAGTCTGAGAAATGGCTCCTCCCCCCCCCCGTTTTTTTTGTAGCAGGTTTGAAAAATGACTTCGTATCGCTCTGCCGCGTCTGTGCGCCTTTTTATGTCAATTATTTATTTTTATCTTAACTGGCTCACTTGCAAAATTTGACGCTAATTTAATTTTTTTATGGCCATGGAAAATGAATTCTCGCATGAGTTTTAAATTAGAACAGATGCATTTTTTAAACTCAAACTGATGCCTCGTTTCATTCATATATCATGCATCAGAGTGAAATGAAAATTAACTTATTTGCTGTAATTATTCGATGGTATTACATGACGAAGTGAATTCCTTAAAATCAGAGACGGAACGGAACATAACGGAGAAATCCAGCTGGGCATTTTCCGTGGCGATTCTTGCTGAGTTATCCATGTGCCGCTCGTTGAGTTATCCGCCAGAGGCTCCGATGTGAACTCGTGCACTAGTTGTGAAGACACTCCAAGTGGGTTGTACGCGCTTGTCTGCGTCGCACTTTTCGTCGCAGATGTCTGCTCTCTCGCGCTTCGCGATAAGACTAGGGAAAAAAAAGTTAAGCGATGGAGTGACGCGACGAGAGAGGAAAGTGAAATGTTAAGCGGTGGAGGGTCACAAGTGGGGAATGGGAAAGGCTAGACAAAATGTCATTAAATTTTTTACATGCAAAAAAATAATAACGTGGAGGAAAAAAATCATTTCGCAGAAAAAATTAAAGCGAAAATTGAATTGATCTCATCTCAACAAATGCTCAATAAATGCTGGATTCCCTGACGAGGGTATTGATTGATTGTGATGAGCCTTTCGAGTCTGGACGTCTCACTCCCCCCGAAATCGCGGTCGGAACGAGTTATGAAAGGGGGATCCATTCTGAAGGGTGATCCGTTCGGAAGGGGAAGGGTGATCCATTCGGGGAAGGGGGATCCGTTCTGGAATGCAGAAGAAGAAAAGGCGAGCTCCCCCTGATCATTATCGGCCCTTCCCCGGAAATACCCCAAATTCCTGCACCCCTTTTCTTTTCTTTTTTTGTTCTTTTTGTTCTTTAGAAAAACACGGTCGGGGGTTGGTGGTTTATAGCGATAGGATTAGCTCTTATTTATTTGTTTTTTTTTTAATAACTTATTTTTAAAAAGTTTGTCGTCTGCTAAAACTTACCAGAACCGGGATTCGCCGTTTGCGTCACCGTCAAGCATATTTAAGTGTACTTAGCTGTTATGCATTGTTTTCGCTTCCCAGGTGAAGGATAACAATGGGGCTGGGATGTGAGCATGCGAGGCATTGTGTTCTGGGGGCATGGGGCATTCATCCACGCACAATCCCCTGAGGAATCCGCGATGAAAGCATTCCATTTCTCATAGAAGATAAAGACCATTTATATATATATATATATTTTTTTTATATACGTTAAAAAATATATACAATTTTTTCAATACGTCTTCGTCGCCGGTGATGCGCCCTTTTCTGGGTCGTGCCGACACAAAGCCTCGGAGGGGGGGATGGGGGGGGGGGGGCAGGGGGGAAATTGATGGGAACCTCACCTGGGAGGTCCAGGGTGTCTCTCTCCAATAATTACCTCGTCCACTTTCCGTCTTTACCCGCCGACAACTGATGGTTTCTTGAGGCCGGTCGTGTCCATTCAAACGAATTTTTTTTGGACGTGCTAGTATTGTTCGCCGTTTATTTTGTTTGCGTTCTTCGTACCAGTGGATATCGGAAGGGAATGCTGGTGTCTGAAGTACCTCAAGTACTCAGACTGGGCCTCGATAAACTAAGTTTCTCATTGCAAGCGAAACGAGAATTGGAACCGATTGAAAACAAATATTAAATACTGTTTTCTGATTCGTCCTTTTTCATTCCTGAGGCCAGTTTAGAAATCGAAAATGATTTCCTCGAAATCGGTCCAACTTCTGGAGGAGCGGAATAAGTTTGAATTTCCCACGTCCAGGAGTATATAGGACATTTATTCAAGACATTTCGGGCATTTATTACTGATATTTAGGTCGTTAAGTACTCGGCTTATCGCAACGGTTTCTTTTCCGCATTTCGTAGATAATTCAGGGATGTATGTGGGTTTAGGGCAATCCCGACCCCAGTGCGCAGTTCCACCTGGGAAAGCAATTCCACCTGCGACACGGTGGAAGCCCGACGGATCCCCCTCCAATTTTATCTTATTTTTATCGCATTTTTATCTCTTATCTGGAGTCGAGGGCAGAGTGAGACCGCACGTTTGTTGTAGACCTTGGGAATCCCTTGGTTCCATGAATTTTTTTTTTTTTTTTACTCTACACCCATTTAAGGAGGGTCATTAAAATGCGAAATGCCGATTACTTTCGGGATATCGGGAATTTCTGGATATTTCTATCTATTGGTTCTCTCTCATTTTGCGATTTATTGGCGTCATTCGAGCCGGGTTTGAAAGTTTGAGCAGATGCGGCGCCGTTCGTCGGGGCAGATGCCGTTTCGACCTTATTTGTTTCGGTGGCTGCCTCCCCATTCTCTGAGCCTATCCATTTGTTTGAGCTTATCCATTTGTTTGAACTCGTAGATTATTTGAGGCCTCTAACTTGTTCATGCACGAAATAAATTTTGTGTGGATAGTTCGATATTCAGATGCGATAATTCAAAATCGGCAATTGCCAAATTCTGGGTATGTTCCCAAATTAGCATCTAATATATTTTTTATTTTATACTTTTATCATTTATTTGGAAATGTTAAGGACGGGATTCCCTCCGAGGGGAATCTGGCGGGATTTCCCTGGGCCTATCGAGTGTCAACAACAGCTCACACGTGTCAATAACAGCTCACAAAGGGCATGAAGAGTTGTAATGAGGTTGGGGGGGGGGGGGAAATCCCCCTTCCAGATGGCAAGGTGTGAAGAGGATTTTCCACTTCCTTGCATCGTGCTCATTGGCCGCCTTGCACCATGCCAGAGAAACTTAGGTTTTTCGAACGAGAAACAATTTTTAGGGCGGGGAATTTTTTTTCTGGGAGTTGTCAGTCCGCTGGCGTGTGTGTCGTGTCGGAGCGGCGATTGCGACTTGTTTCCCTGTCATGTTCCTTGGCCGGATGCCCGACCTGGTTAAAAAAAAAAAAAGTGGAGGCCTTTCCTTTGGGATTCTGTGGGTTCAGAGCTAAGTGAGCGAGTGTGAGGCATCCGATGTCGCAAATTTAATATGAGATGGGAGCGATTATTAATAGGGCTTTTTTAAATGTAAATGTTTTTCCTTGAGCAATATTTTCCCCTCACTGCGAAGAGTCTGCATGCAAAATTTAACAGTACATATTTTAGCATAAATTGACCTCGCTGCATAAAAATGCACGTTTCGGGATTGTTACATATTTTCACCTGCATTCTTGTATCACGAAAAACATATGGTTACTGAATTATAATGCGAAGTGTATTTATAGAAGTTGCTTAAATTTTTTTTTGCCATGTGTTGCATTTTTCTTAGCATAAAAGTAGGATTTTTTGTAATATAAAAGACCTACAGATTCCAACTTCAAATTTTTAATGAGATAACATATACCAATAAAATGTAAAGACGGTAACCTCATCTTTGTAAATTGAGATTTAAAATTTGTTAAGTCTTCACAGAAGTTGGAAGCAAGAGCATTCCCCGACACTGTTTTCCCGAGAAAATGGGGGGAAAATACCGAGGAAAAATAGAGAAAAAGCAGAAAATAGCTGGGAATAACAAAGATGTTCCCCGGAAACGCAGGGAATTTCCAGAGGGAAAGCTCACGCGGAGGGGGGCATTTAAATGGAGGAGATTTCATTTCTTCAGGGCGCGAATGAATGAACGCGGATGAAAAGCCTACCCCTCCCCCGTTCGTCTTTGTCCAGAGTCAGAAATCCATTGATTCCCCCTCGCCCCCCCCCCCTGCCCCCCGGGAGTGAAAAGTCTCTTGTGTCAACGGACGCCTGTTTTGAAGCCAGGGATTATGTCCTTGATTCCTCACGCTGTGGAGACGGCATGTCTCGCATAAACAACACTTCTATCGACTTTTCTTCCTTTCTTCTTTCTTTTTTTTTTCTTTGAGTCGTCTTTAATCTGATTTCTTTACATGTTTTGTTTTTATTGCGAAGTGGACTGCAAAATGATCCGCTGAGGTTTTATTTATTTTTGGGTCTTCAGATATTGTTCTTGCATGTTTTTATTTCAATATAATAATTTTAAATAAAAAAATATATATTTGTGTGAAATTCTATTCGGACGGCAGGTCAAGAAAGCGTGCGGTTCCGCCGAGCGAAGCACGACTCACTTCCGAACGGACGAGGACCTGGGCAAATCCGCCCTCCTCACCAACACCCGCCGGAGTCTGGCGCTGCCGGCCCCCAAGGAGGACGGCGAGGAGGAGGAGGAGGAGGAGGACTTCCGCACTGTCCTCCTCAGGTCCAAGGGCTTCTTCGCCAATCTGGCCGATGCCGTCTGCAGTCGGGACGCGTTCTCAGCGCACAAGGAGGTTCACTGCTGGAACGGATCTGCCGTCGGGGAGTGAGTGCAATTAACTAATTCATTAGCTAATTATGCAGTTAACGCCCTAAATGAAATGAGTCTCCAATTAAAATTTGTTTAGACGGCAATTAATATCAACAAGGTCCCTTTTTCCTTTTTTTTCGGCGTGTCAGAGTACTGACAAAAAATTGGCACTACTTGCCGAAAGATCGGCTCGACGTGCCAATTTGCTGGAAGAGAAAGGGGTCGGGGTCGGTTACCCGGTCCTTCGGAATGTCCATAATGGAGCATTCCAAGGGAAGAGAGAAAAAATTGCCCTGCGGCACCGATGCTTTGTTTTTAATCGTGACCTATGGGGAGAGCGGGCCATTAGACATGCGTGGCCCTGCGCACCTGGAATGCGTGCGTGCGATCGGTTTCCTCGCGGTTACCTCGAGGTTTCCTGGAGGTCTCCTTTGTCCGAGATGCCGTCTGCACGAGGAAAAGGAAACTCGAAAAAGGGAATTTCGTCTTTGAGATATATGTATATTTATATTTATATATATTATTTATAATATTTATAATGTATACCGTTTACCATACCGAAAGAACAAATATTGAAAATTTAATCAATTTCTGAAATTAAGCGGCTTGCGAGCCGGAATTTGCCCTTTGTTGGAACGAGAATTGAGAAACACGCGAACATTCTTCAATCATTGTTCATGAATAATCATTCCTCGTTCATCATTCTTCAGTCTAAACGAATTATTGGTGGAAATGTATTGAGATTGCTTATTCGTCCTTTCAGCAGGTTGTCGACGATGTGATAACATGTTACCCAATACCATATTTTTAGCACGTAAGGCTCGAGCTTTCATCGCCCATATATATTTATTTAATTTATTATCTTTATGATTAATAATGGTTAATATGAAAGGAGTAGTTTCTCTGATTCATTTGTTTGATTTTGTATTTATTTACGATTTTATTATACTGTTATTGTTTTTTCCCCCTTCGGAAAGGAGCAATGGAGATGAGTAAATTGTGAGCTTTTCAGAAGTACGTTGTCGACATTGTCGCGTATCATGTCGCTCTCACGTATCACCAATTGCATTATTCTTCGCGTACAATATAATTGAATAGTAATTAGAGGGTCCGAGCCCGAAAACGCACGCCTAAAACGCGAAAGAAGCCGAAGCGACGTGAAAATCGTTAGATATGACGCAACACTCGGGGCCAGGGACCCCTCACGGGACATCTCCTCCTCCTATCATGTTCCAGCATCAAACGAGGACTCGTTTTTTTTTATGTTGCGAGACGGGATTCCGCATCGCATTCCCGCCCGTTGGGGGTACGTATTAATTAGAGCCCGACGCCCGACCCTAATTGAACGGCGATAATATCCCCAGGGACGAGATTCCCCGACTCGCTCATTATCTCCCCTCAAACTCCACCGATTTTTATTTGCCCATCTTATCAGTTCCAGACCCAGTTTTCCACATTTTTCTTTTTTTTTCTCTTTAGACGTTCTGGAAATTCTGCTTTTTTTTTTAAAGCAGAGAATGTAATTGACGAAGTAATTGAATGACTTTCTCTTCAGTCCAGGTAATTTAGTAGCAAGTCACGGGTTAATTAACGTAGCCAATTACGGTTCCGCTCGTTAAGAATCGTGACGAGCGTGACGTCACGAATGTGTAAGTACTTGTAAGTACCAAGAAATAACAACACTCTGCCTTCAGAGGTAAATATTTTTTATTTTTTTTTCTTCTTTGTTTATGATCCAGGCGTCGAATTTCCTTTCGCGATTGAGCCGTTATTGGAGCGGAGTTTACACGCACGGAATATTGAATCACGAAATCTCCCAACCGTAGCAAAGAAAAAAAAAAAGATGTCTCGCGTATCATTTATTTTTAGGGGTGTAACGTTGCGGGCGGAGAGAATGGATCGAGACGGGCTCTCGTGTTGCGCGTGGAGGGCGCCGCGGCGTCTCGGACGAGAGGGAGAGTGGATGGCATCGCAAGAGAGAGTGGATGACATCCAGTCACCTCTGGATGGCATTGCCCGAGTGGATGCCATCTAATCTCGCCTGAATGGCATCGTCCGAGTGGATGCCATCCAGTCTCGCCCGAATGCGATGTTCTCCTTTGGGGGCTCCCCTTGTCGGTGGTGCTCGCCCGTTGCCCCGGGGGGGATGCGCGGGTGGGGCTAATTGCGTCATGGGGTCATGGGAAAGAATCTCGGGAAACAATGTCCGATGGGGCACGATCCCATCATCTTCGCCCTCACCCTCTTCATGAATGGGGCTCTATTTCCTCTCCGAGAGTGAAATCATTTCCTTTTTTTATTTACCTTTTTCACATTTCCTTTCAAATGTTTTTTAATAGAGGAATTTTTAAAAATCTAAATATATATATATTTCAGACTTTGGATTGGATTTAGGGAATTAGGATGAATCAGGATGAATCTCTCCCGACTCACAAGCGCGCTTGTGAGTCTCGTCTTGTGTCCTGTGATTCTCGAAGACTGAATCCAAGATTTAGATCCACATGATTAGGATTCCGAATCGACTGGGACTAGTTCTTGGCAAGGTCATAAAAAAGAAGCAAGGTCATAAAAAAGAGAGAAGGCGATAACGGCCGTGCACGTGGATACAAACGCGTCATGCGTCTGCTTGATGGGAATCTAAACCCTAGGCTTGGAAAAATAATTTCTCGAGGCAACCGGCACGCGGATGAACGAGGATTGTTTACCTTCACGGCGCAAAACAAGGTCTTGACAGGTACCGGGTGTTGCAGGTACTCGCGGCGCATCGCTGGGATCGGGCAGAGCGGCCAGATGTCCAACCCGGAGGTATTGGCGCCCGCCGCCCCAGATCACCAGGTCCTCGGCTTCGTAGAACGCCTACGCATCTACCGAAAGGTATTACTTTTTTTTGTAGGATTTGGCAAAGATCTCCCCGAATCGATATAGATGAGTTCGGCAAATTTTTATTAATTCTAAAGAAACTAGAGAGGGTATTTGCTTTTGAAAAAAAAATATATATATATTAATTTTCATTGAATTTAATTAAATGTAGAATCTCCGGGGGAAAAAAGAGCATTTTCTCTGTTTGTCGTAACCGCCATCGACGTCAATTGACGGTCCCCCGTCCGATGCAGGAGCTGGTGAGCTTATGGCCCGGCGTTGGTCACGGCTACGGAAGCCTGGTGGCGAGCGAGGAGGAAGAAGGAAGTGGAGCGGGGGAGGAAGGGAGCGGAGCCGTCCATCCTCACTCGCAGCCCCCCCACTTGGACCTGGACTACGAGGTGTGGGGGGGCGCGGAGGGGTCTGGAGAGGGATCGGGTGGGGGCATCCACCCGCCGCCGCATCCTCGTCCGCCCACGCATCATCCAGGTCGGTCACGCCCTCTGAGATCGAGAGTACGACTGGAAATACGGCCTTGTAAAATCGGGCGTGGGAGATCTGGTCGGACCGGCAGAGCCATCTGTGGGGGTGTCGAGAAACTCTGCCAGACGCTTTCTTCCTGTTTTCGGCAGATTTTGATTTTGGAACTTTCTCGTTTCAGCGTCGGAGGCTCCACCGGACATCGGATTCGGCGAGGAGGACGAGGACGTGGTCGTGAAGACAAGCGGATCCTCGGTCGTCGTTTTCGGGTCCTTCCTCACGCTCCTCCCGTGCCTGTGTGCGCTCTTCGCCGCGTCCACGTGAAGCGAAGGGCCCAGGACTCGAACCGTGTGATACTCCCGACTCGGTCGTCGACCGAGAACGGCAGCTGCCAGCGTCAACTGTGATGTCAGATTAACGTGATTTTTCCTCCGAGAATTTATGTGTTGTTTGTCTGCAGAGAAGGCCCGTGATACCTCGGGATTCCTCCCTCCCTCTCCCCCTCCTCTTCCTATGCGATCGAACGAGAACATGAAAAAAGTCCCTTCCGTGTGCCATACTCACGAGTGCCATCCTGTCACAAACGCCCCCCTCGTCGCATTCGCCCCCCCCCCCCCCTGAGATACTGCAGACGGTCCTCGCAGCGAGGAAGTGATTTCCCGACTGGACAAGGTGACTCAGCTGCAGTGCAGCAAAGACGTTCGGCTCCACTTCTGCACGAGAGCCTGGCATTGTCAATCGTCAATTCCGCCCCCCAATCCAGAGGGATCACGAAGGGTTGTGGTCGAATCGAAGGCATTCCACTCGACTGTGAACGAAAGCGAGATTCAACGAAGGAGGACGTTCTGCACGGACTCGCAACTGCAAAGATTTTTTTTTGCAAGGAAACGTACTTCTGGATGTGATTTGCATCCCGCGCGAAAGAAGGCCTGCATGAGGAACGCACGAGAGCATCGCTTCTCGTCTCCGAACATGATATGGGAATCTGTGATCGTAGCTGATTTGCCAATTGAGTCGGCCAATCGAGTCGACGGGAAGAGCCGTGGACGAATGATGTCGCTAAAGTCTCTTTTTGTTTTTCTCTCTGTGAAGAAAAAAGAGTGCCTGTTTTTTTCCTCATTAAAGATTTGTACGTGCGTGTCAACCCGGGTCACATCTTTCTTTCAGTTTTTTTTGCAGACAAAATTGATTGCAAAAACGCTTGCGAAAGAGTCGCACTTCTGCAGCCGTGCACTCACGTCACACCTTCACGACAGAGCCTTGACCTTTTCTCGCTTCCCCAAAGGTCTCGGCAGAGTGCAGCCGAGGTCCCCTGTTTTCCCTTCAAAATCCAGGATTTAATGGAATTCATTTTTGCCCTTGCCGATCGTTATAGAGCAACAATACTCCCCACTTCACATATGCATTCTCTAGAATGAAACGAATTACACGCAAATGATCAGAAATATATTACAGAAGATCAATCATAAGTGCCAAACCAAACTCGTCAGGTTAATCTTAAGGGTAGGGTAGCCTTTATTATGAGCAGAAGCCCAAGTTTGTTTTTCGATTTCGTTTCTCTGCTGAACTGAACTGATTTTATTTATTTATTTATTCTTATTTTTTTTAAGTTTGACATTTATATGCAGATGGATTGTTTCTTGATAAAACCGAGTGCAAGCACTGGTACTAATGGTGAAGTCACCGGGACAGAAAGTCTGCTTTCCTCCAGTAAAAAAGGTCAAAACTAGTACCAGTCCGGAAGTTTAATGATGCTTTCAGGTGGTTTCACAGTATGCATAGTTTATGGTGAACTGCTGGCCAACGCATCCAAGCAGCCTTCAAAACTGAAGGAAGCGGCATTTAGGTCGAAATCACCCAACAATTAAATAAAAACCAACCGAGTTCAGAGGAAGCTCGTAGAAGTAAAGAAAACAAAGGGAATAATGAAGAAATCACCCGTGCCCAGAGAACTATATTCAAAGCGTCATTTCCTTGTTAAAAAAGCTCAAATTCATTCAGTCACACGACTACATTATTTCTGGACGTTTCGAAGTTTGTGGGTCACACGAATGTGGGAATGTGCTCGGCTCGATGAATCGCGACATAAAAAAGATAAACTGAATGTTTTCGCCAAGAAAACAAGCAAAAAATATTCTGAGTTCATGGAACAAGTCAAGGAGCGATTATAATCGTTTGAGTTGCTTTTCCATTGTCTCACCGTCTTCCAATGAAGGCTTTTTTTTCTTCCATGCGCTATTTCTTTTGCTGTCTGAAGAAAAAGAAATGAAGGCACAAATGCATTATTACAGAATAGGTCACGAAAAACAAATTGAAATATTCAAAAGCAGCGCTGCACTAGAAAATCAGTCTCGTACGTATTTGACTTCTCTTAGGCCTAGGCCTAGTCTACTTAGGTGTTTAACATTAAGATAATGTTACGATAAGCCGAATTCGCTCACTCGACGTTTAAAGATTCTGCTCTTTCCGAGATGGAAAGTACTTCTTTTACTTCTTAGTACTTCACTTCTTTCTTGAATAAAATTTTGTAGGGCATGGCAACTATGCCGGTACATATCCAACGTGCCCGCGCTCTGACTTAGGAAACCCTGGAAGAGCGTATTCGACCTCTCTCTGTGCTGATGAAGGCCGCCTGGTTTTCGTGCTGTGTCCTATTTAAAAAAAAACTGCTTGTATGATTGCGAAAGTGAAGTAAGACATAAAATGACTCGATATTCTTCAACAGAAAGGTCAAGCCGGGCTGGACTGCGACTAAACGCGTTAGGGCTGATTCATGATCGAATGAATAGTAGGAATATTCAATATAACATATAATTGTCATTTAAAAAAAAAAAGAATCGGAAGCACTCCGATTCAGCCAAACGCCCCAGAAAAAAGTCTAATTGTATCAATTCCGATTTGAAATAATCCATTAGGACAATGCTTTGCAACCGGTGTTCCGGTGTTTCGCGGGACACTAGTGTGCTGCGACGAAGGCTGAGAAGCACTGCATTGGGAACTGTCACTGTCTTTCCGTTTGAACAAGGTCTTAAGGCCTTTCAGTCCTTAATTTTGTAAATTTTCTTGGAATTGTGTATACCGGCTATTGGCTCAAAATGTCCGAACTTAACAGAAATGTAACCAGTAGGTCCGATTGGAATTTTTCCAACTAAAGAAAAAGTTTCTCAGCATCCGATCGGACCAATAGGACAAACATTTTAGTTGGAAATAAAATTATTGACAAAATTCGAAATTCTCATTGGAAATATACCGATACTGTTCCAGTTGTAAAACCGATTGGACCAAATGAAACCAATGAAGCGAGTTTAAAAGACCAGTTGGAAAAATTTTCCTGGGAGTTCCTCGAACCATCTCGACTAGGTCTGAGGAGAGGATGCCTTCAGGAAGCATGAAATGCATGGCGCCAAATTTAGGGATGTCCGGGCAATACCGGGTGGCCTAAAAAAAAACGTTCCGAACTTTACACGCTTGCAGACAATGTACCATGTGAGTTATCAACATGAAATTTAAAGGCTTTTACATGAAATGTTTGCAGGCAGTGTAATTTTTTATTTTTTTTTAAAATTGGTTGTCAAAAGAACTTCGTGCGGCTGCAGACGGGACACCATGCGAAGCATCGTCTTGAAATTTGCACTCTGTCATACCCAATATAGGTAGCTGGCTTTAGGAAAATTTCAATGAAATTCTCTGCTCTGAACATGAGTAAGAGCTCTTTCCCTACAAGTCGTCAAATGAGCATGTTTGTCAGTGCGTTTGCTGGCGTGCAGCTTCGACGGGCGATCGTCGGAGGACACATCCACGGAGGACCCATCAAGCAGTTCTTTCATTGAGTTCAGGCGCGTTCCTTTGCGCACTCGCTCTTTTGACAATTTCTCTCCCGCAGGAGAGAAATTGTTGCTCACGGAGACTACAACCAATTTTAAAAAAAAATAAAAAATTACACTGCCTGCAAACATTTCATGTAAAAGCCTTTAAATTTCATGTTGATAACTCACATGGTACATTGTCTGCAAGCGTGTAAAGTTCGGAACGTTTTTTTTTAGGCTACCCGGTATATCTCCATATCCTAACACGTCCATCGGCCACAGCTAACTACCGATTCACAGCTCATCTCATCGCTCAGAACAAATTTGTTCCATATACATATATATATTAGGGCTGCCAATCGATTAAAAATTTTGAGCGATTAATCGCATTTTAATCGATCCTTTAGTTCCTCCTTGAATCATGTCCTAGGCGTTGGGAATGATTCTGTTTGTGTCATGCCCAACACCTAGGCGAACCTCAGGAAGTGACTCAAGGTGATGCAGTCTCTAACAGCAGTTACTATCCATACATGCACTAGTACATCCTACAAGTGACACATTCCAACCGGAAAGAAAATAGTAACAACTTAGTATTGGGTTGGAAAGAAAGTCTTGCAACACTGCGCAAATTTTAAAAAATTTTATAACTTTATTGAAATGCAATTTCAGTCTACAATGTAATGACCATAGAGGGCCCGGAACAAGTGATAGTCGGAAGGGGCCGAGTCCGGAGAATACGCTGGATGGGGTAAAACCTCCCAGCCCAGTTCCGAAATCGTCTGGCGAGTCATCTTCGCAACACGTGGACGTCGGTCGCTCTTACCTTAGCCTGACGAACGAGGCCTGCTAGGCTATGCCTTTAAAGGTCGTAGGCTAGGCAGAAGGACACGAGATGTGTGCCAGTGCGCTTGTGGATGCGAAGGGGTCAGAAAACTTTTTTTTTATAGTCTGAAAGCAATGGCTTTGTTTTTGTGTGTTCCCTTTTTCCAAAAATAGTATGTCGTTTTTGAGGAAGTGTGAGCAGTGCGCAAACGACTACCTTCTATAAGCCATCATTTCATTTCATTCCCTTGATAAAGCATTCGTTTTCGGTTGTTTTGCAAGACTAACTACACGGTAAAATTATGCGGGGAAAAAGGAGACGAGACCGGATCCAGCACGCTAAGCCTAAGTGAACGACAGTTAATTTCATTTATTTTTAATGGCGAATTTGTGCATTGCAAACAACAAAATATACTTTTGTCATTTGCAGGTGAATATATTTAGTTTGGTTGGTCTCTTCCCTTTGAAAACCTCCTCGGGGGAATACAAAAAAGGGAATAAAATGAACATAAAAAACTGGGATTCGGTGTTCTCCGCAAACCCGAGGAGATGGAACTTCCAAATTGCTGGAGCGACTCTGTTGAGAAAGACGCATGCCCAATATTGAACTTGTTGATGCTCTCAGAGAGGAATACGAGGAGGCAGAGTTTCGTTAGGGGAAAGGGGCGAAAGTTAATAGGCGCCACCAAATTGAATTGATTTGGCGCTAATTGAAACTCGGCTGGCCTGAAGCTGTTCATGCCTACTCACTTTTGGGCGCTATTTTATATCGAAGCACATTCCTCATGCAGAAACAGGAAAATATTTGTTCAAAGCACAGATTACGTGTCTTAACTGACTCCAATAGGAGTCTTCTTTTGGTGCCAAGTGAGAACCTTGCTGTATGAAGATTTTGATTTGGTCTGCATTCACACTCTTTTGGAATAGAATTGAAGCATATAGCAGTAGTGAATGACATAGCCACAAGGGTCTCACTGAATCAGCAAAACTTTATTCAGCAGAAAGACTCAACACACTTGGAAAATGCCCAAGGAGTAATGGCTGGGGTGGGGAAAATATGAACGAGAAAAAATTCCTCTAAAAATGTCCATGTGGAAGCAACTCAATGAATTCAGTGCATTTGCTCTTCACATGTAGTGTTTTTCATGCTTACAGGGAATTTATCTCCTGAATTTGACATTTCATTTGACTCATCCATAAAAACCAAGGGAACAGTGAAGGACAAGGAAGTAAAACAAGGCTAAAAAAAACCCAGCATGTTCATGTCATGTGGAATTGGAATAAGATGGCATGAAAAGATTCACAAAAAGGTGAGTGTGGCGCGATCCCGGCTCACCTGCCATACGTTCAGGTCCTCATACTCCTCCAATGCCTCTTCCACCTGGTCTGGATTGTATCCCTGAATGAGAAAATGCAAAAATTGTCAACACAATTTGGGGATGAGAAGCAAAAAATTCTTAGAAAGAGGGTCCAGATAAACAAAAACAATAGTACCACAAATGTGCAATAAAACAATCAATGCAGCAAGGATACATTTTACTTTTACATTTACTGCATCAGCAGCAGACATAAGCAAAACCAAAAGCTAAGAAAATTTAAATTAAAGTACATTAGTGACATGTGTAATTAGAGTGAAGAACACTCATGACTACATGTTAAGCTGTTGCCAGACAGGTTTGTTTCAGAATGTGCATTCAGTGCAGGTAGAAGCCCCCTGGAAGAAGTGATGGAAAGCTGCACATGGGCTCTTCACAAGAGATGTAGCCACAGGTACAAAGGTTCCACAGGTAGGAAACCTACCCTGTGGTTTCCCTTCAAAGCCACTTATACATGATATGTTAATACTTTGCAAATGTCATCTAATCATATAGGTTATGCAATTCAGTGTGCAATTAAAGAATGGGATGCAGAAAGAATGGAGGCTGACAAAAAAACAATGCCTCATTTGCCCAGCTGGTTCTGAAATGTTTGCTGTGAAGTAATTTGCTAGGAACAATGTATGCTTGAGAATAGCTTAACTATTCATTGATAATAACAACTGTTATAGGAAACCCTCTCTTCCTTCCTATGAAAGTGACAGACCTTGAGGGCACATCGTTCCAAGATGTCAGAGACTTTAACTGTGCGTGATTCAGGCCTCTGCATCTCTCGGATTACGGCAAAGATGAGATCTGTTGTGGTCAGGGCTCTGCAGAGGAAAAGGAAAATAATTGTTAGTTTTTTCAGATGAAAGATCACTGAGGCACTTGAGGAGGGGGAATGTACCGTTTCTTGGCCTGTTGGGATTGATTGAGTGAGTCCTTAGACATCTCCATGAGCCTCATGGCCTCGCTGACATCTTCCTTCTCAACCTCATCAGCTAGGCGGAGGCGTGCCAAAGCAGTAGCAAGTCGAAGGATTGCCAAAAGGGTTCTGGCAGAGGTGTAAGTCATGTCTGCATTGTTTCGAGCCTGCAGTCATCAACACAAACATTTAATGGTGTCACATTCTCAAAGATATTCCTTGATCATTGACCCACAATTTCACTGCAATGCATCATGTCAGACTGCCCACACAACAATTTATTTTTAGAGACAAATGAACATATCTAAACATCCCAAAAAGATCAGACCTTAATTAGACTAAGTATCTTAAGCACTGGATTAAAGGATCTGGAAATGTTCCAGGCTGCTTGAAAATGGCAAACCAGTGAGATTCAAAAAAGTATTGGGCTGAGTCATGGATTGCATGGACCATAAAACCTGCAAAACCATGAAACCACAAATAGGTCTCTAGAATGGTAAACTGGGACCATTAAGCCATTTTTGACCAGCCTGAAACTTTTCTGGGTCTTGAAGTAAAGCAGTCAATGGAAGAAACATAATACAATAAGAACTCCTGCAGACACCTACATCCTGACACCATTAGGCTTAACCAGTTTTTTTTTTCTTACTTCAATATGTAGACTCGGAAATAAGGATTTGTGCTAAGGACAGGGTTAGATGCTGCTGGAATTTTGTTCAGGTCTATCTCATGAAAAAGCTTGAATTCACATCTTGAGACTGAAGTTGTTTTTTATATTTATTTTAAATTTGATAACATTCACACAAATGATGAATTAAGAGGCCACTTGCACAGTCCAGAGAAATGAGAATTTTTTTTTTTTTTTTGGGGGGGGGGGGGAATGAGAGATTCAAGTGCAATTCTGTACAAAACTCAGATTTTACCATTCTTGTTTACATTTTGCTTCATGACATGTTTATGAAAATGCCAACTGAAACAGCTAATTGGCAGATGTTAACAGACCTCTTTACGCATTTCCACGTAGGCAGAGACGATGTAATCAGTGAGGTGGTCAGGGATGGTTGGGTGCTTACGACGGCACAGGGCAATGTAGCGCCTCATGAGTCGCATATCCAATGGAGTGAAGGACATTGGTGGATTCTCACTGTGCTGGTGAACATATGTGATGTGCTGTGCCAATCTGCCAATAGTAAAAATAATAAAAATTGCTCAACTCCTGCAAAAGCATGTTCTTTGGCCAGCAGATACCACAACTTTCTTCAATGACCATCCATATGAAGTGATTCCCATTCATTTGACAAGGAAAAGAAAGCTTAGTTATGTATACAGGATATTTCCACAGAATCAGAGCAAGCAAGCCCTTCACCATGACCTAGTGGTACTCAAATTTTTAATGCACACACATCCCCCGATGTAATCTTGGCTTAGTATTTGATACCCTTTTTAGTTAGTATTGTCCCAAAGCTTGAAAACTACTATCTAAACCCTAAGAGTTTTAGGTGTCAATGTTGCATTGCAGACATACCATACCTCTGAGCATAATTCTGTCATGTTTCAAGAGACACTTGTTGCTTTCCCATGTCCTGATCTGTTCTCAAACCTATGAGTTGAAGATCTTTTCCATGATTATTTCAGATATTTTTCAGTCTCAGGAGAGGCTGTGGATGCATGCTTTAATGACTATAAAAAGCATGTCAGCAGGTGAGCAAAGTGTGATGTGAAAGATTACAAGGAAGGAGGGGAAAACAACTGTTGTCCCATCAACTGCAAGCATGCAACTGGACTCTGATAAGGACACCCAGGGAAGAGTGCCTCATGACAGTGACAGATGACTCTAGATATGAGAGAGTTGTAGGGAAAAAAAGGAATGGAAAAAACTCCCCCACTAAGATGATAAGGAAAAAGGAAGCAAAAAATACTGATGTTTTGATGCAGTTGCTAGGATGAGGGAGGAGGGTAAAGTAGACCAGAGAGCTAGCAGAAGGAAGATTGAAGGGACAATAATGGAGCAGACAGTATACACGAGAGCAAGGTCAAGTAAGGGAAAGAGGAGACAACAGGGCAATCAAAGTGGATTCTTGTCTAAATTGACAAGATTTGCAGGATCAAGGTATTGATCCATGGAACTAACAATTGAGCATGGTATAAGTCCACAATATCAGGATGAAAAGTGACTTCTGTGTGGGATAAAGATGACATACTTCTTGCTAGCAGCATGAATATGCTCAATCCAGTAAGTGAGGAAAGAAAAATATTGTGATTTCACCAGGGATAAGGATTATGAGGGGTTATCAGGGAAAGATGTAAAGAGCAGAAAATGGACTTGATGCCTAAATTCAATACTACAGGGGGCCTTGTTTTTTGAACATAGATCAAGGCAATGTACTCAGGACACTGCATGAACAAAAGTTTTTTCCTGAAAAGCTATAAGGTGCTTTCACCATGAAGTGTGGTTTCCATAGCTTGCCCCCTCAAAGATGAAAAGGAATGCAATGCTTTTAATGAAATAACCAGGGATGGCATAAAATCTGATTCTTGAAATAGGGAAATAACTTGCATTCAGTACAAGTAGTTTTGGGGAAGACAGAGCAAGCATTTTAGATCTTTGTCTATCTGCTCCATCTGAATTTGCCATTTATCAACACCCAAAAGCCAAAACTCACAATCTCAGCTTTTGCATCATTGAAACAGACCAGATTCATCAGTTCTTTTATGCTGACAAAAATTAAGATGAATGAGATGGCTTGAGGCTTTTTAAGGCCTTCATAACAATACTTCTTTTTGCAATTCCATGGGATATTGACAGCAGTTGTTGTCATAAAAATGGACTAATGTAATATCAACTCATCAAAAAAGAGAATAATTCTGAGATTGCAACTTTTTGTTTTTACATATTGTTGCATGTCATGCCTTCAACATAACTAAGATGTGACAGTTTAAATTATAAGTTCCATTCATAAAATCAACCTCACACACAGGTTTACTGGGAATTACTGCATACATAAATATTCAGCCAGTAGTATAAAGATAAAGATGACTTTTGAATCTCATGGCGTGTACAAGAGTCCATGAGTAGACAATACCGAGTGTGACAGCCTACTTAAGACATTTTCTTTACCGCAAATTTTGAGCTTTCGGCTGGCAATAACTATTTGAAAATTGTGAGACGGTGGCCTAGGACTCCGCTAAATAACCCTGCTATTTAAAGGTTAAATACCCATAGCTTCGGATGGACCGAACTGTTCAATTTTGCTCCTAAATATCACTCTGAGCGCAGAAGGTAATTCCTAGCAAGCCACCTGCGGATTTTCTGACATGCCTGGCCCAGATTTCAGTGAGGACGTGAAGCGGCGCATTAAGCGAGCAGTAGACAATGGAATGCCAGCTAAGGACGTCGCTGAGGCATTCGGTGTGTCTCGCGCCACTGTTTACCACATCATGGAGGCTGGAGACGACCAAGAGACTCAGAGAAAAGGAAGAGCGCCACCCAATCTGAAGTGAACCGAAGAGTTCAAGACCGAAGTGGCAGCAGCGGTTGCTGAGAATCTGCGCAAGAGTCTCAGGCAGCTGGCCAAAGAATTTGACATGTCTGACATCACTTTGAGGCGTACGGCTTGTGATTTGGGCCTGAAGTCCTACGCACTTCCTGTGAGGCAGCTGGTGACTCCAGGACAGCGAGGGGCTTGGCTCACAAGGTGTCGTGGACTTGTCAATGCATCACAGTTACAGTCATATGAAGCTTTGCTGTTGGAACTAGCAATACAGTTGATGCAGCAAAGAGTAATAGTGGCATTGAAAGTCAATGATTTGCACTACCATTTGCATGTTTCAGTTTCAGTTTAACAAGTGCAGCTCAGACTTTGCATAAACTTTACTCCACTTTTGACAAAAGCGCTATAATGCTACAGTTTTTTACTTTTGCACAGTGTGTGTGGAAAATATGTGCATGCTGATAGTGTTAAATAAACTGCACTTAATATAACTTTAATCAATACAAGCCTTGAAGCCAAGAATTTAGCAAATACAAAATTTGGGAAATTTAAAGTTTGCGCATGAGTTTGTCCCATGTAGGCTGTCGCACCCGAGATATATATATAACCATATTCAAGCTGGAAGAGATTCATCTTGGTACCTGAGATCATTCTCTCTATTTGGTTTGTCCTGGATGAGCCACAGGAGATCAAATCGAGACAGGAGAGCTGCTGGAAGCTGGATGTTCTGCTCCACAGACTTGTGAGGATTGTAGCGCCCAAAAGCAGGGTTTGCTGCAGCCAATATGCTTGTCCGAGCATTCAGAGTTGTCAGGATACCTGCCTTGGCAATTGAGATGGTCTGCTGTTCCATTACCTCATGGATAGCAGTCCTGGGAAAAGAGATTTTAAAAATATTTTTTGTCCTCACATTTTTGCTGCAGCCTTCTACAGAAACCAAGGCCTAAATGTTGAAACATCTTTCAGTTAATGGTTCTTTAAGAATGCATCGAATCCTAAAAAGGGAAAAGTGCTCTGTAGCTTATCTTGCCAATATGAGGTTTCAGCATTTGGGCCTTGAAATTTTGGAAATGCCTTATGCAATTAGTATTGATGGCAGTCATCTTACAAAGAAGGGTAAGAAAATAAATCTGTAAAGTAAATTATTCCCTGAAAGTCAAGCTTTGAAAGTAATAAGAGAATGAACAGACTAGGGAAATTTACAATATCAATCAAAGCTTCTGTGAAAACAAAACCCAAGGCTCAACAAGCAGAGAAGAAAACAGAAAATCCAGTTTTTCAGGCACTGGATTCAGGCACAAATCAGTAATTACTTTTCTTCTTTTATCATTTAACACTACTTTTTAGTTTTTTATTTTCTAAGTTTTGTAAGGATGGATTCCCAGCAAGTGGGAAGCCCACAGAATGTAATAAATTATGACATCCTCTCTGGAAATACTGAAATTACTACTGTGCTTCTGAAGTGAGGTATACTGAACAAATAAAAACAGCACTCAGAGCTCCTAGTTTAATGAGGCTCTCTCACTGATGATTAGCAGCCATGGGAACTCACCGGTCGCCTTCAAGCATTTTGTCAAATTCGTCTATGCAGCAGATCCCCTGGTCAGCAAGTACCAAGGCTCCACCTTCAAGAGTGAATTCATTTGTGATGGGGTCCTTCATGACAGCTGCTGTGAGGCCAACTCCACTTGACCCTCGACCAGTTGTGTATTGGCCTGATGGAGCAGACACAAAACAATAGAAATACATGCCAATTCCTCTTTCTTCACTGAATTACCAGCATGTAGAAGTGGAAGAAGTCAAAGCAATGTACATAAGATAATGGGAAAAGCATCTGAGAGAAGATACCATCTGTGACACAATAGCTTGGCACCAGAGTTCAAAATTATGAAGAGAGGCTAACAATTAACATGCAGTGATTACAAATACTGCCTGAACCACTAGGGTTGATGACAAAAAAGGGACTCACTCCTTGGTGAAAGGCGGTCGATGTATGACAAGAGTTGAGACTTGGCAACTCCAGGGTCTCCCATCAAGCAGATGTTGATGTTTCCTGAGAGGAATTCCATAACAATGCATTAGGGAGAAGAATTTAACCAGGTCCATACAAGTATGATATATGATCACCTCTAATCTTCATCCCATGAGGGTTCCTATCCACACCTCCCACAAGGAGCAACAGCAAAGCCTTCTTGACATCTGGATGGCCATAGATTTCAGGAGCAATGGAAGATGCAAGTTTGTTGTAGAAATCCTCATCTGTGATAGCATCCAGCTCTTCCTCAGTCAAAACATCACTCCCTAATTCCTCATCTTCTGTCTTGTTCATTTTTGACACACACTGAAGGGGGGAAGTGAAAAATGAGATGAAGTTCTATTATCCACAAATGCAGGGGGATAACATAGAAAGTAGGTACTAACATATTTCAGTTCTATTATATCTACCTTGGATCAAATCCAAGAGAAACTTGACGTGTGAATTTTTATTCACCTTTTCCTGACAGTTATAACTAGGGCTGTCACAATAGATCAATGCATTGATACCACTATCGATAGTTTTTTTTAACCATTGCAATGTATCAGCAAAGTATTTTAAAGGAAATGTCCCATTGGATTGAGGCGAGTACAGTACAATATAGTCCATCCGGGCAGGGAAAGGAAGAGGTGGCGTGAACCACATGGGCTTACGATTTATTATCACAATCAAATTCTGGAAATGCTGGGACTGACTATAAGAAAGATGGGAAGGGGGAAAAAAAGTTGGATCAGAGACAGGAAGTGAGAAAGGAGAGGGGGGAAGACCAATAATATTTTTTTCTCTTCTGTTTTTGTCTTCGGCTTGATCTAATCAGGTGCATGCTGTGGAAGTGGACTGTTCTTATACTCCCTTGATTTTGAAACCAACATTGGCTAATCCCCTCTCTATATTCCTATCTATCACTTTAGTATGCAGGCTTAACTTTCTTAATTTTTAACTAGCCCTGGGGCATTTATCTCTACTTTAAGGTGAACTCAAAGTGAATATTTTACAAGGACGTTACTTATACTAGGGCTGTACCCGATGTTTTGGCAACCGCTGGTATGGCACCATCAGCAGGTTTCCTATCTGGCAGTGACAATGTCCAAAGACATTGTAGAATGAAGAAAAAGAGAAAAAAAAATTATGTGAATGGGGCTTGGCAGCTGATTCTCAATGGCAATAGGAAAAAATTAGGGCCGTCCTGATGCATCCATCAATGCATGGATATCATCTTTGATAGTTGGAGGCATGGTAGGTTTCATTATTCTTTGCGAAGGTCACACATTCCCCCTGCACTCCTGATCACAAGCATGAGATAATAGAAACTGGATAGAGGTCTGCACTCCGATCGCGGCGAGAAAAGATGGAATCCTCCGGCGCCCCCCCCCCCACCTGATGCATCGATACACCATTGATAGTTCAGGTCGATGCATCAATGTTTTGAAAACTGCTATTGTGACAGCCCTAGTTATAACCCAATAAGGACCTATTTGGGTCAGTTTATTGACAATGCAGCCTGGTCTGATCATTGAGTTGCCAATATTTTTTCTCAAAATCATTGAGAGAATGTCTGAGAACAACTCTTTGATTGAATGGAATCCACCTTGACTAGTAAGGATAAGCCACCTAATCTCTTACACCACCCTATGGTAAGAATAGGTTCATCTCCTTACCAACTGATCAATACATTCTTCAAATGGGGAAAAAAAAACTCACAATTAAATAGTTCATTACTGATGAGATTATTAGCAATGAGAATTTTTAAATGCAAATAAATCCAGCCAACTTGCAATCTTGTAATAAGCATGATTGAAGTAATTGAAAAAGAAGGAGTGATGACCATCGACCTCGATATTTGTAAGAATAAGAAATTATAATTATTACAAAGCACAACAGAAGTACGCAAATTCATTTGGAATTTAATTTGTAGGCATCTTCAGTAGATTACCAAGAAACTTCTTGCATTATCATGCTCCAGAAAGAGAAGGGGAAAGGAGGTGGCATGTTTTTTCTACATGGTGATAAACAAATGTAATACTGCTGATTACCCCTGCAGCATATCTTTACACAAGCCACAGAAAAGTTTCAACTTGAAAATAAAAAAGGTAGAACACTTATCATCCTTTCATCATCAAATCAAAGGTAGAATTATTGTCTTATATAGTTTAGTTTTCAAGTTGCATTGACAACCTCAAAATAGAATGGTGGGCAACATCTTTGAACTATTGTTGACAGTATAGCACACCTTCTCTATTGTAATGTAAATGAAAGTTTTGGCCTCATACTGGATAAAGAGATGATGGTATACATAGTTGAGCAAATTTGACAATTCATTGACCCCATCCTTTCAAAGATAGATGCCCCAGCAAATTCTACCTTGCCCCCTCTACTTCGAGTTGGGTATCGGTGCAATACACTCCTTGCAGCAGCATTGTCTTACCTGCTACAAGGACTTTCTAGCGAGAACCATTTGTAATGGTTTCTATTATTCAGCCAGTACTCATAATACTTGATAGACAATCTGACAATTGCATATCCAGCCAATTAGCTGGATACTAAATAGGCACAGGATACAAGGAAAATCAATGCATTCTATTTTTTTTTGCTGGCTGCCTCTTTGTGCAATTGAGAAATTTTCTTTAATAAATCTTCTACCAGCATTGAATCAATGAAATGCAAAAATGTTTTCCCAAATCTGCACTAAAGCAGCACCCCCTGGACATTGTTTCTGTACTTTAAGATGTTTGAGTCATCAGGTTTTCTCAAATGACACTCAAAGGGAAACAAGAGGGGATTGCTCACATAGTATTTTAATGGGGTTGTCCAACAGGAATGTGTAATGACATTGTCTCAGGTGTTCTATTAATTTTTTTTCTATAAGCATGTATGTGGACAACAGAGGCACTGCTTCAAGAGTAGGGAGTGAACATATCTAAGTAATAACTCACATGTGCTTCAATGAATGTTTCAGCAAGTAGTCCCTGAGAGAGTTGCTTGAAGCCAGCTTGCTGGAGGGGGAGGAAAATCCCCGAGATGGAGACATGATCCCCAGGCAATGCCAGTCGGGTTGCTTCCCCTCGACAGAACACTGTCAATGTCCGTGGTATGTTCCCAACCGGCACCTGGTCACTCTGGTCACAGATATAATCTCAATATATATAAACATGCTCCACAGCTTGACCTTTCATGCTTTTATTCAAGGGATAACTCTGACAAAATCTCAGTCATGTAGGAATGACACCCACAAACTCAAATGGACTAGACCTCATCAAGGCTAAGCAAAGTAGTTCATAAACATGCCTATGCTAGAGTTGCAAATAATGCCTTCACAGTCCCTCAGTATGAAAGTGAAATTTATTTCCTGGATATTCTTTCTGGATTTTTGGCAAGTTAGAATACTGAAAGTAGTACAGATTTATCAAGAAATATGCAAAATTAAATAAAGATTTGATTGTTAGTAGATATAATGAAGTTGCATTGTTTGATTTAATGTTTTAACCTAATTTTCTTCAAAATATTTTCAAATTTAAAATATATTCATGTTCCCTGAGCCTTGTAGACTACAAAACTATATATATTTTCCCAATGCCGAAAACATAAATCAAGCATGAAAGGTGAATCATTAAGTGGGTAACAATGGATAGAAAAGTAACATACATGTTCTTGGATCTTCAATTCCTGGAACTTGACAAATTTGGAGCCTCTTGTTTGGAGATAGAGTCGTCCACCAGCCTTGTTCACACGACAGTCATCACTCGGGCACATTAGCAGTGGGATGAAGTTCAGTGAATTGATCTAAAATAACATACTTGCAATTAGAATCTCATCTCTAAAATGAGACAATTCAGGACATCTTGGGAAAAATACCGGCTGATATGTCTCAGCACCACATTGATCACAGGTGTATGTGGCCACCTGGATCATGGGTTTCACTTCACTGCTTCGTGTTACAATCCCTTTCACCTGGATCAACTTCCCAATGTGAACTGCCTTCACATCACGGATGGACATGTGCTTAGCAGTGGAAGGGGCTTTCAGGGAGATCTCACTGCATATGGGAGAATGTAGAGAAAATATAGGTCCTAGTTGACAAACCTCAATTCAAAGAAGTTGACAAATAACAGGATAGGTCATTCTAATGATACTTTCTGCACGAAGAAGAGTTCATTCAGTCTCAGGAGCACAGTTTTCATCCTTCATGTACAGGGAACGTTAAATCTGGTTTGTTTTCATTTCATCCCATGCAAAATCACATCATGTTCAATGCTTGGTAGGTGCAATCTTCAAATGTTCTTCAAGCAAGATCTTCTACTCATGAGTCATCTTAACAAAAAGTAAGTAGTCAAAAGGGTAGGGGAATAACCAGCTCTTCCTTGTGCAAGGGAATGGAAGAGCTGAGAAAATATAACTATACCAATGAAGCAACAAGATAGCTGTTCCATAAAATGTATTTCATTTTGGGTAGATTCAGGTATTATTCCTCACTTTTGCTGTACACCAGCAGTCCTCCTACCTTCAATGTCCTTAGGTTTGGGCAAGAGGACCAACATGCCATGCAGCAAGAACAAGACATTAAAGTCAACACTCACAATCTGCGCATCAGCTCAGGAGGATAATGATTCCGGGGATCTCTGACATCTCCTGGTTGATGCAAGCGCTGTTCCATCAGGAGACGATGCTCAATATAGACATCTAATGAATCCTTTGCTGCTACCTGAAAAACAATTGTCACCAGGGTGGAAACAAGAGCCTCCTAAGAAATGCAACAATAAGCAAGGTCACACTGCACAAGGTCAAAAATAAATGTTCTGACCTCAATTGACAGCACAGGTCTGCGTGACTTGGCTGAACAAAGGAAACAATTTATGGGATTTTCCTTCTTTTTATCACAGGAGGGATATAAACAATCCATGTACTAAACAGATGATTCAGTAGCAATGCAGTATAACACTCAAGAGAATTATGAGAAATTAATCCTTCAAGTGTCCAATAGTCTATGGGGGACATTTAATGTATTTCCTGAGAATGAAAAAGCCCAGTTTTGTTCCCAAAACTGAATATGATTAGATACAAATCACTTGAAAGGGTGTACTACGTTGAACGCAAAAATTTAATTCTCATTACAGTACAAGTAGCCAGAAAATGTCAGGTTAGGTCAGCTTCCCAAATCTGATTTTTAGAAAAGTCACTCTGCAGGTGTCAGTCATCCAAATGGCTTTTGGAAAGGGTCTGTCCAAGGCAATGGTGGGACAAAAAGAGTAGGACTTTCCTCATAGCATACAGATTTTGTCAGCAAAATGGAATATGACAAAACCTCACTTGCCAATGAAACAAAAAAAAAACAAGAGTAATACTACCATACTGTCTGGTCAAAGGTCATGGAGATTTTTTACTGGTAAATTTATTTGATGACAAAATTGAAATATGATTCAATACATGGAGAGGTCTGAAAGAATTTTGGAGTGAAGCATAAGACTTGTATCTAGCTGGAATAGTTTCTGTGAAATAAGGAAACTTTTGCTGAGGGATGGATGCAAACAGACTCAGGTCAAAATTTTGAGAAACAAGGAAATAAATATGAACACAAAATTACTGAGATTAACTTTTTTTTGACCCAGTGGGGCAAACCTCTGACAATCCATATATCCATGACATATCCATGAAGTGTCTCTCACAACTTTTTATTATTCCTTTATTTCAGACACTTGATTTCGAAAGACTCCCACCCTGAAAATGTTTAAAAGAGCTGATGTGTACTTACCTCATGCTCCTTGTATTGTGGCATCAACTCATACACGATGTCAGCAATGAGATTGGTGTAGCGACGGGCATTATCTTGAATTGCCTCAGCCAGATCACTATTGAAGTCAGCTACATGATCCAGGTCAATGACCAGAGACACCTGATAAGAATTAAAGAAATGTCATAGAAAAATGGGGCAGGCTGGAGATATGACTCTTAGGTTCATGCCCAAGGTTTTTCTTTTCCATCATCCCAGTAACTATGGCACTCTTTTGAAAATGTTTCACTTTCCTCATGGAAAGGATGGAGTCCACAATACATGTGGTTATCATGCTAGCACTATAAATTATATGTTCTCCTGTCTTGTCAATTTTGCCATGAGACTGCTGTCAGGACAAACCCTCCTTTACTTTGCAGACCAGACATGCCACTACCAATAGTAGAATATATATGAAATATGAAGCCTCTAACCAAAATTGGTGCATTGATCAGAGGCAAGTTAGAGAAGGCACCATCAATATGATTGACACCTGTATTCACAGGCTTATACCAAGGAAAAAAGGAATGCAAAGCATGACAGGTATATGACAAGATTAAGGAAATAACAAGGTGCCTTCTAGATTCCACATACATAACACAACTAAAAATGCAAATCAGAAGTAACATAAATGCAATGAAAATGTTTTCTATGGGCTTTGAGACCTCACTGATTTATATGATGTCATGACTCACCTGTTCCCTGTGGGCTAACTTCACCAATTGCTGAGCATATACAAATTCCTTCTTTCCACGGCTGTTCTGGGTATAAAACTCCTGTAGGAACTGTGTAACTTGCTCTGCAAGTAACAAAATACAATAAACATGGATTCAAATCTGATAGCATTAATTAGTCCAAATTAAATTCCATCTCAGGAGAGTATAATGATCTTACAATGAAGGTATGCTAGATGCAAGCAAATAATTACAGGGACTTGAACATAAGAATTTTCATACTTCCCTACCAATAAACCAGATAACCTCAGAACTATTATTTACAAGCTACTAAAATGGGTGGCATGGCTCTCTGTTCTCATGCCACAAAATTGTAGTAACTCTAATGCCTTGCTACTTGTTGGCTTCATTGGAAGTCCTATTGCTATCAAGAGCAAATGCAAAGATGCAGCTCTTTTTAAACTTTTATTTTTTACATATATACACTCAAACCACTATCCTAAGCAATACAACTTACTAGCAGCATGGCATGTCCTAGTTAAAAAATGTTCACCTCCACCAATGACCTTTAAATCCCGTTCTGCTATGGACATGCATATATGCTTTGAATTTCCAGCTCGTTACTGTTGCAGCGTAAACATGATCAGGGAGACTGTAAATGAATTCTACTGTCTTCTGCAGGGAATATCATTAGTGTTTGACACTGCTTGCAGAAAAACTGCACAGGTGCACAAACTGCCAGTTCAAAACTCAGCAGTTAAAGAGCTAAAAGTCACATTGAATAACATTGAAAATGACCTCTTCATGAATCTGGCAGACCTTGAGTCACATTTCAAGGCAATCAATTAAAATCAATACATTTGGACACCCAAGTATACCAAGTGGCTCCAGAGTGACAACCAACAGTTGTCACTCTGATCGATCACAGGATGCGTCTATCCTTCATCTGTGGAGGTATATAACATCAATGGGTTCTGCAAGCGCTGCTCATGCATACCCCTAAGCCTACATGACTAGGCAAGAACCATGAAGGGTCATCATACTGATGCTGACCGAACAATATATTTGGCCTATGATAGCCCAGCTAAACTAGGCCTAAGAAACAAATCTATTCCTCGGCTTACCTTTTTCTTTGTCGTAGTCTTTGGTTTTCGCCGGCATTTTTATATATGCTAGGAAGTCTTCACAGTTGGCTCGGCGAAACGTGGATAAGCGGAGCGAGGATTCAGGTAGGCGTAACTAAATAAGGATGGAAAACGCTTTCAAGCAACTGCTTGGACGGTATGGAGAAGCGGCCTGGGCGGCGGTTGCTACTCCTGAAGTAGAAGTATTCCCGCCACTGGTCAACAGGACTAAACAGTGTTGCCAGACTCCAAATGTCGCAAGGAGCGTTTCTCGCGGTTTCACCTTCTCTATCAGAATCATCCTATTTTGGCGATTTTAGAGTATTTAAAGCAAATATTTACGTTTTTTTTTATCCCTCTGTCTTAGAATCCTGTTATTTCCCTAATAGTCAGCAATATGGCTTGCGGCATCCACACTCTAAAACGCGTACTCTTGGACGAATGGAACCACTGACCTGAGAGGAAACGACCCAGCAAACATACTAACATTCAATCAGCGTTGTATGAACGTTAATTTTGAACCTTCCCAGTGTTTGGTTGGCGTTGCAGCTAACATTAAGTCACTTTTGCAATGTCGCTTATCGGAACACTCAGATGAACGTTGAAGTTCAGCACTGGCTGAACGTTGAGCCAACATTGCAATGTCACTTATTTGAACCCTCAATCCCACCCTTGTAGCATTCTGTAATTGGTCAATAATGAAGGCAATGGATTAAATGTTATTCTAAAAGTACTAATCTTAGTAATTTACAGTGAACGGCTATCACCTTTCTGCTCTGTGGAGTACAGAAATCCTCCTTAGTTTCACTGAGAGTGGAAAATTAATTTTCCCTTCCAAATGCCAAGAATAGAGCCAACGTACACGTAACGAGGTCGCAAAACTCTTTCTAGGTCAATTGTGCACTGCGATGTAAGGTTTCTCATAAGGAGTATGAGCTTAATTACTGCCTGGACTCCATGTTTCTGTCTCGAATATATGGATAATAAATTAATAAGTGTCCAATTTTATCGATTGTTATAATGAGGCGATGAAAAACATATGGTGAGGTAATAAACACTCTTTTGAGGGATGTTTCCATGGAAAGAGGGATGTGTACTTTGTGTACTGTGCGAAAAGCGAGACCCATACCTCCATCTAGTGGGCAAGAGGAGAACTTCAGCATTTCCTTAAAATTAACTCCTCCGTGGAAATTGGGCTCATTGGATCATCGCGTCAGTCTGATATTGCATCGATGATGGAATGGCAAAATTGGGAAGTCAATATTGAGCCAATATTTAAGAGAACCGTACCTCCATCTAGTGGGCAAGAGGAGAACTTCAGCATTTCCTTAAAATTAACTCCTCCGTGGAAATTGGGTTCATTGGATCATCGCGTCAGTCTGATATTGCATCGATGATGGAATGGCAAAATTGGGAAGTCAGTATTGAGCCAATATTTAGCTGGTATTGGCAATAATGGCAAGATGCATGTAGACATCGTGCCCAATGTTGGTCCAGCATTCACCCAATATCTGGTATTGCTGGGGTAGTAACACTGGATAGGTTCTTTGTCGTTTTGCGAAAAAAAATTTTTTTTTTCCCTATTTGGCGATGCATATTCCATGAAACTGCCATAAATATTATTTTAAAATGCGATTTAAAAAGGTATCATAATGCCATAACACTGCAACAATATTCACGCATCGTTGGTCTTTGACCTTCAACGTCGATGACACGGTATTGACCCTGGGAGAACGTTCCCACAACGTTACTATGTTTGCTGGGTAATGCATACCCAGCAAACAAACGAACATTCAATCAGCGATGTATGAACGCTAAATTTGAACCTTCCCACTGCTGTGGTGGCATTGCATCTAACATTAAGTCAATATTTCAATGTCTCTCATCGGAATACTCAGATGAACGTTGAAATTCAACACTGGCCAACATTGCAATGTCACTTATTGGAATGCTCACTCCCTCCCTAGTAACATCCCAATCGTGGGCAAATAATGACAACAATGGGATATCTATATTGTTCTAAAAGTAATCATCTAAGTACTTTCCAGGGAACGATTCTCCCTTTCCTGCTCTGCAGAAAATTCTAACCCACCTATTCTCCCCATTCTGCCCCCTTTGAAAAGGAAATGAATATCGGAACCAATGTACACAATAGAGTTTTTATTAACTTCCCGAAATATTAGTCATAAGCCTTGTTTCGACTAGAAGAAATTCCCGGGCCTAGGTTTTCCCGGGAAATGTCATTTTTCATTAGCTGTCTCATTAGATGTCTAACCTTTCTGGCCCAACAGCATTTTTAAGGCACGGGAACACGCCCTGAGGGAATGGGAGACCCTTTTCGCACCTCGTTTCAGTTTCTCAGGTCGGCTGTTTCACTCAGTGGCGGCTGGTAATATTTAGCGCTAGTGGTTCGTCTAATTCCTTAAAATTAACTCCTCCGTGGAAATTGGGCTCATTGGATCATCGCGTCAGTCTGATATTGCATCGATGATGGAATGGCAAAATTGGGAAGTCAATATTGAGCCAATATTTAGCCGGTATTGGAAATAATGGCAAGATGCATGTAGACATCTTGTCTAATGTTGGTCCAGCATTCACCCAATATCTGGTATTACTGGGGTAGTAACAATGGATAGGTTCTTTGTCGTTTTGCGAGAAAATTTTTTTTTTCCCTATTTGGCGATGCATATTCCATGAAACTACCATAAATATTATTTTAAAATGCGATTTAAAAAGGTATCATAATGCCATAACACTGCAACAATATTCACGCAACGTTGGTCTTTCACCTTCAATGTCGATGACACTGTATTGACCCTGGGGGAACGTTCCCACAACGTTACTATGTTTGCTGGGGAGGAAGTCATAAGTAATTTTAGGCTGACGTTGCGTGGCGAAACGTACGGTGTTTCCGGATTGACTTTTACCCCCGTTTACGTATGTTTCATGCTTTTCTATGGGTTCTACCGTCGAGTTGTGCAAAAGTGGCTATCTCGCTCAGGCAGCGATGTCGCTATATCGGCTTCACTCATTAGCATACCTCTTCTCAATTAGCGATGATTGCAATTTACTCGGCGTCTCTCCGGCACTGTTGTCAATAGTGCCAGGGGGGTAGATGATTAAAAGTAAATCCGAAAATCCAGTACGTTAGGATTTCTTTCGCATCAGTGATTTTCGATTGATTGCTGTGGCTGAAGCGGGAAGGACTTAATTCCCTGTTCAGTCGTTGAATTAGCCAGGCACAGATACATTGAAGTAGCTGGTGTCGCTCAGTTGGATTACATATAGCGCCGTTTAGAAGGGGTAGGGGGGTTTGCAATCAATCGAAAATCACTGTTGTGTTTTGAAGTTATTGATGGAAACGGGTGTGTTCGCGCTTCAAAACGTCAGGCTTGATGGTTTCACCAAAGTTCCTGAAGCCATCCTTATCTCTGCTTGCAGTCGATACGACGGCTCGAAAACGTGACCTTTACCTTGAGAATGAGAAAGCTCCTTCCCGTGGAAAGTCGACATTCGGAATTAGGTGACCTTTTGGTTCTTTTCTTTCCTATTTCTACCAAGGAAGGGAATCATTTCAGAGTGAAAGGCGTTGATCACTGCGATCTTCACCCACGCTCATGGTTCAATCTATCAATACATCCTTATTCAGACCGACGAGTTATGACAGAATGCAATTGCAGAGTGAATTAAAGGGAGCAAAGAGGCCTGATTGAAGCGCTGTAGGTCAAACCACGGTGCATCAGTCCAAGATTTACACTCCAAAAACCAATCATTCACGATTTTGGGGGATTTATTTGAGTTTGAATCCGTTGAAGGGTCCAGGAAACACCACCTCTGGGATGTAGGCATAGTCCTTTACTCTTCAAAAGTTACTCGCCACGGTGGCGATTTAGGCACCACCTCACCAGGACCGTAATAACCCCATATAGCGCCCCTGGGCAGGGTGTCATGAATGCTCCACCCCCCCCATGGCATTTTCCACACCCGACATCTTTTTCATTCAAGTATTGAATATATAGAATAGTCGTGAATTCATGAGTATCCCCATGATTATTAATTGGCACGCACATGGGTCTGCCTCGATAACTACGACATTGCTTTCCTTGCTTTTCAGATATAGTCAAAATCCAATTCTTTCGCTTCTTAATTTTCATGGAAAGCATTCCAGGGCTTCAATGCCTTTCTTGGCTCAGCGTGAATCGAATGTATGTCTTGATAAGCTCAAGTTGCGGAAGCTTCTCTCACATGAAGCAATTGATAAGGGAAGGGTAAGAAAAATTCCGAGCGCTATCTCCAATTCGGGAAACGCATCGAGGACTAAATATCGATGCGTGTCCAAAGTCGAAACTTCTCCATTCCATCTTTTTGCAGCTTTCTTTTCACTGTCCAACACATTTTTTTCCTTTTCGTTCTTCTCTGCCTCATTCGATTTTCGCTTGCTTCGCCTCCCTCCCTTCTCGGCGTCCTGCTCCTTAGGTGGCGCCCCAGGGCAGGTGCCCTCCCTTTTTACGGCTCTGCTTCACTATCAGTGTAGGAACATTCTATGTTCCAGTAACTGCTACATGATTTGTCCTCTGTTTATTTATTGTGATTTACAATTTTATTGTATTTTTACTTATTGACCTCTTGCATTGACTGAATCGAGAGCATGGTATGGTTGGAAGATTGGAATGAGTGGAATTTGTAAGATAAGGGTTTTTTAATTTAAAGTAATTTTATTTATTTATTTATTTATTTGTCTTATTTCTTTTTTTACCTTCGGACATTGCTTCCTAAATCCCAGTAAAGAAAGACACTGAAAGAGCTCTTTTCCGTCGAGAAGATTTCAGCGTAAGAGAAAAATGTTATATTGAAAGAAAAACGTAGCCTCTTCTTGGTCTGAATTCCGCATTCCAAAATTTTTGGGGTTGAAAAGTTAAATTTTCATTCGTTAAAAAAAAATTTGAGTGAGGGGCAGAAAAAATAAAGGGAACCCGTTTCGAAAAATATATTTGATTTAGTCTGTTAACATCTTTGATTAGGCAGTTTCTCGTAACCCCCACCTTCATGCTTTTCCTCCAAGCTAAATCCCAGCGAATGGTGCAACCAACTGAAATTTGGTTGGTTCCGCATGGCATGACTCAAGCATACATCAGTGCCATCTCATTATTTTTTAATGCACGATGAAGTTTTTGGAAATGCCAAAAGATGGCGCAGTTGCGTCATAGCTTCGCGACGGACAAAATTACCGTTGTTACCTCCCATAAAAAATTACTGTAGAATTTTCATTGTGGAACTAGGAGCTTCTAGGGCCAGAGTCACCAAAGAATATTACCATTATGTGCAAATGAATTTGCGAAACTTATGACGTTGTGCATGCTTATGGCGCATGCAAGGAGACGAAGTGGATATCTTCCACGAAAGACAGGCATTAGCATCGCGCATCCATCATTAAAGACGACAAGAATCAGTTCCCGTGTAAGAGCAAGGATGACCAATAGTAGGCGACGGGTGTTCAAGCAGCCCGCCATCCATTGTAGGTAGGGAAGTGGTGATGGAGGGATCCCTCCATCCATAGAGATCGTATATACCTAGAGCGGAAAGCTGGCAGCGCTAGGCTGGCACAGGCTGTGTGGAATTGACGCCATATTGGCCGGGTCACCTACTCGTCCCCTCTCCAATGCAGCGCCCATCTGGCCTTCTTAATCGCTTTTCCGCGCTTCTCACAGGAGTTGTTTCGCATTACATATCGAAAGAGGATCAGGTTAACAAAGGTTGCTTCACAGAGTGGTCCACCCAAACTTGCGAGGCCTTAGCGAGACCTTAGAACGACTCACACACTCATGCTACAGAGCAGACAAAAGCACGTCTGTCCTGGGCAAGAACCAGACCAGGAATTACATATTTACAGGAAGGAATCACGAACGTCTGGCTTACGCATACCCAAAGAAGGCTTGGTTGGACTCAGGCTACATTTTAAAAGTTTCCTCAAGTTCGATTTAGTTTCTCGGAAGCGTCAAGAAAATGTCAGACTTAGTATTCCCCGACCTGGGCTCTCCATGTTCTGTTACTTCGAATTTAATTTGTAGGCTCTTTGTAAAGTCACTTAATTGCTTTAGGATACTCACGCATTTTGCGTTTTAATTCAAGTGTTACAGAAGTCACTCTGAGAAAAAAGTTTTCATCGAAGTGGCTGAAATAGCATCCTTGGATCTCTGTGGCACATCCATAGAGATCGTATACTGTATACCTAGAACGGAAAGCTGGCAGCGCTAGGCACAGGCTGTGTGGAATTGGCGCCATATTGGCCGGGTCACTTACTCGTCCCCTTTCCAATGCAGCACCCATCTGGCCTTCTTAATCGCCTTTCCGCGCTTCTCACAGGAGTTGTTTCGCATTACATATCGAAAGGGGATCAGGTTAACCTCACGACATGTACGGGCCCATAGTTTTTCGGTAGCTTGACGCTTGAGAAATGAGAAATTGTAGCAATCGCCTTTCCGCGCTTCTCACAGGAGTTGTTTCGCATTACATATCGAAAGGGGATCAGGTTAACCTCACGACATGTACGGGCCCATAGTTTTTCGGTAGCTTGACGCTTGAGAAATGAAAAATTGTAGCGAGAATGAAGTGACTGCAGCGTCCCATGCGCGTGTTTTTTTTTATTTTAAATTATGATTAATATTATTGGGAGTCGCTCCTCTTACCTATACTTCGTAAGGGTATAAATGAGTTCCCCTATTGTCCGCAGCCATTTTGTCCCCACACGTGAGATTACTAGCCTTGCAAACTTAGTTAACCATAAGTCAAACACGTTGAGAAAGACTAACCTGTTACAAAAACTTTCCAGCTGATGAAAACTATAATATGAAAAATTTGCCAATGTGCAACTCTAATAGGGCCAGTAGATAAATGCAGTAATGAACCTCTGCTGATTTTGCATAAAATAATGGCCATAAAAAATATTTGTGATCAAGTCACTTAAGACTCTCTGGTGATACCCCTTCCTGACATACTTCCATGGCATACTACCTCCCTCTAATGCGCAAAAATGCATAAAATACTTTCTTGATAAGCAGTCACATGAGGCTCTCTATCGAAAGCACGCTCGGACATGTGGTCCTTCAGACCAGAGAAGAAGAGCTTTCTCCAGAGCTTTCAGGGACGTCATTTCGGGGTGGGCAACTGCCCCCCCCCCCTTGTGTCTTAGAGCGATTTTTAAATAGCCTTCTTTATTCCCCATAATGTGATAGCCTAAAAGTCTGCCTTTAGAACTCTCATGCGGCATGGTTTTCATGGGTCCTGTTCTTTTTGTTGTTGTTAAATCTCAAAGCATTCACGAACTCAAGAGATACGCTCTCAAAACTTAAAGCTAATCGACCCTGTTTTAACTTGCTTTTAATAACTACCTGAGCCGAGAGACTCTTATTCGTCACGAAGAGAGTAAAAAAAAAAAGAGAGTGGAGTTGTCTGCCATTGGCCGCATCGAAAGCGAACACCAAGTAATGACGAATTCGAACAAAATTGGAAGTTCCTCGTTCTCCGCTGTTGCGCTGAATCTAATCGATTTCGTGGGCGTTAAAACGGTTTTCCTAAACCAGAGAACTTCTGCGAATCTGCTTTACGCCTCTTCAACTGTCATTTTAGAGGTTTTTTGCTGCCGAGTGCAACCATGGTTGTATTCATAGTTTCATCTAATTAAATATCATTCTTCTTTTAGCCAACTTTACATGACAACGCAGGGAGGATTTCTGGCGCCGATTTAATATCGTGAAATCCTAAGGTTTTCCTTTATAATTTTGCGAAATTTGAGTTTCACGAACTGAACCACTCCCCATGTTTTGGTTATTAGTCCATACGGGGAAAAAAAATTCACGTGCGATTCAAGCGATTGATTACATCTCGTAAATTCACGAAATTGAAGCAGGCGATAATATTTCTGGCTGAACTGTGTTTATTTTTTCAAGTTGCATATCTTCTTTGCCCCCCATACAGTTTCACCAAATGACGTCCTTGGAGCTTTAGCTACCTTTTTCACTGTTCTGTACTGACAAGGCAGCCAACACAATATTTGAATGAAGTAATGTGAAAACCATTTTTCAAAGGCTTTCCCTCTCAACCTCAAGCCTAGGCCTAACCAATTAACTTTTTTCAGGTCAGGCCTAGGCCCACCTTTTCTCGTTCAAACGAAACTCAATCCTCGACTTACGTGGCCAATTAGGCCAATAAGGATCAATCCATGGTCTCGACATCTTGTCGAGGACGTGGAACGTTAGGCCGATAGCAGGCCTATTCAGACTCTCACGAACCATTTCAGAAGGCGTGTAATTTTAGACCGATTCGAGTTTCATGTACCATTTCAGCGTGGACGTGGAACGTTTGGTCAATCAAGAATTCCTCGAACCGTATCGACTAGGTCTGACAAGAGAATGACTCCAGGAAGCATGTAAAACGCATGGTGAAGTAGGCGTTACCCGGCTATGGATGACCCGGCTATCATGGCTTCCAAACCTCACACTACATTAGCGCCACCAGCCACTCTAGGTATGAAATATAAGATCTCTATGCCTCCATCCTCCATTCTCGACTCGCTTCGGTCTGCCAGGAAGTCCGAGTCGGACCGGAAGTGCAATGAGAAACCCTTCTTACTCATCTTTTTGTCCAAAGTGTTCGTGGTTTCTGCGCAAAACTTGGCGCTCCTTTGCTTGCGCACTTGCGCATCAAAATGAGACCGTTTCACGAAGTCAAAATTTCCAATGAAAAGCAAGAAAATTATTACTGACACCGTAAATTGTATTAATTTGAATTGCATTATTGCAAATAATATAACTTTTGGACGGATTTATGAATTTTATGAATTGAAGACTCAGATTTGACAATTTGGATCGTTCCTGTTTCAATATGAAATTGGAAACGTTTGACTTTTGCTCCGTACAACAATCCCTATCAAGAATTTAACGAAAAAATAATCCCGACGATATGAGGTCCCATACGCCTGTGTGAGAGAGTTTTCGTGCATTTGTACAAGTGATTTTCTTTCTCGATTGCAGAGTGGATTGAAGTTACAAAGAAGCCCCGAGTCTCTGGCATGATCTCTAGCTGATCCTGTTGCCTCTTCTCTCCGCCGCTGGGATGACCAACTCCACGCGATCGGCCTTGTTGGTAAGCGGTAATAAGTAATAATAATAAACAAGCAGAAACAAAAAGGCCTACATTCGCTAGTTTCATGCTCCATTCTGTACATATTTATGGTTAATTTACATTTTATAGATATTTAAATATATATTTTTACAAGTAAAACTTGTAGAAGATATGACATGTCATATCTTCTACAAGTTTGACATATTGCAATATGCAATATACATCATGACTTGTCGAAATAAAACCACTCGTAGAGGTGGCCAATTCTTTGAATAGGAAAACCCCGAAAGCTATCGCTGGAAGGTTAATGATATTTGGTGCGTAGTCGACATATTGCTCCCATGGAATGTGCCCCTTTTCATTGCCCTGCCCTAAACACCCATCCCTGAAACTTCTGCATATTTCGCTCGGTCTATAAACCTGAAACTGGCAGATGAAAAGACGAACGAAAGAACTGCTTCTAGTTTTGGAGAAATATAGAAAACGCCAGTTCACCTCAGATGAATGAATGAATGATGAATTTCAGACGTGGGCGCTGAATGTCACGTTCGCCACGCCCGCTCTTCCTCTTGGGACTTTGTTCCATTCAATTCCTTTTCTTTATTTCCTCTTCGTGAGGCACGACCCACCGTCTGGGATGATGGATCTTTCAAAGAGAATGGAGTGTGAATGGTCAATATCTGAGCATCGTCATCCCAAGGAAAGCCCCAAATGTCCGCCTGTATTCCAATAAATTCCAGGGGAAGAGAGGGGATGGGGCGCAGCTGATAGCGAGAGTATTAACCCCTTTTTTCAGATCCTCATTCCAAAAGAGTTTCTTCAAAATATATCGCCTAAATACTATCACATGCCTTCAAGAAAATACATCGAAAATCGGACTTTTCGCGGCGCATCCTACACAAATGGCGGCATTTTCGTATCCGAGAACATTGGACCGGTACGGTAGTTGCAGGGTTAATATGCTAGGCTAGAAAACCTCGAAATTCTCGCGGGTTAAAGGGACAAAAACCGGAACACCTGTTCACTTCTGACCTCTACCCTTTTCCTCACGTACTTCATCCGGGAGACCGTCGATCGCAGTGAGACGGAATGCACCATCTCTACCTGCAGGCTAAACCCCGAGACCTATGAGAAGGGGCGCAGAGCGCGAGGTCATTATACCTGTGCGAATCCTTCCAGTGGACACGCGCCAGACATACCGGGTTTCCCCACTATCTTTCGCGTTTCAATTCAAAGGCATTTGCAAAAACTACGTCGTCTCCTCTCCTATTCCACCAATTCTCACCAAACTGCCTAGCAATTTTTTCATTTATAAATAATCTATTCTTCGCACACCACAGAGAGCGTGTTTTTTCTTCCTTAGCTGAAAAACCAAGAAAAAGAGGATAGAGGAAAGAAAATGTAAAATAATTTCTGGTCTCTTGCCAGAACATCAGCAGACTCATGATGAGTCAACTCCATCGTCATATCGTGCAACTAGCAAAATTGTACGTGCATTCAAGATTACAGACTGCTGCAGTTTCAAGTGGGCCATCCATGGTTAAAAATCCAAATGGCTATTCCGCCTTTCGTATTTTCGTACTTCGTATTGTTGTTAACTGCAATTATAACGGTAACGTTTCACGGCACAGTTGCTTCATTTAGGAAAGCGGTTCTCAGCCTTTTTTTCGATTATTCCTGGGCTCCGTTGGTTTTCAAAGTTAGAATTTGCTCTAATCGCAAGTTAACTCCATCGCATGAATATGACCGAATGCGAATTGATCAAATGGGGAAGAACAACGAAGAGATTTGGTCGCAATGTGAGTCTGACGGAATACAAGTTATACGCTACGTGTTTTCTTCGCAGGGAAATTTGCCGAAAGTTCGCTGTAGGCATTAGGATTCCTTTGTTCGAACGTACATGCAAATTAATTATTTGAGATTTAAATGCCATTCCCATCAACCATGGAGCTGGACACTGGGTCATCAGAGACCCCAAGGGTTCTTGTAGTTCTAAGTTCTCATACTTGCATGACTGTACCCATTCACTTTCGTTGACTTTCTATGCTCCAGTGCAAAACTACGAACAAAAACCCGCTGAGATATCTGATACCACAATGTCCGTTTCCAGGCTTAACACGTTGACCGCCACAGCAATGCGGGCCTATTGATTTTCCTATTGAGTGAGGCGTACCGGTGCGCCTCGTGGCGGTCAACCTGTTAAAGTGCCCTTTTCGACCTTCTGCAATCTCCTGTGAAGGGAAAGATTCGCATGCATATTGTTGAAGGACAGGTTTTCTTCCCTCAAATCCCTTCATAGTAAATAAGCCCGCCCTTCTACTGTACTTATTCTCCACGTGGCAAGAGAAAATTTCCATATCTGAGTTACTTCCAACGTGTTCAGTGGGAGAAAATTAGAATATTCCAAAGCGTATTCTCCATACATAACATCGTATCGTTTTCGATAAAAAATATCTTCGGACGTAAAAATCATTGCGAGGTCTCGCTTATGCGACGAAGTTGTGTTCGACTAAAGTCTTCTGGGGCGATATTAATTTTCCGGATGGAAGCGTTTCGTTGCTTCCAGTCCGTCTTCTGTATGTCTGTCCAGCGTGCGAGAGTCTGTAACTGGTGCAACGAGGGTTCTTCAACGATGGCTAGATTTACGAGTTTTCCCGTCGCTTTCCCGAAGTCTATTTCTCAATGGCTGACTTTCTCAGGAAGTTAACGGGAAATTTCTGGCTTAAACTCTTCACTGACACTTTTAGGCAGTGAGTTTCGACTGTTCATAAGCGTTCGTCGGTTTATTACTTATTTTGAGGCAATGGAGTGTGCATGTGTCCTAACTGCAGCAGAAAAGTGAAAATTTAAAGGCACAGAGCGTTCTTGATATGAAGGCATATGAAGGCATAAGGTCGCGTTGATTGACCGACGACCTTCATTCTTTCCCACCCCCAGGAAATTTCAACGCCCAAAAATAGCCTCGTCATCAAGAACCTCCTTTCTCGGAACATTTGCAACAACTCCAGCATGAGGAATAGTTAGAGAAGGAAGTGAAAGGACTCGCAGTTTATTTCAAGTTACAAATGGATTATCTCTATTTCTAGTAACTAAGGGAAGTTGTGATGGGCAGCAAAGGAACTTATTTTATCTGTTATCCCATTACCTATTACCCCTGCTAGAAGCAGGGGGCGGGGGGGTTGGACCTAAGCAACTGCCCCCCTTTGAAAAATTTTGAGTATCCGCCACTGGCTCCTGCTACCGCCTCACTGTCTCCTGCACGCGTTCTAAATATGCAATCACGAGGAGCGTATCTGAACGTGATTGACGGCTTAATTGCCGGGATTGTTTTGCATAGAATGACATGCATTGGAAGCCGTGAGCTCATCCAAGCAATCCCGTTCACGAGGGCCTTTATCGGAATATTCCACGAAGAATTGGCACCAATTGCTCGGTTGTCCAAAAATAATTTGTAAAATAAAAAATTTTAAATCTTTTTCTGCTTGATTTTGATGAATTTGTGATAATTTGATCCATTGATCACAGTCGTGACGTGAGGAGAAAGTGAAGCTTGTGAGATAATCGCTTCTCGATGCCAGCTTCCTTCTTTCCATGCCTCATGCGTCTTCGTGCTTTTTTTTTAATGCAGCCCGTATGAACATTCGGCCTCTTTTATACGCTTGATTTTGGGCAGTTGGTCGGCGAGTTTGACTGAAAACCTCATCAGAGGCCGTAAAATGTCAGCTTGTTGACATCCTTTTTTTTTTTCTTTTTTTACAAGCGTACCCAGCTCACACCCCGACCAAGGCCAATCGGTATCTAACAACCTCAGCTTGTTTCTCCCCCTGAATGATGGTGTTTCTCATCCAGGCTTTAAATAAATAAAATACCAGGCTAAGTTCGCTATTTTTATCCTCCCTATTGCAAAAGATTTCTGTGTCGGGCTCATGTGTGAATCCGGAGATTGTGCTCATCCCGAAATCGGAACAAGAGTAACCATTCCGCAGTTTGTTAAAATTAAGAAATACAATATCCAGTACCGAAGCGATGACTCATTGAACTCCAGCTGTGAGGAAAAGAACCTAGGAACGAGCGAAGCAATAAATGAAGAGAATGCTGGAATGTACCTTTTAATCAAAACCTCGCTAGTCCAAAAACGGAATAGTCCAAGGGAAGGAAAAAGAGTCACGTGAATCGAAAACTAGGTCGATTGAGAAAAGACGAACTTAGTTAATGGTTCACAAAGGCATTCTAGGGGGATGCCATCCTCACAGAGGGACTGTGAGACTGAACGTTTGAAGGAAGAGGCGGAGAGCTTTTTTTAACTTCAAAAATCTATTATTATTTTTTTTTTTATGTGGAGGAAGTTGCAGATGAGAAGGGTGTCATCAAAGACTTCTCAACCCTCACCGATAGCGATCGCTACTTGCAGCTGTATCGCCTAACTAACTCAAGAACACGAAGGTCTCGTTCTAGTTGCTGACCCACACTGCTACAAAGCTTGCATTCTTAAAATGTAAAGCATTTTTGGGTTCCCGCATGGTGTGCTGGCAGTGTTAGAGGTTAGGAAATTCATCACAGCATTTATGTCACTTTTTATACCCCTTCAGCAGACCCTTTGGTAGCAAATAAATAAAAAAATCGATGGAAGCTATCTTTAATCGACAAATATGATGAAAATTTGCCAGTCACCATCAAGGACATCTGTAATCTCGTGATAAAAGTAAAAAAGGTGTATCGCAACTAGAAGTGCCTCAGAAGAACTTATTGATCATCCCACGTAGACATGTGGTTGTCACTGTCGGGATGTTGGCGGGATGAGCCTGTCGTTTTCTTCTTCCACTGAGAAAAAAAAAACAGTTGTCACAAGCTGTTCAATCACAACGCTAGTGAACACGATGAGACAATCAGCAATCAATCAATCAATCAAGCACGAAAGGATCGAGGTGGCTGAGAGAAGCACAGATACTTCTGAGGGGAAAACTGTAACATGGCATCCGTGTCTGAGTGCCAGGTTGGAAAGAAGTTTCTTCGACATGAGGAGTTCCGCAGACAGTGGCTTGAATTGCTCTTTTTCACTTCTTCTCCGTTCACTGCCTAATTTCCAATCGCCTCGACTCCGCTGTGATGCGTCCGATGAGTTATGTCTTCTCAGGTTAATCTCAAGTCCAGGCACGTCCTGTTCCCCCGCTTCTAGGGACGTGACTCTAATTGAATGTTTTCGATTTATTTATTTATTTTCTTTAACGAAGGGGTGTTGGCAATATGTTTTTCTCGTGAGAAGGAACGAGTGAAGAGGAATTCAGGAAGGGGCCAGCCCCGTCTCTAGGCAAATAACAAATTAATGATAACGCTGTTGTGCTTCAAGAGCGAAAAAAGGCTGTGCGATTGGGGGGGGGGGGGGGGGGGGGGNGGGGGGGGGGGGGGGGGTGGGGGGGGGGGGGGGGGGGTGGGGGGGGGTGGGGGGGGGGCGGTTTACCTTTTCTTCTCTTTCTTTTCTTCCTTTTTTTTCCTTCTCTTTTCTTATCCTTTTCTTTTCTTTTTTTTATTTTCCCTTTACATTTTCCCCCCTTTCTTCTGCTTATCTCTTCTTCATTTCATTCATCTTCGATGTCTGTGTAGAGGCGTGGCATTGGTTAGGAATTCTGATCCACCTAATTCGTGGCTCTTGGTTTGCTCTTCGAATTCTATTACATGAGTAACAGAATTTTAAGGGTAAAAAGTATCTCCGGGGAATTCCTCGGCAATTCGATTTGAAAGTTTCTCAATCTCTTCCTAATCCTTTTGTCTTTCTTGCGTATTTTACTGATAAGCCCTCTGCTCACATCTGCATGATAACCTCGAGGAATTTTCAGGCCACTTGCATGCCACTTTTTGCCTCCAAGAAACCCGGCTGACGGCATCGATTCCGGATGCGTCAATTGAAAACTTTCGACTTGGTGAGAAGAAGAGGTCGGCTGGTGACGACTCATAACACATTGACGACTCGGGAAGAACGACCAGAATCTCCTTGTTCTTGAGTATGGAGAGAAACCGGTCGACCTTGCCACTATTCACGACCTCGTGAGCCGGTTTATGGACTCCTCACGACGTCTTTGTTTCATTAAATCCTTGTTAGACGTCACAAACGAAAACGCCGATCGCTCTCAGACAGTTCCGATCCGACCTGTATTTTTGAGCAAATACCAGAAACCTGAATACTGGTCGTTATAGAGAACGTGTCAGACGACCGGGAAAAAAATGATTCAACGATGGTGATTTGGCTTCATATTTTTGGGATCGCGAGGTGAATCAGTCAGCTCAAGGAAAAAATACAACCTTGCTATTTTCGAACCTCACTTAACGAGAAGGAATCTGGAATAACGTCACGAATGTGGGCTCTTCCAGCCACTTATTGGCCGCTTCCTGAGCACGTTGTGGAGTGATAGTGTGACGGATAAGGATGGCATCGAGAGGCTCGACTGAATGTGCAGGGTTCGGTGGTGTAGTGGTAGCACACCTGACCGGCAATCATGGAGGCCCGGGTTCGATTCCCGGCCGTTCCTTGGGTTCTTTCGACCTCTCAATGCCGTTCGACTCCCGAAGTTCCCCTCCGTAACAATAGAATGAAGTTTGGTGATAGTTTTATTTGGGGTTCCAGCCATTTTGACTAAAAAGCATTAACTCAAGGACCGACGGATGGCAGAGTGGGCGTGGCAGGGAAGACACGGCTGAGAACATTTGACAGGGATGATGTGGCGAGTGCTGAGGGTCAGGGGTACCGCACCCCTACTCCGAAGTCATCTGGCTCTAAGTCCGGACCCAAAGGCGCAGCCGGTCGAACTTTCCGCCAGTTCCTGCGACGATTACGGTAGCCGTTCGAGGGCGACCGCTGCGAGGGTCGTCTTCTAAGGTCTGGCGACCATCCTTAAATCGCTCCAGCCATCGGTAAACGGTACTCTTCGATTTTGCAGATTCTCCATAGACAGCCTGCAGCCTCTGAACAATCTCAAAACCGCGTGCACCTTCTCTCCACAAAAATAAAATAATCGCTCGCTGAGCTTTCACCGTGTCTTCCATGGCTTCAAAAAATACAATTGAACTGAGATGAATGACTGCTCAGGAGATTATTCAGGCAACAATACTGAATTCAATAATAAACAAAGTAAGCCTTTATCCAAAACCTCTGATCAAAATAGGTTAAGCTCGATTTCTTTTTGTACACTGACGGAATTCTCAGAATTTTCTGAACGTCCCTCGTACTTATTAAAGCCTTCTATTGGACGGGATCAGCAGTCGGAAAACTAGATTGACATTATTTCGTTTAAAAGACAACTACGTTCAAATAGTCCCTGGTGAAAAGCATTGAGCGCTTCTTCATATAGGAAACAAGGACACGAAAAGGCATTCGATGCATATGACCATCCTCATGTTTTCGGATAAATTGCGGTAAATAATTGACAAAGCTGCGATAAATACCGCGAGAAGTCATGATTCACTGAGCTCTTCCTTGCTGAGGGACCTGTGGGCTCCGGGTGTCATCGCGCAATGTTCGACGACATGATGTTCGAGAATGGGACACTATTTTACGAAGGAAGAACGACATCCTGAGAATTTCCTTCCTTTTCTTTTTCATTAAACAGATTTTACTTATAAGATAAATGCGTATTTTCTTCTCTATCGTCATCCCAAAGGAGCAAATATAATTGACCATCCGACAACCGTGCAGGACAGCAGGCTTGACATCTAGCAGATGGTCAGGGAATCTGAAGTTTTCCTCGTTCTCCGCAGGAGGGGGTTACCAATTCAATCCGAAAACGATGTACTATTCCAGCGATAGTCCAAAAGATGAAGTCGTTTTAATGTAGAGCAAGTGACGAATGTGCTTCGCATCTTTGTCTCAATCAATTCCTATACGGCTTGCCGTTGCTGTAGACCACATTCGGTAGAAATTGCGTGCATGACATTGCTGGTATGGAATCTCCAATCCCACAGTGATTAAAAGTATTTAGAATGAAAGGGGGGAAGTTCATGGGATTTCGAAGGAATGAATAATATTCAAGGAATCCTGTTATTATTCCTATCCCCCAGTTCAGAAATACTAGGCCCTTGAAAAGTTCTCGGCCTCACCCCCAAACCAAGCACACACGTATTTCATTTTATTATCAATATTCAGTGTAAGGACCATTTAAGTTTAATGACTCGCTCCCAACGATCACGTAACATCGCCCTCTGCACCAAGGAAGCCATCCGTGTTGAAATTGGTCGAGTTTTCGTTTATTGCTAACAGTTTGCCTTCCGATTATCATAATTTGGTTTGGCATCATGAAAAGCTTTCAATGGCTATCACATCGGGACATCCACTCCGTGAAAACTGCTACTGCATCCATAACTTGCCATGAGAGTTATTCACGAAGCTAACACCGCTCGTCCCACTGTGGCACAAGTGCGTTGAGAACAGTGGCGTATTTTGGCTGAATGGTCATGGAGGGGGGGGGGGGCAGGAAAACAGAGCGGGAGCGCCAAACTCCACCCAAGCGATGTCAGGAGGGGAAATTATTACCTCCAAGGGGCTCCAGGCTCTGTCCCAAGAGTGCCAGGGGGGGGGGGGGGGCTGTCTCCCCTGCCCCTCCGTAAAATACGCCACTGATTGGGAACGATTCTGATTTTGTAGGAGAAGCGTAGACATTCGATAATACGTGTGCTATTTTTAAATTTCAATATCTATAACAAATCTGGAGTTTTTATAAATAATAAATACTTTAAGGCATTTTTGAACCGTCCCAGGCCTGTTAGCAGGATGAAGCGCTTTTTGGAATTGCTTGCAAGGTCTTGCCCATGCTAAATCCTTGGTTAGCAGACCAGGGATAGGAATTCATTGAACAACATAGTGGACGCAACATCCTCAGAACTAAATGCGTATTCATTTGAATTATAAAAACGGCGATGGATGGATGCCTGAAACATAGACTGCAGATATAGCGGGTCGATACAAAAGCAGTTGACGATACTGTCCCATTTCGCAGGAGCGTTTGTATTATTGACCAGAACTAATGCGGACGGTTCATTCGGAAGTCCTCGCGCTCCCTGAGCCTGAGGATGACTCGCTACAGGGGCGACTTAGGTGTCATCTCGCTGGATGTTAAGGAAACCATTTTTGTTTGGGGAAAAGCCAGATGGCGAGCGTGCTCTTTGTTTATTTCACTGCACTCCTCTCATACACCATCTCTCGACTTCGTAATCAACCTGGGCGAGCCGATGGGCGTTTTTGTTTACTCAGTTGAGATCTGTCCAATGGCATCCATGACGTCGATGAACACGACTCAGCACTTTCATTTACTACTGTAGAAAGTTTTTCACGAACATATGGAAATTTGTCCGTCGGAGTATGTTTTTTCCCCGTAAGTAGGATAAATCCTAGCATGACAAGGAATGAATTTTCATATTTTCAGCATTCGATATTAAAGCTTCTTTATAATCACACCCTATATCTTGGCCCAGTATTGGCACCCACCTTGGACCATTTTTGGGATTACTACCGGAGCCGATATTAGGCCGGTATTGGCGCTGCCATTTGCTCTAAATTCGTTATCCTTTCTAAGCAAGCCCTTGGTGGAGATATTTCTACCTGCAGTACTACAGGGTGATTCATAAGTCAGGTTACATAGGGGTAATCCTTATTAGTGTTGCAGGTGTGTGAATGCTCGCAGTGGTGTCTTTGTCAATTGAAGAACGTATTGAGGTGGTGTTGTTGGCGGCTAATGGCAGTTACAGACATATTGCTGAGGAGTTTAACCGGAAGCACCCAGAATAGAGACATTCCCTATGTAACCTGACTTATGAATCACCCTGTAGTATAACACCTTACCCATGCACGCGCATGTCCCATGGGTGGGCGGGAGACAGAGAACAGTACAAGAGCTGACCCCCATGTACTAATTAAATTATAGTATATTTCAAGGGAAAATCCACCCTTTCGTGTTCTTTGGAGTTGTCGCAAGTTCAGATCCTCGTTTCCTTCTGCTGGGGGAAAAATATTAATTCTGCACTCAGAATGAGGAAACCGTGGACGGAACCCGCGGACACTATCAAATTACTTAAATTACTTTTGGATAAGGTGGACCTACCCTCATAAGGGATTCTCAATATACTGTATATTGCCTATGAGAATCCCTTACGCTCACAAGAGAATCCAAAGTTCATATGAGTTTGTTTATGGCCTGGGTTCCATGATTCCCTACGACCCAGGCCTTGGGCACAATGTCGTGTCAGCAACAAGAGCTGTCAGTTCTCTTCCAGCCTTCGTTGTGGATATTTCTGACCATGCACAACCCTCCATCCTCCCATCATCATTTCATGGACACCGTTTGTCTGTGTTTAATATGAATGATTCCATACGCAAAAGGATGGACCTGATCTCTCCTTCAGGGTGCGAGTTCAAGGTCAAATGGAAATAAGCATATTTGACAGGACAGGCATTTAAGGCCATCGCACACGATCCGATTTTTCATCAGAAACGCATCGGTCAGGAAATCGTTAATCGGAAGCCCCTCCGTCCGTGACATCCGAAATGACGATGGCCCGATGACCCTAAGCAAGCAGGCGTTCAGAACAAATAAAAAATCACGAAAGTTTCCCCATCATAGCGGCCTGCAGTCATAAAGAGGAAAAGAAAAATAGGCTTTTCTTGGTCCTTCATTTTCCTTGTTCTTCTTCAGGAAGAATAGTGCCGGCCATATGACGAAACAAGACCTACAACGCTCTACCGTTGAGACAGTTTTTTTTTCACTTGATTCAGACGGGTTTTTAGTCTACTACGAAGTCTTTGGGAGAAGGCGGCGACTAGGATAAGCTCAACTTGTGTCGAAATGGTTGGAGTCAAATGATCTATGCTGAACTCTATTGCAAACATTGTGAAATAGAAATGGAAGCGGCCATTTGCAAGCAAGCGTTGGCATTGCCCGAGGCCTGCCCCTCAGCAGCCCCAAATTTCCTATGCCGTATATCCTTGATTAGATATCTAGGTCGACCAGATTCCGGGTTCCAATCGTATTGAACTGTAATATTCGCTGCAGGTATGTGGCACACTGAGATCTTGTAATCCATGAGATCAATTCTCATGGATTGCTAGGTCCCAATGTGCCGCATACCGGTGAGAAAGGGTCTATTGACCAGGGTAAAACGGAACGAGAGACTGCAGGATAAAATGCAATCGAGAAAAATTTTCTCCTAACTGACCCTGTATAGACAGGCATCAGAGGTGAGTTCGGACTGCTTTTTCCGAGTCCGATCCTATCCGAATCCGACTTGCATTCCACCCTAACCGAAACGAACCGATCCAGTTAGAAGCAAACAAATCCGAATCCGAACCGAAGCCGATTCAATTTTTCTCGCAAGAGTCCGACCGAGTCCGATCCGATCCGCGGTTATCCGGAAAAATCCTAAATTTCTAGTGAAACTTTTACGTTCGCAGAGCGATACAACATTATCGAATGTTCAGATTCGTGCGGCGGCAGTTCACAAGCCAATTCGCTGCACGTAATTGTTATTTCGCATTGAGATGGCGCACACTGCGGGAGTTCAAAGACCGCTAGGCACGGAGAAATCCAACACAATACTGCAGTGGATCAGTAATTTTTTTTTTTTTAAGACAGGAGGGTGGAGAGACTCGAGCAGGAAGTCTGTCTTCCGGTGGCAGGACTGCTACCTTCTCTCTCCATTCATATAAAAATCTATTCTCTGGACATGGAATAACATTTCTGGATTCCAGAGCCAGCCGAATTCTTTTCTCAGTTCATAATTGGCAAGCAATGTTTCTTACCTCTTTCAGCTCATCCCAAAATTTCAATGCAGATTTATCGGATTGTTCCGGATTTTCCCGGATTTTTTCAATTGAGTAAATCCGACCGCATCCGATCCGCAGGAACAGTTTTACAACCGAGACCGATCCTTTCCGACTCGAATTCTACAGTTCCTAACCGAAACTGACCGAAATCCGCACTGACACCGTCGGATCCGATCCGAACCGCGGATTATCCGAATCCGGGCTCACCTCTGACAGGCATCTTTCAATTTTCAGACTCTATCAATGGACTCTTCAATGCATGATCGCATTCGCTTGCTGTCCTTCGACATAATGTCTGTTCGTCGGCATTTATTTTGAGATTTTGATGCCAATCGATAGAGATTAACGAGGAATTGGTGTGGCAGTAATCGCGAATATTGAGCGCGACCAAATAGTGGGACGTGGAGTGCGCCTGCGCTCCAGATATGCGCTTGCGCCATGGGCTCTAGTCAGCCCAGTTGTGGAGTGATAAGGACCTAACGCGCATGTGCGGAAAAGGAGCCAGATAGTGCCGAACACCACTAGGTCTCCCTGCAAGACGTGGACCAATGGCGCATGCGCGAGGGCAGGCGTTTTGCTCAACGGGCCCATCGCACAGGCGCAATCCCTGTACCACTATTTAGGACAGGGACACATCGCGTGCAATATTCGCGATTACCGTCACGTCAAATCCATATTAATGCAGATACCCACATGGATTCTGCACAATTTCTCATTTTACAGCCAACATAGCCTTGTCCACTGAAGTCGCAGAAAGGTCTTTCCTCTTTAATACCCCTCCAGAACATGTCAGCCAATTCAAGGGCCCACTAATTCATTCACCAGGGGCATGATCAATAACAGCGCTTCCCAAACTGTGAAATGCGTATCGCTGTTGGTACGCAAGGCAATGCTAGGTGGTACGAAAGAGGTTTCCAACCGGACTTGTAAAAAAAAATACTTGCATAATAAAAAGTACTGGCATTATATACTTTTTGGGAAGCATGTATAGGGCAAATGGTAGTACTCTACTTACGCACCCTGAAGACAAGTGGAACGCAGAGGTCGAAAGTTTGAGAGTCGATGTTCTATATATTCCCTCGTCATGGGACTCAACGATAACCCGATAGACAAGTATCAGAAAATTAAGGAACGCAACCTTGGCGCAGCCGTATGGGTACCTGGAAAGTTCATCCAGTTCACTCCAATGGGGATTTCCACCTTAACGTCAACTTTACTGTCCACTTGTCCAATTCATTTTTCAATCAAGCTCCCAGCACAGGGGTAAAATCTTGCGCATGTGATGATGTCAGCGAGTCGTTCCACTATAAAAGCGGGTCCTTTGACCTAGACGATTCACTACCTCGTCGGCTAAGGCCAAGGCAGGTCGCACGCACTCTTTCTCTCGTCTCTCTTAGTCATAATACCATCTACTTGCTGTTGTGAGTATTGTACATATATTGCTCATCAATTCGTTTATTTCGTTCATAGCTTTCGGTTCCTTACTTACATTCATTCTCTTCGCAGCATTTGTTGGTTATGAAGGGCAGTGGCAGGGTTTGGATTGTTGCGTCCTGTAAGAATACTTATAGGTATCGACATGCAGAAAATATTTCTTTCCATGCATTTCCAAAAAATGTCCAGACAAAAAAATGAATTGCTTCAAGCGCTGGGAAGAAAATCTATCCCCATATATCGTGTGCTTGCTTTCACAGAGGATGATGGATTTATATCTGATGCGCCAAACGATGAGGTAGCCACCACTATGAACATTTGAGAAGGATTTCACAATGTAGCTAGTTTTGTAACTTTCTAGCTTCATGAGAAGGTCCTCGATCTCGGTACTTCTGTGGCTAACGATCTAGGTAGCTCTTCTTGGATCCCGAAGATTAGTCGAGGGGGTTTGCTGAAGCCCACAGAGTCATGGTTAAAGGATGTTGCCATTTTAGAACAAGAGTTCTCAAAATATCTTGGAGAATCTGATCTCGATAGAAGGGAAAATATTATAAAAGGTCTGTCTGAATCTCTTCAGAACAAATACCCACATATCCATCCATTGGCTATTAGGACCTTCATACATACCAAAACTCTCGTAAGACTCAGACATCTGAACAGGGAAAATACAGTGAGGGTGAACCGGGATCGTGAGGAACGAGAAGCCAAAAAGTTGAGAATGATGTTGACCTGGAAAGGTGTTTTCATGACAACTATGATCCAATGAGAGATGGCCGGACATCGAATTCACAAAACCCATTCCAAAAAGAAAGATTTTCAGGGTATAGGACATTTTCACAAGTTTCGGATTTCGTGATGTTATGCTCGTGCACTGGTTCCTGTGCCACAGACGCGCTTCGCTACCCTGTCTACTTCAGCATACCCTAAAGTATGAGCCGTTCCACCCCCAAACCGCGTTTCTGCGCAGATCCAAGAGGGGTCTCTCCGACCCCCCTTGCATAGACCACTACAGAAGCTCTAGCTTAAATGGAAAAGTGCATACATGAATCTCAGGGAGACGATCTCCCTAAGTATCTACTACTCTGACAGATCCCTCCCGAACAAGTGTTAGTTGAATGACTTGCACTTCGAGGAGCGCTTCATTATGACGTGACTTGACCGTTGGCGCGTTGACCGAAGCTAAGGTGGAAATGGGGACAAGAGAGAGCAGTCATGCCATCAACACATTCAAGGTACGAAATATTCGCATTTGAAAAGTGCCGGGGTCGAAGGGTTGCAATAAGGACGGTGACAAATTAGGAATATATTGAATTGGAGCGCAGTTAGTGGGAAGAATAATCCCTAGGCAAGCGGGGAGGGGAGGGTGGGATCGTATGACGAGGAGATCTGTAGACCACGTCCTTGGAGAATTAGTGTGTCCTTGAATTGGCTAACATATTCTGGAGGGGTATTGAAGAGGAAAGACCTTTCTGCGACTTCAGTGAACAAGGCCGTTGGTCGTGAAATGGCAACTGCAGAGTCCACGTGGATTTCTGCATTACTATGGATTTGGTGTGACGGTAATCGCGAATATTGCACGCGATGAAATAGTTGTACGTGGAATGCGCCTGTGCGATTGGCCTGCTGAGCTAAGGGCTTGCCCATGCGCCTGCGCCATAGGTCCACTTCTTTCGTATAGCGTTTTGGGCAGCAACAACTTCAGCAACAAGTTCAATGTCTAGGTTAGCTAACCATTCGATTGCTTCTGGGGCTGCTGAATAGGTATAATTTATGTCACATTTGGATGCTCTGATTGGACAGTCGTTCACAATAAGTTAAATGGTTTGGCTCGGTGCGCCACAATCACATTTGAGACTTTCTTTTATTCTCCACTTAAGGCCTGGGTTCCCAAACCCAGGGTCGCGACCCAAAGTTGGGTCGCGAGGTCCTTCTGATGGGTCGCGGAAGACCCTCAGTTCCAAAAAATAAAATATTGTAATTTTTTTTTTTCTGGGAAACAAAGCACAAACTTCCTTTCAATAAACCTTCTAGTTGCCACTATGGTACAGTATTTTGATTGAATCAGTCAACTGATGGTGAGAGCAAGTTGTCATGTTATTTAGCAACACTGAATGGTTCCAAGGCTGTGCCTTATTCAACAGCTCACCAGCATGAGAAAAAAAGTGGTATCAGTATATTGTATATATACAGTAGAACTCGGTTATAACGTCATCGAAGGGACCAGGCAAAAATCGTCGTTATAACCGAGGTTGCCTGTATTGACATTCCCTTTTCCTGTTTTCAAAATAAATGCTATATAAGGTTACAACTCTAGTGCACATCAGTAATGCCACACTAGCTTCAGTTTCAGGATTGACCCACTAATCGTAATGTTCGCACTTCTTTGGACCTTGAACCACTTTATACTTTAGCCAGGCCTCGTCGACGTCATCTCGACAGATCTACGAAGTTTCTTGTTTTGTGACATGTTCTCGTAAGCACGGATGAAGCTGTCACGATGTTTCCAAATTGTGGAAACAGATGAACAGATGTCCATGTTTTCGAAGGGGACTTCGACTTTACTTCAAGCACTTTCTAATAAATTAATCATGCAAACTTTCCTTTTAATCGTGAAGGCTTGCCTCTTTCGCTTTCCACTGGCCATGTTGTCAACGAGAAATGTAATGGCGACTGAAGATAAGATGATCTTGTTAGTTACTGGGGATAATCCCTCCCTCACCGTCCTGTCACACGCTCTGACTCTCAAGGAATGCCGATTCCAGAAGAGATAACGTTATGGCTCGCCAACGTTCCTTTTTCCTATTGTGGGAATTCCAGTTAAGAATGACGGATTAGGGACATTAACGTTGTCAATTTCTCGCTGGGACCTTAAATGGACTTCGTTATAACCGAGGTTCTCGTTATACCCGAGTTCGCTATAACCAAGGTATTGATAAAATGTAACGTGCCTTATGGGCTCTACGCCGGGACCTGGCGCTTTTCGTCGTTATAACCGAGGTCGTTAATTCGAGTTCGACTGTATTTGCAACTTGTCTGATCCTCAGCTCGATCAGCAAGACTGCTCTGGTACAGCTCATTTCACAGTGCGTGCAGAAACACGAGAGAAAACTATGGTAAGTCACAACACGTCGTCAGCTCGATCAGCAGAACTGCTCTGCTACTGTTCATTCCTAAGTCACTCAGTACATGCCGAAACAAGAGCTCTCACAAATATTTTTAATTTTATCAGTTTATCTGTTCACTCTTAATTTCTTCATTTTTTCCTAATGCAACTGAAAGTTTATAAACCCTGCTTGCTGATGTTTCAAATCACTAATAACTAATTTTAATGACTTTTCACCTTGCACCAGGTTTTCAAAATGGCTCAGAAGCGTAGTGGTTCATTCCAATATGTATATAAGCCAGAATTTTTTTAAAATTTGGCTTCACTGAGCTCAAGGAAACATCAGGCTTATCTCGCGCACAGTGTGTATAGTGCATGGAGGTCCTGCAAACTCATCTTTGAAAGAAAACAAACTAGAGCGACATTTGACTACTGTGCATCCAAATCTGGCTAACAAGCCACTGAGCTCTTGGAGAGATAAAGAGGATGCTGCAAAACGAATGAGGCGTGATGCACCCTCAAAGTCAGCCATTTTTTCTTTGGAGAAAGCTACACTGGCTTCTTTTCAAGTGGCATGGAAAATAACGCAGTGCAAGAAGCCTCACAACATTGGGGAAGAACTTGTGAAGCCAGCTGCCATTGCTATGACAAGAACTGTGTGTTGCGAGGAAGTGGCAAAGAAGCTGGAAATGGTGTCACTTTCCAACAATATCAAACGTCGAATTGATCTCATCTCTGAGGATATTTTGGATCAAATTCTGACAAGCCTGAAAAAAGCAGAGAAGTTTTCTCTCCAAACAGATGAATCTGTTGATATTGGTGGGGATCCCCAGCTCATGATTTTTGTACGGTACAGGGTGAAGATGACATTCTTGAACAATGCCTCTTCTGCAATTCACTGTCAACCACAACAGGCAAGGACATCTTCAACCTGGTTGACATTTTTTTCAAAAGTCCTTGAGTGGACAAATTGTTTGACTGTCAGCACAGATGGAGCCCCAGCCATGATTGGAAGCAGACTGGGATTTTGTGCTCGAGTTAAGGTCAATCCCAGTGTCATTGTGATCAATTGCTTTCTGCATCGAGAAAATCAAGCAACCCAAGAAATGCAGCCAGATCTACATTCAGTTCTCCGGGATGTCATTGCAATCGTCAACTATATCAAAGCAAGAGCCCTGAACCTGAGGGTGCTTCGAAAGATGTGTGATGAAATAGGATTTGAGCATCAACACCTGTTTTTTCACTCAGATGTACGTCGGCTCTCCCGAGGAAAGGTTCTGGCAAGAGTTTTGGAGCTGAGAACTGAAATCGAAATTTTTCTTCGTGAGAAAATGCACGTCTTGGCTGACCGCTTCAAGGATCCCACTTGGCTGGCAAAATTGGTCTATTTAGGTGACATCTTTCATCAACTGAATGAACTGAACACAGATATGCAGGGTCGCAACCAAACCATGGTCGATAATGGTGAAAAAATTTCATCCTTCAAGAAAAAACTCAGACTTGGGAGTGAAAAAATGGCCAAGGGCAAGATTACAGCAGTATTCCCAGAGCTGAATGCCTTTCTGGAAGACCAGTCTAAAATTTGTCTGACTGACCTGGAAAACATTTTTCAGGGACACTTGAAAAAGCTTCAGGCTGAGATGGATCGATATATGCCAGAAAATGTTGAGCTTCAAAGGCACAGCTGGGTCAGTAACCCTTTTGATTTGGACTTTACTGAATTTGGTAATGGACCTGGACTTCAAGAAGAACTGATTGATCTCCAGGAAAATCAAGTTCAGAGACAAAAATTTACTCAATTGGAGTGTTCACGTATTTGGGCACAATTGAAAGACAAGCCAATTCTTAGCTGTGAAGCTGAAAAGGCTCTGCTGCCTTTCCCAACCACATATCTGTGTGAATCTGGATTCTCAACCCTTGTGGCCCTCAAGACCACACCAAGAATACCTGTAGGCTTGATCCACAGCATGATCTGCGCTGTGCTCTCTCCATCAATATCAGCCCAAGACTGGATCATCTAATCGAGAAGGTGCAACTGTATCATGGAAGTCACTGAACTTGATGTGGAGATTGCATTACGGCTGTAAAAATCAGCTCATTAAGAATTAGCTGAGAAATATTGACAGAAATGTTTGTTGATTTGAACAAATTTTAATTTGTTCAAATTAACATTACAAATTTTTTGTTTCTTCAATAAATTTGAAACTTTTCTCAATTGTTCATGAAATGTAATTTGAAGAAATTGAGCAACCTTATTGTTAATTATCTTCAAATTTAACAAATATTAATCAATTAGTTATTAATGTATACTAAGCCAATTAATGCATGAATAGCATTCATTATTGATATATTGTGGTGCACGTAGGTACCAGTACCATTTGGGTCGCGAGGCAAATATATCAATAATTTGGAATTTTGGGTCACAGGCAAAAAAGTTTGGGAACCCAGGACGTAAGGAATAGGTGTTGGCAGCGTCCGTGGAGAGTTCTGATGCGGTTGATGGTGGACCATGGTTTTCTAGGTAGGAAGAAGCCAGGTGATTTTGTTGTTGGGTCGTTGATGAGGTACCTGTGCGGTAGGTATGTGCTAGCCCAATCACTTCGCTGGCGTTCTTCGGTCGAAGCGTTTGTCTCGTTCCAGAAAGGTTTCCCGAATTTCAAACGGTTGGCCAGCGGATTTGCTAGTTCTCCGTTGGTTGGTAGGTTTGGGTTATTGAGGGATTTTTGGTACTCTCTGACATAAGCCGCATCTTGGCGGAGGTGGGCTGGTGCCCACCTGGGTTGACCAACGTTGGGAGCCATGGGAAACGAGTGGATTTGAGGGTGCCCGTAATTATCCTAAGAGCAGCGTTTAGTTGCGTATAGACCAGTTTCACGTGCGCGCTTCGGCCCCATACTGGGGCACAGACGTGGCACGTAACCCTTGGCTCCATATTGGTCCAAGTCTTGAAGGGAGACCTAATGATGTTCGGCACTATCTGGCTCCTTTTCCGCACATGCGCGTTAGGTCCTTGTCACTCCACAACTGGGCTGACTAGAGCCCATGGCGCAAGCGCATATCTGGAGCGCAGGCGCACTCCACGTCCCACTATTTGGTCGCGCTCAATATTCGCGATTACTGCCACGCCAATTCCTCGTTAATCTCTATGGATTGGCATCAAAATCTCGAAATAAATGCCGACGAATAAACATTATGTCGGACAGCAAGCGAATGCGATCATGCATTGAAGAGTCCATTGATAAGAGTCTGAAAATTGGAAGATGCCTGTCTATACAGGATCAGTTAGGCGAAAATTTTTCTCGATTGTATTTTATCCTGCAGTCTCCCTTTTCCCACTCTTAAGGGGGAGCAGTATCTTCTCTGAAGAAAAGCAAAGGCCGAAACGTTTCATAAATGTCGGAGACTCTCCGACGGAGAGTGTCTCCCCTGCCCTCAGACTCAACGGCTTTTGAGCCAAGGGCAAGGGCGAGGGGCGGCGCGCGAAGTCCTAGAAGCCCACCTTCTCACTCCTTTCCCTTTCCATTCGTAACTCGAGACCAGTGGCAATGCTACAAAACAATTTCAGGCTTAGAATAGTGTGTTTACCTCGCCCAAGCAGCATGTTTATGTCAATATAACGTAAAATTAATGCAAATTTTAAAATCCATTTTATGACTTTTTAATGCAAACCATCATCAAGATATTGTCAGTCAACATGTTTGCAGAAATGTCACCTCTGTGATACGCAAACGGTGATATAAAATTTACGTAAAATTTGCGTTAAATTGACATTTCCGTTTACATCCCAAACAACATGTTTACATATTACGTAAATTTGATGTTAATATTCCTTTAACATTTATGCGAATTTTCATGAGCAAATTACTACTTTTGAAGGGAATTAATATCACTATTCTACTCCCATTCCTTTCCACACCTTGGAACTCTAGGGTACTCAACAGTTCTCTTCCCTCTTTCCTTGGAATCGTCCTTCGCAGGATTGTTTAGTACCTCGCCATATGTCTCGCCTAGTCTCATTACAGGAATCAATAAACGCAGACACTTCATCATTTGTTATTCACATATTCAAGACAGATTCATGAAGCCTAGGCCATGAACAAGCTCATATTCCCGATGAGAACCCTTTTGAAATATAGGAGGGACCTTCCTGAAAGGGCCATCGTACACTTAGCGTGTGACGCGAGCGATTTCGACACGCGTGCGGCATGTGTCTGCATGCGTCCGAATGCAAGGGAACACGGATGTACATTTATGCCCACACGCCTTCGCAAGTATAAAGGAATCGCAATTACTATGTTTTGAATAGGGTTTTCTTCTATTTATCAGAATATATATTTTCAACGTGATGCATCAGATTGCCCTCCTCAACTGGCATTAAACTTAGGATTTCTCTTTTTTGACAATTTTGTCCCTATAGCTGTGAAATGATCCAAATGCGCGAGGGCATGCGATGTACACGCGTGTTCCCTTGCGTTGGAACGCATGCGGACGCATGCAGACGTGCAAGCCGCATGCGTGTCGAAATCGCACGCGTCACACGCTGAGTGTGAAACGGCCTTTAGAATGCTGAGGGAGCGTCTGTGAACTCAATTCCGGTATTTCCTCATCTTCATGGCGGAATGAAGAAACTAAGGACTGAAATCGCGGATACTTCAAAGAACCGTATGAGGTGGTTCATCTTCTGACTTGTAGTGTCATCAGTACTGATATTAATATCGGTTGCCAAGGCATATAAGAGGGTAATTTGACAATGAGTCTCGAATTGAAACCATCTTTGGAAAATGGATGAAAATCTTGTCGTTGAGCAGCGTGCAGTGATCTGATATTGGGTGTGGAAGGACAAGAATGCGACGCAGATTCATGACGAGCTCGTCAATGTTTACCAGGTCAATGCTTTACCATACAGTACGGTCGCACGCTGGATCGGTCAATTTCGTTGTGGTCGGCAGTCATTCGAAGACCAACCGTCCAATGGGGCGCCAACAACAGTGACTACCGACGAAAACGTGGCAACTGTCCAACGGACTGTGTTGGCAGATAGAAGAACGAAAGTGCGCGAGATAGCGGAGACATTGGGCATCAGCACTGAACGTGTTCATTTCATTTTGCACGAAAAATTAGGCCTATCAAAGGTCTGCGCCCGATGGATCCCCCGATTGCTGTTAAAAGCAGAATCGGGCGCAATTGAGTTTAGATCTCTTACGACGCTTCGACGCAGATCCGGAGAACTTTCTGTCAGATTAGTGACTGGGGATGAAACCTGAGTTTATCACTCCGATCCTGAGACAAAACAGCAATTGATGCACGTACTTCGATGTTTGAAATCAGATCTCAGAGGAAAAAGATTTTCATAGGTGTAAAGAAAGATGGTTGAAGTGTAGTAGCATTAATGGTGATTACGTTGAAAAATAAATGGTAGTTAATGGCTCAGTGCTTCCCTATTGAGATTCTCACTCATTGTCAAACTACCCTCGTAAATCTTCGACCATTATTGGGATTACTACTGGGCCCCTTATTGGGCCGATGTCCGGGGAGGGGGGTAGTTTCCCTGAAGTGTGAACTTTTCAATTTGAAGTAATGTCTGTATTAATATAACCCCCCTTACATACACACGTCTGTCTCTTGGCCGTGCAGGAGACACAGGACAGTACAATTAGTATTCTCTGATAGTACTAAAGAGGCTCAACAAAGTAGTGCAGCTGATATTTAAAAGAGCATCCTTTCTGTAAGAAAATGTTCAGAATTGTAAAGAATATAGGGATAAAGGATATAGAAAGGATATATATCTGTCTCATGTATCACAAGAGTAAACATGTCTCACATGTAATGTATGTTGAAAGGGAAGTCCTCAGTGTTGGTTCCAATTGGTTCCGTACAGTCACGCATCTAGGATTTTCAAATAGGAGAGGATTTGGGGACAAGCGTCTACAGGGGAGGGATATGGGGAGAGGGAGTGCTGGGCGAAGGGAGGTCTGCTATTGGGGGGTCTGGGGTCCGTACGTTTTGGAAACAGTCGGAAGTCGCACGGTGCGAGGTCTGGCGAAACGGTGGGGGTGGCAAGACCAGCACCAAAATCCCGGATAGCATCAGTAATAACCTGCACAATGTGCTGACTAGGATTGTCGTGCAAGAGGCTACCATGCACTCCGGCCACTTTTCAAGAATGGCTCGAAGCAGTTCTTTCCTAGGAATATCTGCATGAACGGCTACATTAACTGTGGCTGCCCGCTGTTCGTAGTGTCACCAAGACACCTTTGCGGTAGAAAAAATGTTAGCATCTCGCGTTATTCTTCCGTTGTATGCGGCGCTGATAAGACCCCAGTTAGAATATTGCATCCAGTTTTGGAGGCCTACAAATAAGGGCGATTTGTTGGCGCTCGAGGGAGTACAGAGGAGGGCCACAAGAATGATCAAGGAGATCAGGGGACTATCATACGAGAAGCGTTTAGAAGTGTTGGGACAAATTCCAACTTTCCCAATCCTGTCATTTTGCAAATAGTCCAGCCGTAGGATATGTGTGGTTCTTAAATGTTCTGAAGATACTACATCATATTGCATCTTGTCCAGAGCAAAGTACCAATCTATTCCAGTTTCAGACTGGAATATCATGATTATGATTATGATTGGATCATGATTATGTGAGTAATGTCCTCTACTCTCTTCAGGGACTCCACCAATCCTTCAATTACGATTAAATTCCCGAGGATAGGACTGTAGCGGCTTGTAACGAACGAGGGGCCAGTGTTACTGCAACCCATCAATGTCGCCTTGTGGAAGTCATCTAAACTGATGTTCTGATCTCCACTCCAGAAATGATTGCAGAAGCACACAATAGTTGTAAACTATCTCTGCTGGACAATACAAATCTGAAAATGACATGGAGGAAAGAAAGGCACCACCCGAATGGGTCAGTCCAGGCCTAACCTGGCCCATATGAATATCTCGAATTGACTCTAGCCCAAACCAACCCTGCACTTAAGAGAAGCCAATCTTCCATTCCGAGTGCCCATGGACTCTACGGTATGTGTGTGCCTGAGTCTACCGCCTTGTACTGTCCCCTAGGTTAGAGCTCAATGTACACACGCANGACAGGCAAAAAGGTGGGGGGCAATGTTGACGTTAGGTACTAGACAGTAAGCAACTAGGTTACGCAAATAACAAAAAAAATACAAAAATATTTAGCTTTAAGAGGGTTAGGCCTACCCTAATATTAAGGAACGCTCGAAATCGACATGTGATATCGAAATGGGGTGAAATCGCCTCTTGATATCACTAACTATCTTGAATCGTGATGCTCGCTCAGTTATGAATTTTCAACAATCGTGAGCAGTTCTTAATTACGGGTATCGCGACACTAAATATTGCAGGAGGGGGGGAACAAAGCAAACGAAGCGCTAACCTCAGAGCAACACTGAATTTTTGCGTTAATTTTTTTCACTAAGGAATCGACCAAACTAGAACCGAAAATCGTGATAAGTTGATATCTATTCCCGATGATACAGTCCGGTTACAGGTCAGGCAAATTTTATCATTTTTGACAAGAGCTAAGTTTCCTCCAGAAGCCAAGGTGATCCACAGGTCACATCCTCAGGCTAAGTTGGAGACACTAGAATGCCGAGGCCAAGGAGTGGGTGTGCGCGCGCGCCGGGGATGAAAAAAAAAATTCATTGAGATATCAGCTGTGTTGTAGTCAAAGGAAGTTGGAAGAAGACCAGGCGAGTGGCGTAGCCAAGACTTTGCCAGATTTTGCCGGGGGTCGAGGGAGGACGCATTTCGACCAGATTTGGAGGGAATGAAGCCCTCCCAATCCCCCTCTCCTTGCTACACCACTGATAAAGACGCTTCATTGCATCAGTTTGCCTATTATTTACTTCATTAATACTTTTCTCATATCTTATTCTGTTGAACTTCAAGGTATTTTGCACCAGAACGACAGGAACAGTGTGCCAACCGCATCCTTATACTTTATGCATTTTTTTTTATTTCAATAACTTCAGACTCCAGAGGCAAAAACAGCAAAAAGCCAAACTGATATAGGACTTTTTCCATTGCACAGCGGGTTAGTATAAGAATAATAAGCCAAAAAATACAGTATTTCAGATTTGCCCCAAGTTTTTCCACAAACATAGGAACCTAGACTCATAGAATCTTAATATTTTGTAGATGGTGTGAACAAAAATACCATTCTGATGTCAAATTGACAACTGAAACTTTCCTATTGTCAAAAATCTGACCGACTTTCTAAAAATGGTGAGCCATGGAAGACTGCGTTAATCTCGATTTGGCTTATACCCGAGGGAGGTAATGTCCTAGCAGAAATGATGCATCATTTGCAGCTGGTGGTCTCAGCCCCTGTAAGTCACAGGGGGGGAATTCCAGGGAAGACTGAAAAATTTGCACTTTTCTGACTTTACAGGGTTGAATCTTTTTTTGGCATTAGACGGCACTATTCTGCTTACCAGAAGTTGGTATTTGTATTAGGAATAAAAGTGTGGGGAGTTTTATTTTCAGCAAGTTGTAGCAATATGAATGACAAGAGATTTTCATGTATTTCATAAATGGCTACTTTTAGCATTATGAACAAGGTAGCGCATGAGATCTACTAGGCTGCAGGAAAGAGTAAATCTGTGGAATTGTGAGATTGACTTGGGGTTCAAATCAGTGAAACATCATATACTCCTTGAAAGATGCTGTGCAGAGATGTCTAGATTTAAGATTTCTTCCTGTGCTTCCCTATTATTGCCTGACCCCACCACACAGCCCACTGTGCATTGTCAACCAAGCCTCTGTCCTTTTGAATTGAGCACATTCTGAGAACAACTCACCAAATCAATGCCATTACATTTATTCTGACTTAGCACAGCATTCCATCAAATATCTGAGTCCAAAAGGAGCTGGTTTCACGTAAGTCTACATAGGATGGCAACAATGTGAATTTCCTGTCATATCCAAAAAATATTCGATGCAAGGAAGGATGGAGAAGGAACATAAAGAATAAATACTTCAAAGGCAATTTCAAACACACTGTTACTCCAAACATAAACTGACATCAACCAAAGAACCATCAGACTTTCATCAATAAAAATTTATCTAAAAAGATGTATATCATGAAAATATTAGGAAGAAAGAAAAAAAAAAGAGAAATGCTTAAAACATACTCTCAATCATCCTTCAAAAATAAAAACACACCACATGGCAACTTCATGGACTTCCCTTTTTGCCTTGAGAAATTTGCATTCTTACCATTTGGTAAGAATGAGGTGGTAAAAGGCAGTCAATTTAACTTGCCAGCCATCCAAGATTCTCAGGACTTCATCTATCAGGGAGAGAAGAAGGCATTTCAGCGGGCATCTTCCTCAAGGCGCCGTTTCCTGCCAGGACTGTGGCCAGCAGGATTGCTAAGAACCTCAGCCATCCTGGTGATCTCCTTTGGGTTCACAACCACGCTATGTGTTGCATTGTTCGTCTTGTAGATTCCGACCAAGGTGCTGGCCAGCTCAAACATCTGTGTCCGCAGGGAAATGATGATGAACTGGGCATTTTTGGTTCGACTCTGTGAGAAAATGAGCCATGATGATTTATGTTTCCCATTCAATGCCACTACTTCACAAGATTCTAATGCAGGAAGGATTTAAGGAGACTCCTTGCTTCAATTCACCCTCATTTGATCTCAATATACAGGGTAGTAAATCTCCTTCCTTGGATATTCCCTTCTCTCTTTCTCTCAGCCTACTAGAATTAGGTCACAATCTGTTCACCAGTGAAAGAGCTGCAGGATTTGAATGGAAGAGTCCATAAAAAGAGAACCCAAGCACAAGGGGCTTGCTTGGGTTACCAGCTTGACAAGAACAAAAGCAGAATGATAGAATTATAAAGCATTGAGGTTAACAAATTAACTTAGTTACCCTAATTAACCTAGGAATAAAAACTTAGCCTAGGAATAAAAAAATCAGCCTCCTCCTTATTCCATGCTTATTTAGTTATATAGGATCTACCTCAGCCAGGAAGGCACTGCTTGGAGAAACATCATGGCTATAAATCCAGCTAATAAAGCTAGTATGTCTCAAATCATCCAAGACCTGACTACAGCAAATACATTGAGAAAAACTGTACCTGAACATATTCTCCAATGATGGCAACATTGCGAAAGTCAAGTGCAGCATCAATCTCATCCATGACATATATCGGGGTGGGTCGGTAATAGTGCAATGCAAACACCAAAGCTAAGGATGAGAGAGTCTTCTCCCCTCCAGACAGGTTTGAGATATTCTTCCAGGACTTCTTTGGCGGTCGCACACTGTGGAAGAAGGACAGCTCACTTCACAATGACTGAATTGGCATATGATACAAGCAATGCTGTCTCCTAGCCCACCTGAAGGAGATTCCCTCCTCAAATGGATCAAGGCTGTTGACAAGCTCAAGCTCTGCATCCCCTCCTTGGGTAATCATTTGGTAGATCTCCTTCAACTTCATGGAGATGATCCCAAAACCAGTCATAAATTCATTGAGACGATTGATCTTGAGATCACTCAGCCGGCTCTTTAGGTGGTCTCTTCGTTGTGTTAACTGATGCAGTTCATCCACCTTTGCCAGGTACTGATCCAACTGCAAGTTCACAAAAATAACCCCAATGAGTGCATCCATCCAATGAGCAAAGGGAAAAAATCACATATCCCCACCTTGTCTCGATATTCCTTTATGACTTTGAGATTGGGCTTCTGATCCTTGAGTTCACCTTCTAGAGATGTGATCTTGCTCTTCAAGGCCTCTCGATCCAAATCTTCTAATTCCTGCTCAGTGAGAGTTTTCAAAGGCTCTGTCTCTTCCCCTTCCACTTCTTCCAACTGGAGCTTCCCAAGCTTGCTCTTGATTTGGTTCACAGTAGTCTTAATGTCCTTCACAGTTTCTAAAACTTTTTCCATGGCTTCATCAAATGAGATCTTTTCCTTCCTCAGTTGATTTTCCTCTTCAGTCAAGGCATCCAGTTTCTTCTTCACTTTCCCCCCTCCCTCTTCCAACTCTTCTTTCTCCTCCTACAATAACAATGAATCCATTGATATGGGTATATATGGGTTGATATGGGGTACCTCATTGATATACAGAAGTTATTCCAAAAAGCCTTCACCAGAGGGGAGAGAACTTTTAAATTTTAGACTAAAATTTTAAATTGCTTTTTTCCCAATTAAACCACCAACTAACCTTCAAGACAACACTATAAAATTACACTTGATCAAACATTTTGACAAACCTTATATCTATATTTTCCTGAGCAGGCAAGAAAAATTAAAGGTTTCCTTTTAATTTTCATAAAATGTTCTCATGACTAGTACTAATAAAAATAAAATGTATTTTATGTTAAATAAGAAATGGAGACATAGGTGGGTGATATAGGGCCTGTGGGCTGTGTTTATGCCAATTTTCATCCTGGTATCAAGAGCAGAGTGTGAACGAGTTAATTTACCTTCATTGATGCCTATTGTGATGTCTGTTCAGTTTCATTGTTGCTTATTTTAATCAGAAGAAAATGGCTAATTCTGTGTAAGCCATGTTACCTTAGAACAGACTCAATGAATCTTGGAGAAAATCAAAAGTAAAAATTGAGGTTTTGCTGTGAACTAAAACTCTGGATATAATGAGGAATGCATTACCTCCTACGACAACTTCACAATTTCCAGACTCCAAAATGTTACAGAGAGCACTTTTTTTAATTGTGAAAAGATTCAGCACCAGTCTGAGAAGGAATTGAAATGAAACTACTCAGGTGCAAGTCATCCTATGATATGGCTGTTATACATTCTTCATGCAAGAGAATCATTGGTAAAATTCATGAATGATGAAGTGATACCTTGAGTTGCTCAGAACGCTGCATGTTTTGTGAGGCATGTTCTTCTATCTCCTTCTGTCGACCAACAAGTCCTTTCAAGGTCACTTCTAACTCCTCAACCTCCACTTTCATTGACTCCACTTTGTTCTCACTTTTCTTCAGATTCCTTGGTAGGAAAAACAGAAAAATCCCATCATGAGTAGACAGATATGTTAAAATAGCATTAAAAAATCCAAGTCAACCCTTTCTTATCATGACAAGTAACATGGGCATGAGCAAATATTAAACCTTCTTTTTACTCATTAATTCCCTATTTAATTTTGCCCCAATGGTGCCTTCTCATCCAAGAGGACACAGAGCATCTAAGCATGGTGGAAGAAGGTGATAGTGAAGCTACATTGACTGTGAGTGCAATGAACCAGTGAGTACATTGTGTTCATTCATTGGTTTGTACTTATCACCTATGTTTGGAACCACTATTTACTGTTTTACTTCACATACTGAAGATACATATTTCCTCTGGCTACGCAGGCTTGATGTGGTCTATTATCAGTATCAGAACCTTCTGAGGATCATTGGAAATTCTGCATCAAGTGGGACACAAATGCCATTCCACTTCCCCCACTACCAGTAGCCACATGGGATATAGGGAAACACATTAGAGAAGCACTTAATAAAAAATAAAAGGTTGCCCTTATCAAGTGAAACATGAAAGGGTGATGTGACTGTGTTTCCTCTGCCATCTGACTGCCTTCTGAATAAGTATATACAGGGTGGGCCATAAAAAAAGAAAACATTTTTAAATTTCAAAACTTTTTGTTATTAATGCAGTAAATTGCACTTCATGCAAGCAGTCATAAAGTTTTTGTCCTGACTACATAAGATGTTCAAAATGTCCACCTCCTACAGTTCTGTTTGTTCATCATTCCGTTCATGTATACATGACACTCATTGGGGAAAATTATCCTATCCATCTGTCTTTCACATTTTCCAACGTCTGAGACAAGCAAATGCAAAAATTGGTATCATCTTTCTTTATCATTTTCACTGCAGGACTGCAGCAGTTGAATCTTATATGGAAACAACCCAATATCAAGTTTTAAAATTCACCACAATGGTGCACAACTTACACCTGAGTTGGCTGAAATTCATCTTGTGGATTTTTACAGATTGCTCTCTATATGTTGCCGGACATCTTCAATTTTTTATGGAACCCCAACAGTTGTCTTTCCTCCGAATGACCTTCATTGGCATTTTGTACTAAACCAGTGGTTCTGAACTGCTCCACCAGACCTATCATTGCTTTCTAGCCAGGTACACGAGAGTCAGGAAATCTTCAATGAATATTTCTTTGCACCATCTTTGATAACTTTGTTTCAATGTAAGCCTCATAGATAAAAATACACTGCTCTATTGTGAATTGCTTCATTCTCCACAAGTATCTGCAAAAAAAAAAGTTAGTGTTGTTCTATGACATAAAATTTATATTATATTTTCATCTCCAATAGAACATATTTCATAGAAGCATAAAATGTTTCTCTTTTTTGTGGCCCACCCTGTATTTTCACTTGCTAAAATGTCCCCCTCAAAAATGTGTACAGTTAAATTTTTATATTTTTATGCAATTTTTGCAGATCCAAGTACTTTTCTTCCTAAACAGTTTCCTAAACATTTATCAGAGAAAGTGCTTTCTTATGTGGAAAGTGATTACCCATACCTCATGCAGTTTGGTTTAAAGTTGCTGATCACTGATATGGCAAATAAATGCCAACACTTTGAAAAAATATTAAATTGAAACTTAATTTTAGAAGAATTTGAGTCATAGCAATGTTTAGAATTAATACTATAAGATCTCTTTCAAAAAAAGGTAGGAGTCAACATTATAGGTCAAAACAGTTCAGAGTTACAAAAATGGCAGCAAGCACCAACACTCCCCTCGTAGTCAAAGTTTGAGGGCCCTCAGTCATAAAAAAACATGGATTTCATATTTTTTTGCTTCACTGTACCAATCTACAGTATTTTATTGGTATTAAATCTGTAACTTGCTGGCCATGCCATTTGATCACTCAGCATGGAATGACTCAATACTCATGCAGGATAAGAGTTCTTATGAGTTTAGTGCTGCAATGCATTTGTAGCCCCTTACCAGAGACCAAGGAACAAATTCAGAAAGCTATGCCTAAAGGAGAGGTATTTTAGTACTAGTTTCTACTTGGAAGCCACTAGTGACAGTTGAATGTATCATTTCAAGCATGCCCAGTCTCTGGCATTATGTAAGTGATACTGTTCAAAACACTTTCAACAAAAGCAAAAAACAAAATTCAAGTCCAAGGCAATACACCTAATGCACTTTCATCTTGCCCAGACAAAATGAATTAAACAGCAATAAGCATGACTACATGACCACACAAGGTTAACATTGTCCCCACCTATACGAGGTCTGATCAAAAAGTTCCAGTACTTTCTTGTTAAAAAATAAACCGCTTTAGGTAGGGGGCTAGGACTAGTGTAGGTGGGACTGGGGGGTAACCGCACACATGTTGAAACCTCCTTTGCGCTAGGATTAACCAGTTGCAAATCACGAGTGTTGAAATCCGGTTGGCTCTGCGCTCTTCGACAAATTTTTGATCATGCATTATGATCCTGATGCATCATGAGTTTGTCCCACAAGGCCAGACAGTTAACCAGGCTTACTGCAAAGATGTTTTGACCTGTCTGCGAGAAAAAATCAGAAGAAAACAGCCCCAACTTTTCCAAAATGAAGCCTGGTTTTTGCATCACGACAATGCTCCAGCCCACACTGCTGTCACAATTCAAGAGTTTTTGGGAGAAAAAATTCCTTCCCCACCCTCCCTATTCACTGGACCTGGCTCCGTGTGACTTTTTCCTGTTCCCCAAGATTTAATTTCACATGAAAGGAAAAAGATTTGAAGACACTACAAGCATCAAGGAAAATGCGACGAGGCAGCTTAAGAGTCTTACACTCCAGGACTTCCAGCACTGCTTTCAGAAGTTGCAGGAATGTTGGGATAAGTACATCGCATTGAGGGGGGAATACTTTGAAGGGGACAACAATTAATTTTAATGTATTTATTAAAAATAAAGTTTACGAATAAAAGTATTGGAACTTTTTGATCAGACCTTGCATGTTGCTGAGGACTTACCGCTGTGATGTCTGGATTTCCACAGTGAGGCGAGAAATTTCCTTGCTGAGTTTTTCCACTTGACTCTTGGCTCGATCCAGGTGCTGCTGAGCATCCTTGGTTCGTGACTTGTTCACTTCAAGGATCCTCTCATGAAGGCTCTTTACCTCCTTCTCCAACCCACTGCTCTTCTCCACTGCTTTCTCATAATCTATCCAAGGATTAACACATGGAGTCTCCTTGTGCAATAGAAAGGAATAAAGCCATCAAAGAACCAAGCTATTGTCATACCCTGGGCCTTCTTTTTGATCTCAGCTTCCAGCTTCTTCACTTCCCTCGGGTCAGAGGCCACCTTAGCAACTTTCTCCTCTTGCTCCTGTATCTGGGAATCTAGTCGTGGCACCTGCTCCTCCAACCCCTGCATAGAAAAGACCATCACTTCAGCTATTTCAACACACAAAAGCACAACCTGGATGTCTGGGATAAACTTACAGGAACCTCAAGTTGAAGTTTCTTATGTTTTGCAGTGGAATCTCGGAGATCTTTAGTCAAGCGAACGATAAGAGGCTCCAGTTCCTCCTTACGGGCATGGATGTGGCTCAGTTCCCTTTCAAAGTCCTTGATGCGAGATTCCATGACAGACAGTTGCTCGGGGGTAATTTCTGCACTGCCCGATGACAATCGGCAACCCATCCTCCCTGAACTCATTTTTTTCCCTCCTCCACTCATTATGCCTAAAAGTAGCAAGAATGAAACAGTGTAATTCAGACCTTTATTTTAAATGGAAAAAAACTGTAAGCAGCTACAAAAAGTAAATCAAACTAAGGGGCTTGTGGTGTCTTGGGCAGCTTTGCCAATTGGTTCAAATCAGTGCATCAAACATGCCAGGTGTTGCACAAAATCATAGTGCTCCAATCCAGCATACAAGTCAGGTGCACCATACACAGGCTTAAGCATAATTAATTGCTAACATGGATCCCATACAAAGTATAGACTAGCTTCTGTAGGAAGGGAAAACAGTTGGCTTAAGCAAGACTCTGATATGGAACAAGAATTTACATGCGTGGGAAAACAAGATTATCTGAAGGAAAGCAGCTTAAGTTCATCCATACAAAGGTGACCATATCAGGTCAAAAAGGAATAATCAACAGGTGGGCAGATGCCCTGAAAAGGACACCTGAATTAAAGAATATCAGGAAGACAAAAGGCACCTGAGACTTCTATGAGATCACCCCGCAATGTGACAACCCTCCAACGTTGAGCCCCATAAGCAATTCGGGTTGCCTGGTCCAAGGTCTCAGCCACAAGTGTGTCCCTCAAGATGAAGTAGAATGCTGGTCGGTACAGGTCATCTTGGATTTTCACAAGGTCAAATAGTCGAGGGACATTTTCTGGCGTCTTGATCTGAATGTGATATCATACTCAATACACTACTTATTGCTCCAAATGTATTAAAAGAAATAGAGACATACGGTGGAGTTGGCTTGTCGGTTATATTCTTGCATTTGGTCAAGGGCAATGAATGTGGCACGACCAATGTCATGGGTCTTGAGAAAATTTATGCACTCCTCAGCAGTATCCACAGTCTCAACAAGAATGTTCTCAAGCTGTGGGCAAGCAGTTGAGATGGCCACATCCCAGCGCTCATCTATTGCTCCCAGGTCACCCTTCAGAGTCACAAAAAAAAAAGGTATGTAAAGGATCAGCATCACAGGCTTTTTGTGGGAGCATGAAAAATGATATTCTTCCAAATACTTTAACTTGACAATTGAATTAGTCAAAAGAGAAGACACATGGAAATGCATAAATTCATTATGGCAAATTCATTATTCAAAATCATATCTAAAAACATAGAGTATTGGTTGTCTGTTCTGTGAGTGCATATGAAAAAATTGAACTTTCTAGGTTGGGTTATAACCTAATGGTGTAGTCACTAGAAATCAAAAATGGAATGGAACAGAACAATAAATTGAAACAGAACTCTTAACTTCAGCCATAAGAGAACATTGCAGATTGGCCAGGAGGGAAAGGAATAGGAAAACAAGACAGAACCTCAAGATTGCACCAGTGTGAGACAGTTCAAATCACTCTGATTTCAATCAGCAGGGCTGTCAGGGAGACTTAGACAAGGGTTTCCTTCTTTCTTCTCATTTGCTCTTGCGCTCTTCATCATAATGCTGTCATTGACCCAGAGGGCACACAATCCCCATACAATCCCTCCTGCTTACCTTTTCCCAAGTGGATACTCACTTGAGTCACACTGGATATATTTAACTTTTGGGGCACTTGAAATGTGAAATTTACATCTACAAAAAAGAAGAATAAAAACAAAAAATGCAAGTGCTTTTGAAAATTCATTAAAAGGCATAATGAAACACCATAAGGGAGTTACTTTTAAATTGGATACTGATATTTGTTGAATGGTGCTTTGCAGCTGCAATACCTAAAAAAACATGAATTGCCCAGGACCTCAGAGGGAAAATGAGATAACATCAAGGTTGGTAGACTAGACATTATTTATTACCTTCTAACCTAAGAAATGTAACAAGGCAAGCATTGAGTTGAGTACATGCAGTGGCAGGAACTTGGAATATGCCTTCACTAACACTGAGAGCAATGAGGAGAGTCAAGAAAGAAAATTTCATGTATGTGAGGTCAAAACTCTGAAATGAATTGGTCTTGCAAGACCTATTTGATAATATGATCAGCAGATGCAGTATAACATGTCTAAGCCTCAAGAATGGACTATAGGGCCTCATGAAAATGTAGGGACGAATTAATGTCTTTTTTATTATTTTTTTTAAATTTAAAACATGGACTGGGATGGACACACACAGACAAGAACAAAAGCCACAAGCAGCAACAGGGAATCCTTGGAAAGGGAATCCTTATCGGACATCCCTGACGTCATTGCCCCACCTTCCCATGCTTTCTGTCAAAATGTATCCCATTCCCATGGGCCCAGGGAAGGTAGTGGCAACTCCAATGCCACTCTAGCCATAGGCACTCCATCGCTGCACATCGGGCCACCAGGGCCGATGTGGTGGGTGCTGTTGAGGCGTACCAAGCCTCTCACACAATGGAGCACAGAGTGGCCTATGCTTCAGCCAAAGGGAGAGCAGGTAGTACTGGAAAGCAGCTGGGTGAACTGTCAGCCCAGGAGAATGCCACCAGCCGCCAGTTGGATTCAAACCTGGACCTCCCGCATGCACCCAGGCCCCTATCCGCTGGGCCACGGTGATGCAGTGAGGAACCAGATGTCATCAGAATATTCAGACTTATGCATTCACATGCAATAGGTATGATAAAACCAACTTACACAGACTTTGCCAATACAGGCCAAACATGAGTTGCATGGGAAGATTGTGGCAAATATTGAGTCACCCTATACGAGACTATCTACATAAAACCCAAAAAAGCCTTCAATTGTTCATCTCAATGGCTTGCTTGACCAATGTGAGCTGAATTTTCCTTATTTCAAGAGAAAACCTTAGATCGACACAAATGGAATAGGAATGAGATGAGAAATGCAAAACTGTTCCCTTGAAAAATGTGGAATGAAGAATTATTTTTCAATAAAAAGTACAAATACTGCCAACACCCTGGATTTGGCCCAAAGTACAGAGCCAAAAAACAACCCTCTCCAAATATACATAAGGAATTTAGCTGTTGAAGTATAATCATTAGGTATTCAAGAGAGATGAATAGAAATACCGACCATTCGTCCAATGATGCCATGAATGTTCCCAGACCGCTTCTGCTGCATAAGGGCATCTAGTACACGGTTGGTGTTGCGGGAAGCATGCATTGCAGACCGAGATTCCTCCAGCTGAAGACACAATCCCTGATGCTGTTCATGTAACCCTCCCTCCTTCTCAGCCAACTCAGCCAGTTCCTTTTTCCCTCCAGACAATTCCTTTTCCATCCGGGGGATTGTTTTCTCCAATTCCTTCAACTCCCTATGACATCCCATAAAAGTACTTATCTCATTCCAACAGTCTATGGATGATTTTTTCTCATGCATGTCTGATGGGCTCAAGAGAATGTATGATGGCCTCTTCCTAAAGTTCATTCCAAGTCATATCCCCACAATTTACTTACTTCTAGCAGGCCATTCAACTTCATACTACAAAGTAACACCACATGCAACATGGGCAGATCTTTGCATTTGAATGCAGTGGTAGAGCCATTCACTCTAGCCAACTCTCACCTCTGCATACTTGGTAAATTGAAAATCTGTTTGATGGCCTCTGGACACCTGAACCTAAACCTTTTCAAGTCAGTATTTCCTGATCATTTTATTCCCAGCCAGGTCTGATTTAAATACTCCTGCTCTGGGTGTTCCCACAATATACCATAGGAATTTTATTAGTCTTCTTATTAAAATTTGACTGGAAACAAAGCACATTTTAGCATTGGACTAGCATAACTTTGTGTTGTGGAGGCCTAGCATAGGACCCACTGGAGAATAAATGTTGGGGCTCCTCTGACAGTAGACTGGAAAAGGATAACACTTTACTACTTAACAGAGCCTTTCATCCATTTCCTTCTCCATCTCATCAATAGCTAAAACTCTTAACAACCAAGGTGGGATGTTAAGCACACACCTTGGAGGTATCCATGGCAATGAAATAAATACATACAGGATGTAGCAACAAAAAAAAAAGGACTAATACCTTTTAACCTATGTATATCTCCACTCCACAGCATCCATTTTCATGAAACCTTCACTGTGCATGGATGAATATCTTTTCAACAGATCTTCAGAATTTGGCACAAATTCAAATGCCAAGGCAATGCTATCAAGAATTATTCTAAAGTAATTGGCTAATGAAAATGGACAAGAGCTCCTACAGGCAGCTGAGTGTAGGAAATGCCTAAGCATTATCACCCAGGTTAGCTGCATATCATCCAGGCCACATCAAACTAATCTTCCATTGATATAAGACCTTTCAGCTAATCTTTTATTCTTTATGGTTTTAATAAGCTTTCAAAGTCATCAGCAAGAAAATGAGAATTGCTCATTGCCTTCCTTTAGCAGAAAAGCTTTGGATGAAATTTCTAACATCTATGTATAATAAATGTTCAATAAATAAGTGGACAACAATGAAAACGTGTATGAAACGTTGGTTTAATTAAAAGAAATCTCAACTGCTGTTAAGGCACTTATTCCAATGTTTCACTAGCGAGCTGATACCATTCTCATAGAAAATGATGATTGCTGCTGAAAGAAAGTTTTGACCATGTCCTTCACATCTTTGTCCAAGTGGAATCGTTGACCTTTCAGTGCCTTCCTTAATTGCCCAAAGATGTGAAAGTTGCAAAGGGATAAGTCAGGACTGTAAGGAGGGTGGTCCTTTGCGGAAGTTAAGCTCACTGTGCATGATTGTGTGAACAGTTCCAACGCTGACATTCACAGATGCTGCTAACTCTTGTATGGTCACACGTCAATCATTCCTGAATTTGGCGTCGACTGCAGCAAAAGTTGCATTGGAAATGACCACACGTGATCGACCTGTTCTGGGGCTATCCTTGGTTGATTCCCGCCCGTTCCAAACGGTGACACCAATTGTGCACAGCTGTTCTCCCTAGGCAATGTTCATCATCAACCTGTTTCATCTGGCAGTAAATATCAGCAGGTTTGATTCCCTTGGCCACAAAAAAAAACTGATAACTCTATGTTGTTCAGATCTGGACACCTCCATACTTAAGGGGTTTACAGTTAACAAGATGTCTGACTGGTTCAAACAGTTACTACAGTCTGTCTGCAGCGATTTTGTTTTCTGTCTTATATGTACGTGACGTTATGAATGATGGCACAACGATCATCTGCACCTCCTCGGAAATATACAGGTGGTCCACTTATTTATTGAACACCCCTTATATATACAGTGCCAGTTTTGTATACAAAAAAATAACTCCAGTGAAAGCAGATACATCAATGTAACAAGTCATTGGGATATATTTAGTATGTGTGTGTGCATGCAAGTTACTTATATTAATAAATTATTGACCTCCATAAGTGAGCTTGCTGTGAATGTCTCCTAGAAAAAAATTCAACATACAGGTTGTTTCAGTCAATTAGTCACCATTTCAAAATAATATAATTTTTAATGCATACAAGCAGTGATTCCCATGCCATTAAATAGAGCAAACTTCAAAGTCTTTTTTTATGTGTAGTTTAGCTCAAGGTAAGCTCAATGTGACCACCATATGCTGACAGCGGAGAGGTGTACAAGCATGTTATCTATCAAACTATTCAGCAGATCATTGTCAATTTCAATGACACATTACATTATAGCTTATTTCAGTTCAGGGACTGCCCAAGTAGCTCTATTGAACACTTTTTCCTTTAGATATTCCCAATGGAAAAAGTCACATGGTTTTATGTTGGGGCTAGTTTGGGGCCATGACAAACTACTGATGAACATGTGTCAATAGCGGTTTGAGATGACCTGCTCACAAAATTTAACAGGTTGTTTGCATGTTGATATGTTAATAACATTAAGTTAGGATTGCCAACTGCACAGAAAAAAACTTTGAATTCTGCACTATTTAAGGTTGGAGAGTGATCATGAGAGTTTCCATACTTCAAGTTTTATACTATTTTAAAATGTGACTAATTGACTGAAACACCCTGTACAAAATGAGCAGATACTCATACATAAAATCAACTGTCACCTTACATAGCCTTTTGCTGGAGCTGCTGAGTTGCAGTTTTCCGCTGATCCTGCAACTGCTCCAGGCGTGTCTTTTCTGTCCTCTCTGTGCGTTGATAAACATCCAAGTCTGACTGGGCCATGTCCCTCTGAAATTAAGGGATACTCATGACTCTTTGCAATGAAGAAAAAATCAGACATTACACAAATTCTGTAACCAAAGTATCACACATGGGAAGCATGCATGTCAGCTACAAAAAACAAAGAATACAACTGTTACAACCAATCAATGTCACTATCATTAGCTTGTGGCATAGTTGGTGGTATGCAGCACTGCAAGTAGAAACACACCAGTAAACAAAACTTCTGCTGATATGCCAACAGCAAATCGGTAGATTCTGTTTTGCAATCTTTTCCCCATGAAACAAAGAATGGGGAAGCGTGAAATGAGCAAGCCCATATTTTGGACCTTTTTGTTTTTCCAGAGAAGGGCTTCCATGCTCCCAAAGGGTTGAAACAAAAACAAAAGCAAAGCAAAAACAGCAAAAACTCAAATCCTGATAAGTCACTAATCTCGAAGTTCAATGCTTAGTCCCAGCGGAATCCCATGACACCATTTTAAATATTCTGTTTAACTCAAATTTGCTTATATTGAATTTCCAGATATCTCAAACCACATTTTTTATTCCCAATTACAATTTTCTCATGGCTAACTCTAATTCTAGGGGGGTGAAGGGTGAAAAAAATTATTATTGTGGGACTGATGGATTTTTTTAATAGGATGAGAGGCAAGAAACCTGTTCAGGAAATAGTCCTTTTGCTTAATTTTTTTTTTCTGTTTCTCCCTCCTACCTCACAGACACCTTTGGAGAGGATTAAACCCAAGAATTAAAACTGACAAGCTTATGCTATAAAAAGAAGCACCCTCTAGCACTCTCCCTGTCTGTCTATTGCTCTCACTTTGTGCCATTCCAGTCATATGTCATTTTTATACCATTGGTGTTGGAATGAGCTTACTCAAGAGGAAACTGAAGACTTAAAGAGTACCCGATGAAGGGCATTCTGATAAATTAATTTTGCATATGGAGTATCAATAATTCCCTCAAGGTGAATAAAAGCCTTTTTATAATGAGAATGTTGTTGCTTCTTGAAATTAGATTCTTGAGGATGGAAAAATCACCCTCTGGTTATATCATTAATGTGAGGTTTTTTAAAATTATGGTATAGGCAATTCCTGATAGTTGAGCTTTAGATAACTCAAAACAATTTGCTTGGTCCCTAAAAGTCGATGAATTTTCACTATATTTTAAGGTTTCAATTACAAATGCACACTCCCCTACACACTGAACATCTACAATAAATATTCACATAATTTATTTTGGAATTCAATATTCAAAATAAAAGGCACCCTTTATGTGTGGGATATTAGCATGCAAAAGAACTGTTGCACCAACACCGCTGATACAGCATTACCGAATATGGATCAGTATATCTCTACTGATATCAGCCAGCAAAGGGAGATCATAAGAATCAAAATTTGCAGGTTCATAAGTGATGATGGGACTTGACAGCCAGGCAAAAGGAGAGAAAGACAAAATAAGGAGGATATCAGATTCTTTGAATTCTATTCTTCTTCATTAATCTAGAGAGTCATTCAAGCAGTGCTGAAACTCCATCCACCTCATGCATGGTGAAGGTACATTTTATGACTCCACTTTGACTGCTGATTTTTATTCAGACAACCTAGGTACATGAAACTTTCAGGAAACAAATTTTGTGGCTTTTTCAATGTGATACAAAAACATCATGAACCTAGATCATTCACAGCAGGTTTAATAAAGCACCAAACAGGGCACTTTTTTTGGGCCACCTGATATGACAATTCTCAATTAATACCAACTTTGTGCATGACTTTCACTCTTTCTGAGTGTGGGGCACAGTCACAGACCTCAAATATGGCATATCAACCAAGTATTAAAACTTTCCCAGATAAAAAGGGTTGGTTATTGCTTTTCCAAAAAATATAGTTGCACCTCTATAACATATTAACATAATATAAAATTCTCACCAGTAGATATATCAATGATTCAGATCAATGCAGCAATGCATTCAATTCCTGCCACTGCATCATAAAAATGAGATGTGTTCTTCAAGTTTTTTTTATTAATTATGATACGACAGCAACCTTTACTGAATTCACAATGCATGATATCCAGCTACAGAGATTTCAAATCTTAAATTCTACACCATCAATAGTGAGAGTGTGTGAGAGTACACATGGATAAATGTAAAAAACCTAAGGCATCATCAGAGAAGTTCTGATTGAAAACTTACAGCTGCCTTTGTTTCATTAACATCCTTTTTGAGATCAATGAGTTGAGTTTCAAGGACAGCCTTCTTCTCTTGCAATGGTTTAGTTTCATCTCTGAGGCTGCTCATGGCTTGATTCAAAGTTTCCTCTGCTTCCACCTTTTCTTTTTCAGCCATTTCTGATGCTTTTTCCAATTCCTGAATTTTTTCTCGATTCTTCTCTGGGACATCCTTCAGCTGTTCTGCTTTAGTCTGCTCTGCCTGCAGGTTCTCCTGGAGCTTCTTTCGCAATTGATTTTTTCGTTTCTTTTCATCATTGATCTTAGCATCCTCCTGTTCAAGGGTCTTGAACTGTTCCTTCAGGCTCTCCATCTCTTTTGTTGCTGCTTCTAAATTCCTACATCCAGATTTGGGAGATCTTTAACAGTCTGACAGAGAATGTCAATGAGCTGAGACAGGTTGTGAGAGCAGATGAAATGCTGACTCATGGATGGTTTTCATAGTGGTTTCCTTTTCATTCTTCTTTTGTGAAATGGCATCCAGTCTCTCTCTCAGACTAGCAAAGCGCTCTTCCACTTGCTTTTGCTCCTCCTTTGCTGCTTCCAATGCTTTCCCCTTGTCATGCCTGGGATTCATGAGAGAAATCACTCAAAAGGGAAAGGCATACCACTATGGCTTGCTTGTCATTGGGTGGTAGCAATTATCAGATGATGGCATACCACCTGTTGGTTGAAACATAGAAATAGGTCTACTAGGATAATTATAAGCAAACTTCTTTGGGGGGCAATTATGAAACATTCACATAACTTTAAACTAAAATAAATTGGGAAGCTGGGAAAGGCTCAAGTCAAAAATTGTTCCACATGGACTTCAGTTCAAGTTTTACTCAAAAGTGAGTCGTACTTGCTCCCCAAAGATGGAGCATACCATGAGCATATAAAAAAAATGTGTTTAAAATGGAATGTAGTACAGAAAACTTTCTGAATTCTGATTCAGCTTCAGCAGCATACACCTCAAACTTCCTGCCACTTACTTAAAAATCCCTATGTTGTGAAAACCAACTAAGAATTTAATTATTTTTGTTTTATATATTTCATGAGTGTTTTATAATATCCCAGGCAATTTTTCCTCTGGGGTAATTTTTAAAAAGGCTTCAAGAGCAACTCTAAAATACACAAAAATCCTGAAAACACTAACAAGAATAACTATTGTCACTCTTTACATATCTTTTTCTTGTTACTCCTTTAAAAATATGAAGAGAATGGGTGAATAGCAAAATTTCATACAGATTTAAGCTTAACCCAGATATGCCTGATGTTCTATATGCAGGACAACATGTGGAGATGCACAATATTAACTTTGATATGTCTAGGTCAGCTTGATCAGTTGCTAGCCACAGGCTGAAGAACCACTTTGGTGTTGAATGCCACTACTGCCATCTGTTGATCAGGGCTGGCCCTAGCTATTTCAGTGCCCTGTGCAAAGAGACTCCCAATGGCCCCCCCCCCCCCCCCCCCCCCCCCCCCCCCAAATGGGGCANAAAAAGCCCCCCCCCCCCCCCCCCCCCCCCCCCCAAATGGGGCAGGGTCAATCTCTAGCGTCCACGCTGAAACGGATGGCATTTTCACTTTCTGAAGTAAAACTGAGAGTAGTATCCATTATTGCTTTGTATATTCAGTCACATTTTAGCACCCCTGGTGAATTTGTGCCCTGTGCGGCGGCACATGTGGCACATGCCTAAGACTGGCCCTGCTGTTGATTGACAATGAACTACAGAGGAAAATTTTTTCCGTATATCTCTGCATGCTGCCATGCATATAGAATCCCAGTCATATTTGGGTTAACAAAGCAATTAAGGAAATAGTTTCATGATTTGAGCAGATCCCAGTGAATTCCTCCACACAAACCATGATCACTAACCCATTTGAGATGTCTCAATTTTTTGCTACCAATAATATACAAGAAGCCTCCACTTCTATGATAATCACCCAAACCTGTGAATAGTAGGCCTACCTATGAAAAAGTTTGCATGCAAAATGCCCTTACCTGATAAAAATGGAGACCAATGCAGCTGTAATTTCAGCAAAGTACCCCACCTCTGGTTTTGAATATACACAGCCCCCCAAAAAAGATAACTATTTTATACATTTTTAATATCTCTACCTGATATCATAAGGGTTCCCTTTTTTTCTGCACATCTCCAATAAATAGGTAACACTTCTTCTGAGTTTAAAAAATTTCAATCAGTGCTTTAAATTTAATAACTTTATAAAGTTCAAGAACAGAAAACTGTAATCAACAGCTGTGTACAGCCCCTAACATGTCACCATCGTCATTGTTACCAATTATCCTAAGGTGAAAGCTCATTTTGTCAATGTTACTTTTATACAATGAGTATTTTTTAGCTATTTTAAATCAAATTAATTATTAATTTTGGTGGTTTTATTCAGTTTTTCCTTTTATCCAGTTTTGACCAGTAGAATGGACAGAAAGGCTTTTGCCTGGCATATACCAAACCCTGAGCATGATATATTGGTTTTTATAAATATAAACCCCTAACACAGGTCAGCACTTATCAGGAAATGCTGCCTTCAATGGATCAATGCTATGATAAATATACAACCTAATTGAAGTCTTGCAACTAACCAAAAAAAAATTTCAGCACCTCAATAAAATCAAAGTGGTGTTTTCGTCCCTCATCCCCTGCCCTCAGTAAAGAGCTGCATGAAACATGAATGAAGAATCAGCTCAGAAAGTAAATGTTTTCAAGATGACATACTTAACAATTAGGAGTTTAGATCCTTCCCTCATTTTAATTTTTTCCTTTTCTGGGAAAAAAAGATTTTATGTGCAGCCTTCCCAAATCATGGTAAGGGTCAAACACTTTCTGGAAAGTATACTTTCCACACCCCAAAAAAGGGTTAAAAGAAACCTTTGTGCAAATATACTAAGCTACCAAGCCTTTTCCTGTTATTTAGAAATCACTCACAGTTGACATTGGTAAATGAGACTGTGACATTGTGTGAGTTCATTCTCAGTCTTCAGGTACTTAATGGCTGCATTCTTTGGTCCCTCTAGCTGATCCTTCTCTTTCTCAATTGCTTTCACACGATTTAAATGCGTTGTTCGTTGTTCATTCATGGCTTCCACCTGCTCCTCCATCAGCTTCAATGGTTCCTAAGCCAAGTAACAATCACATGTGAGACAAGAAAACAAGCCCCTGCAGAAGCAAAAAATATATGTACTCAGTTTAAGGAAGGAAGAGGATAATGTTAAAATGCTGGAGATGGTAAACTTGGCACCTTGAAGCGATGAGATCCAATGACATCCTCTAAATACTCCAGCATGCCACTTTCATGCTCTGAGGGGGCTTTAGGCTTCATTAACGAAATTTGCTCCACTTCACCCTGGCAGCATATCAATATCAAGACATTAAAAAATGAAAGTCTGGTGCATTAAAGGGGGCATGCAGACAGATGGGTGCATAACAGACTTGCAGGATGAGAAAGCGATTGTGATCCAGATCAACACCATGACTGCGAAGGAGTTTTGCAACTTCCTGTCTTGGAACCCGTTTATCACCAATTGTGTAAAATGAGGAGTTGTCCTTCATTGCTGTCCGAGAAATGACTATCTCTGAACCGGGGACCTCTTCTTGTCCTCCATCAGGCTGTTCACAAACAGTGGATGAAATGTATGACACACTTCATATCATATCAGCTGTTTTGGCTATATATTTATGCTACAAAACAGCTTATGTTAAAAAGGTAATAAAACAGGTAAATGGCATAGATCCTAAGGAACCATTAATACATGGCTAACCATGCCTTTTTACCAAACTTACTTTTCTCTTGGTATATAAAACTAAAAAATGTTCTCTCGTTTCTTCCATTTAATTTCATTTCTACCATTTCTTGCTTCTTCCTAGTAATACTCTGAAAACATTGGTTTCACTTAATAGGTCAGTTAGTCTACAAAGACCATCTCAAGCTTCATAGCACAAAGGTATTCCAACATAACATTTCAGATACTACATATCCACAATACCGACAGTCAACAAAGGCAATGAGTGATCTGAAATGCAAAAAAATGCTTCAGTTAAGCATAACAGACTGACTAGTACATCTCACTTAATGATGCACCTTCACTGAACACACAAAGAATGAATTCCCTTCAACCAAGAGTGGTGCATTCATGATGAATAGCATAGCAGGTATACCTTGTCAATGATTTTCTTGAAATGCACAGAAACTCTGCATTTGTCAATGTTGGGATGCTCCTTTGAATTATGAATGAGGACACTAATCTTCTTGGAACGAATCTTCTGGGCTCGATAGCCAAATACAAATAGCATGGAATCAATCACATTGCTCTTCCCACTGCCATTTGGTCCAATGATGGATGAAAAGCTCTGCAAGGAGAAAACAGCCAACAATCATCATAGTATTCAAGAACAAGGAAACAACAGTAATAGATCATTTATTCATTTGATTTGGGTGACTGATGTAGATATATCCATAAAAGAAGTCCATTCTCAAAGTCTAACTTTTTCTCAATAATTGCAAATAGAATTGCTTCAGCTCAACAAGTTCAGATTAAACTTTAAGAATCACTTGGAAACATTCTCATATACAGGGTGGGTAAAAAAAAACCAAAGCTATAATTTTAAAGAGTCATCAATCTCTTTGCAGGCTGTTGATTTTGATTAAAATTGGTAGTCTTATAGGGTGACACAATTGGAGTTTATGTACCAAATTTCAGCCATCTGGCTTCAAAATTATAGGAGTTGTAATTATTTTCTGATGACCCCCAACAAAGTGTGCTGTAGAAAATATCAAAACCCTGAGGCCAGGATGAAATGGAATTCATTGACCTTCCATCCCTGCATGATGCTACAAAGGAAGATTGGAAGGCACTGCCTCAAAGGTTTATTGACTGAACCATGATCTGTGGTGTCCCAGACTACAGGCTTGCATTCAACAGAATGGAGGGCACATTGAGCACCTTTTCAGTTGAAATGTACATCCCTAAACCAAATTGTGTGCTTTCGTTTTTGGCATTTGTGCATCTGTTTTTGTTCTGTTTGTTTGCTTGCTTGTTTCTGTCAGTTGTGAGAATTTTAAAGTTGAAAGAAAAAACGAACACTTGCTTTCTTGGTTATGAAATGTAAATTAAATGACAACCTCACAGTTTTTGGAATTTTTATTTGAAACTTGGCACACAAACCCTAATTGAGTCACCCTATGTGTATACCAAATGTAATCAAAATTGGTTGCATACAATCAGATTGACAGCTTACCAAAAATGATAGCTTTGCTTTTTTGCCCACCCTGTATATGCATAGAGAAAGTTTCACAAGAATGGCACCATTGGGAGAGGAGATATTAAGTCATTAAGTCATTGGTCTTTTTTTTTGCCACACCCTGTATATACTACCTCATCCCTTTCTATTGTTCAATAATGGCCCAACTCCATCTGTCCCTTGCCTACCTATAACAAGAATATAAATCTTGCTCTTTCTTTGAGGAAAATCTTAAATTTGACTAGGGTAATACTATGATATCTTAACTTGTCCATTGGCAGTATACCAAGAACAGCCCAGAATATATCATGAATAGCAATGCCCAGACATACTTTACATATATGAACACTTTGTACAGAATGTATTCAAGAGATTTATTTAGATAATTCCCTTTTTTTTAAATTACCTTACCTTGTTAAATGGTCCCAAGATCTGAACACCAGCATAACTTTTGAAGTCTTCAATGGCAATCTGCGAGATAACAAGTCGAGGTCCTGTATTTTCCATGGTGAGTGCAGGAGGAGGGGGTGGAGGAATGTAAATGTCTCCAATATGAATCCCTCCTTCCTCTTCCATGACAAATCCATCAATTTCTGACTCATCCATTTCCTGAGCCTCATTCTCCCCATTCATTTCATTTGCCATCTCCCTATTCACTGGGTCAAGAGGTATTTCACTACCAAGATTTCAGAATTCAACTGAAAAACACTTATACGCCAGACCAATCTGCAATAAAACATTCCCTTATCAGGTATCAAATAGAGGGTTTCAATGACTGCTATTCCATTTAGAAAAAAACTGAAGTAGGTAATTTAAAAAATGAAACTAAGTGCAGTTTAATCCTCAACTGAATAAAATTATTGTCACTGAGAATAAGAAACATAGCCCTTAGCAGCTGCACAAATAGAGTGAAGCTGAGCACAACAGACTTATCCAACACCTGGTGATGAAAGTGGCATCTGCAGCTCTAGCAATGCAGAAGGCCACTGTCATTGCATGAGCTCTAATCTCAGTGCCTACCAGTTAATAATCAAATTAACCATTTCATCCAAAGGAGGGAGAAGCATTTTCATTAAAGTAAGTTTATTTTCAGACTAGAACAGACCCACAGAAGTTGATGCACAATGCAAATATGTGATGAGAATATGAATGCCAGATAAAATGCACGTGAGAAAATTTTAACCTTGTTATTAAAAATGGCTATAGGCGTAACATCAGGAGTCATAGGAGTTGTGCAGCCAAATTCATTGTGCAGATATCAGCAGTCCCTGTACAGGCAAACTTGTGCAGTGAACAGGGAATGAGGACCAAGAGTAAGAACAGCCAGACAAGAGGCAACCAAAATGTCATGTAAAGTTACTAAGGTGTGTATCCACTCAAACCTGGAGTTGTCAGTTCTCTACTGTTGACTGCTAATGCTAAAGACATTTTACATGAGGGAGAAGAGGTTCAAGGGCAGATGGATGGGGGGCATCAATCATCAATCACTTTAAGTGGGTTAGAGACACAAGCAGACATCACCATCAAGAGGAATGGAGGGAGAAGGATCCCTAGCATTAATCTGTGATTCATGCTAAGACCTATCTTTGGACTACTCTAGTCCTGGGAGAGGTATGCCAGTTGCCATTCCCCTTTGCCTCCTGCTTGGCCAATAATTTACAACTTTCTTTTACTTCTCTACACTCAAATATTTTTGCTTGCCAGAAGGGATAGGAAAAGGGAAACAAGGAAAAACACAAAGTTTGCACTGTTACAAAATGTTTATTACAAACTCATGAAAATGCAGTTTGTTATCCAAGTTTTTGCTAACATGGCATTTACATACTAGCTGAAGTACCCGGTGTCACCCAGGGAAATTCAATATTTCAGGCATGACAAATTGGGGAACGTTAGCCTTATGGTTTCTTATAAGTTTCTGATCTCAGATGCCACAAAATGCGCTCAGACCCCTTGCCCTTTTTTTTTACTTAATTTTTTTTACTGCTTTGAATAATTTCTCAATTGTTTTGGAGTGAAAAAACTTATTGGTAAAATGTTTTTATCATTTTGAAACATATTTTCATTGAAAAATTGATCAAAAGAATATTACTTACTACCTACTGTAGTGATCCAGCAATGGGATTACCCCAGGGTAATCTAATGCAGATGGCTAGGAGGGGAGAGTTTTGATGGCATGAGAGGACAAAAAAAAAGGCAGGGGACTGGTGGGAATTGAACCTGAGCCTCCTGATAGCCAGTCAGGTGTGCTACCACTGCACCACCGAATCCAGGAGTCAGTCGATCCTCTCAATGCCATCCCAGACACTACAGAACCCTGGGAGTGAACACTTTGGATTGAAACATTGCCCTTGACCTTCCCCTGGATGAAAGAGGAGGCCATGCAAAGTTTAGTTGCGCTGGCTCCTGCAGGGTTCGAATGCATAAAGTAACAGACAGACAGACTTTCTTCTTTATGTGTATATACATATATATATATATATATATATATATATATGAGTAAAGAACGTAGATATAAAGAGTAGTTGGCCAGTTTAGCAATTACCCGAATGGGCAGTGAAACTGCACTCATTCAAGGTGTGCCTATAGATTGAATAGAAGACTGTAATGCCCCTCCCAGCCAAAGCCACCCCACGGCAACAGGCAGGAAATGTCTGGCCACTAGCCCATGAGAAGAGGGCAGAAAACCATTGAATCCTGGAAACAAACTATGCCAAAAAAACTATTGCCGTGGGGTGGCTTTGGCTGGGAGGGGCATTGCAGTGTTCTTCTATTCAATCTATATATACAGGGTGTTCCAAAAGAAACTACCCACTGTTTGTCAGGGTATATCTCCTGGTAAAATGCATAGGCAATGATAATTTTTGGCGTGTGTATTATAGCCTAAAGGGAAAGTAATATACTCGGGGATGGCTGGAAGATCTCGCCTTAGCATTGCAGAAAGGGTACAAATAGTCAAATGGCACGCTAAGTATGAAAATGTGACAGAAGTGCAACAGCAGTTTGAGAAAACTTTTGGGTGTCGTCCCCCAGAATGGAAATCCATTGTAGCTCTAGTCAGAAAGTTCGATACCACTGGCAGTGTCCTTGATGGTGAAAGAAGTGGCAGGCCAAGAAATGCTCGCACAGAGAAAAGAACCAAGGCCATTTCAGAGTCACTCAAAAGAAGACCAAAAACGTCCATTCGTCGCCTGTCACAGGAGCTGGATGTGTCTCAATCAACAATTTTGCACATTTTGAGAGAACTTGGTCTCAAACCATATAAGCCAATACTGATTCATGGCCTCTCAGATGGAGACACGGACAGAAGGACTGAGTTTTGTGAAGTGTTCTTGAAAATGCTAGAGAATGATGCCACTCTACTGGATCGAGTCATTTGGACCGATGAAGCAATTTTCAAGTTAAATGGTCACGTCAATCGCCACAACTGCGTGTACTGGTCCACAGAGAATCCAAAGATAACAATGGACAAGGTGGTCAACACGAAAGGTGTCACTGTTTGGGCTGGAATATGGTCTGGAGGTATCATTGGACCATTCTTTTTTGATGGAACTGTCACAGGAAATTCATACCTAGCGTTACTCAACGAAAAGCTGTGGCCAGAAATCGAACACCATGTGGAAGCAGAGTGCCTTTACTTCATGCACGATGGAGCTCCAGCACATTTCAGTCAGCAGGTACGGCAGTGGCTGGACGAAAAGTTTCCCAATTCTTGGATTGGACGCAGAGGCCCAGTGGAGTGGCCACCGAGGTCACCAGATTTGACACCGGCTGACTTTTTTCTTTGGGGAGTTTTGAAAGATCAAGTGTATGGTAAGCGGCCACGGACAGTTGCTGCACTCAAACAAGCAATCATTGATTCAATCCGTTCCCTGCCTGTGGATTTGTGTCAAAAAGTGCGCCGTTCTGTTCGATCACGACTGGAAAAATGTCTAGCCGTTGGCAGCATTCAAATGGAACTGTTTTGAGTGAACTTCCTTACACCATCGTAAAGAGAACTTTCTGGTCTACAAAGTGGTGTCATATTATATGGTCTACGCCTTTTACTTTCTGAGTTATGCATCTTCAAACAGTGGGTAGTTTCTTTTGGAACACCCTGTATATATATATATATATATATACACACATATATATCAAGGGAAGGGGTATGGGTATACGACCCACGGCGTAAATTCAGAAATCAGGGTGCCAAGAGATGTTACAAATGTATCCAGAAGATGGTAGGATACCAGGATCGAAGGCAGAGAATGGCTGGGACTTGAATATTATGTTCTACCAATATGCAATAAAGGTCACATGTGCAAGATGTCTCTAGATGAAAAACCCTACATTGACTGGATGATGTGACTAACATAACTCCACTCTTTCTACTCACTACATTGCTTTTCCTTTAGAATGTTTGGTCTTAAATGGAGATTGCTCCATCAATGTTCGAAGATCTCAAAACACCAATCTATGAACGTGCCATCAGGATAAATTATTTGAGCACCCACTTAGATCTACTGCTGCATGCCTCGTACTTATCAGGAACATGTTGCATGCAGCATTCTTTTTCCTCTCTCTCATTTTTCTTGTCCCATTGTTAGTTGCCCCTGTCTTGCAAAAAAGGCTCTATCTTTCCACTTTTGAAATGCAATGCCTTCCTCAGCAGCAATTTTATCTTTATTAGCATCTGAAATAAATGTTACAAGCTAATTTAGGGCTCGCACGCATAACAGGATTTGTGATGACATCATATCTGCCTTTTGCTGAACATGTAATTGCATGAACATTATTAGTGTATACTCACCAACCTCTGAGTGCTACACCTCTGAGTGACGTGCCACATCAGGAAAATGCTAATCAGGTTTCTATGTGCCATGTAAAGTTCATCTTTTCAGAGGTAAAAGTAGTGGATCATGACACCAACTGACAACTAAGCATTGGACTGAATGTCAGAAAACATGTTTCAAGGTTCAAGACACCTGTAGGTCTAATGACCTATGAGGTGCATGACACCACAAGGAGGGTATAAACCAACACCAGTGACATCAGCGCATTGTGATAAGCAAAATAATGGAGAGTATCTCAATTTGGCCAATTATTTACTATTTACAAGGTTTGGCATCAGAAAGGGTTTTGAAATGTGCTTTAAAAAGGCTATGGTGGTAGTCAACATGTTAAGTACGCACTGTACTTGGCTTGGAGTTCTACCACTAAGTTGTGAAGCAGCAGTTCCTTCACTTATGATGGGATGTCACCCCATGGGTTTGACTTGTCAAACACCTTCACCATCCATGACAACGGCACCAGGGAAGGAGAGCATATGGGTGAAATATCCAAAAACAATGTAAAAATAATATTAAGAAATTAGTGGGTTCCTCTTCCTTAACAGTACAAGGAGGTAACTTAACATATTCAAGGTAAAACATTATTTTCTGGCCTTAATGCTGTGACAGTGGTGTTGTGCAATTATGAATTCAGAATGTTTACTTATCCTCAAGGATGATATAGTTTTTGACAAACAGGATTCATTAATTAAAATTGTGAAGTTGTGCACAGTGATACACAGTCATACAGTGTCAAAATTGGAAGATTTCAAGATCACACCCCCTTCCCTTCAGCCTCAATGCTGAGTCAGGACATGAGGAATATGATATAAATAGCAATAATACTGTTCCGATTCACTTCAGAAACTACCTCAGGGCACACCTGTAAGAATTGCACAGAGTGCATGGGAGTATTCATTGGCTGTGTCTGGCAATGCAGCATCATCGGTTTTTGTCCCAAGTCTCATGTTACAGATGAATTCAACTGCAAACATACAACATCTATTAGAATTCTATTTATAATAAACACTAACTTAACCTAACCTGGCCTACCTTTAGGGGAAACACAATATTCCTAGGCAGTACGCGCTTAACTGTAACCTGCCATCCGAACAGAAATAGCATGAAGGGGCTCGGTACGGTAACGTACCAGGAGACCCTGCCATATTTTTTTATTTATTCGTATTCATTAAAGTATCTCCCGAAGCACAACGTGGGCAGATGTCCAAAGTTTGCGCGCGTATCTTTTCTTGCCGTATTGTCTATGTGTGATCGATGGCAAAAATGAGACTATCGTTAAGTCTAGGAGGTCCTTCATGGGTCTGACGTTAGGCCCGAGTAGGACATTGCCTAGCCTACTTTGAGGGACTCCCTTTTTTTAGAGGCTTACGTTAAGTAAAACTGAGTTCAGGCTCGAAAATAGTCACAGGTTAATCGTTTGTAAATCTAAACAATGGAAATTGGCTTGCTGAAAGAGCATTCACATACACCTACGATCATGAGGGCAAGATCCATGGATATATACGGTCCCTGATGTGGACCCATACCAGGGCTAACTGTGAAGAGACCAGGCCATATTCCCGCTCTTCCCTGAGTGTGCGAGCACGTTCGATTGTATTCATTCGACTTAGACCCAGAGGAGAGCACAAGCATTTGCGCTGCGCCAATGCTTCCTGGGTGTTCATGGTAGACGCACTCATGAACTGCTCCGAAAACGCTTGACGCACAAGGTTCAGTACAAGCTCTTGGTGTGCTTGGGGGAGCCCAGCTTCACCAGGAAGTATTGTACATATCATTGAGTCTCCCAAAGTTGCTCGTTTTAGCTGACATTACTGGGGGGAGGGTTAGCTGGTGTTATAGGGACAGCGAGTTTTTGGGCCTAGAGCTTCTTGTGCCTGGTACCTTATCGTATCGTAAAACCTTTAAAGACAGGCAATTCTGGAAATCCTACGACCCTCCTAACTGAGCGCAGTCAGTTGAAATCTGTCCTCTCGGCCTCGGTTCGACTTCTGCAGGGTGAGAAAATTGATTGCAGCTTTCGTCTCGATTTTTTTACTCTTTCCGCATATCCTTTGGAAGCAGAATAAAATACATTCACAAAAACGGTCTATCATCGCTGAATATTATGAAATTTTGCCAGTCACCCTCAAAGACATCTGTCTACCATGCAAAAAGGAAGAATGGTGTATTACAACCGGAAGGGCCTCAGGCCAGAAACCTTTAGAACTCCCCTCGTAAGAGAGGCATCCAAGATCTTTCATTTCACCATGTTCGTACAAGACTCACTTCATACGGAAGGCAATCAAAAAGTTTCCGCAAGCATTTTCTGGAGAAGAAGCCATTAGGCTTATTTCAATGAAAATGTGCACACAGAGGTGGTAAAACTTTACCTAGTCCTCAGTGGCGTAACTATGGGGGAGGGGGGGGGCAAGTGCCCAAACAGCATGTTTATGTTAATTTTACGTAAAATGAATGTAAAGTTTTTGTCCATTTTATGTCATTTTTACGCAAACCATTGTCAAGAAAATGTCAACATGTTTGCAGAAATGTCACCTCTGTGATACGTAAACGGTGATATAAAATTAACGTAAATTTTACGTAAAATTTACATTCCCGTTGGCATTCCAAACAGCATGTTTACATTCATTTTACGTAAGATTTATGTTAATTTTCGCCTGGCATTCATGCGTATTTAAGGAGTCAGTCAGTCCCATTGAAGAGAATTGATATACCGAACCTCCTATTCCTTTACGTTCTTCAGAACTCTAGGGTGGTTGGACGAGTACCCAAGTACTCATCCTCACCAGCACCCAAGAGTACCAAAGTGACCTACTGGTTCCTCCTCCCGTACTGGAACCTCGGGAGGAGGAGTAGATGTTCAAAGGAGCTCTCTTCCTTTTAGGATAGAGAAGTCGTAGTACTTGTGGGGTTGGGATTCTACTCTTCCCTAATCCCGTGCACTGCTGTAATAAAATGCTTAACTTCAGCATTTAATGATTCCCCGAGACATATATTATTAAAAAATATATAATAATTTCATGTTTTTCATATATATATTCATGGATTGCATAATAAAAAGTAGAAGGATGGTAAGAAAACCTGATACTAGATCAGGAAAACCAGTACTTAATATTAATTGTAGGATGCAGGGAACAAGGGTTCCATCTAATGAGGAATCTTGGTACTGCAACTGCAGGATGGTGAGCTAAAGTTTCATATGGATGGTGTGATGTTAATTTTTCATAAACCTGATATCATGTACTTCACGTCAAATGGAGTGACGTCTAGTTGATGTAAAATACACGTACACTTTGGTGACGTAAATATAGGAACGTTAATTTTACGTAAACGTGATGTCATTTTCATGGCAATCGCAAGAAATTTACATTGTTTGCAAAAAATTGATATCTTGTTTACGTGAACATGCTGCTTGGGTGGGGTGGTCGCCCCGGGCGCCACAGTCCAGAGGGCGGCAAAATAGCATTTCAAAAAAATTTTTATTTCAAAGAAGCAAAATGTCGGAACTTTTTTCATTTTGCCCATTTTGCCGCCCACTGGCGAAATGCCCTGCCCGTTTTGGCGATTTTGCGATTTTTTCCCGTTTGCCGCCCTCTGAGCTGAGGGCGGCAAAACTGACGCAAATAGCATTTCTGGGGTAATAAAAATAAATACAATTTTACTATTGATATACCTGTATATCCGGTATGACGCATGCTGGTAGCTCGGTTAGTAGTGCTAGTGCTATAATCACTTTCTTTGCAAGCGAGTTATGACAGATATTAAACGTCTAAACCACTCTGCCAGCGACATTTACTGAGAGATGGCAGTCACGAGTCACTTTACTCAGTCTAGTTCCAATACAAATCCTAACCCTTCTGTGAAAAAAGGCGGGGTTGAATATCAACACATCCAGCACTCTAGTAACGGTTTACGCCACAGGCTCACACCATGCAGCAGTGAACACTAGTGTGACGAAATCCCGGAATATTTATAAAGTTCAGCCCGTCAATCCGTGATTGAGTCATTCAATCGTTCAAGAATTTGTGTTCATTAGCTAGTTTGCGTTTTGTATTCTTCAAATTGGATGCTTTACTATTTGCCGCCCAGGCTCCCATATAATAAGAAATGAAGCGACAGAAACCAAGTGGCGCCCAATTTAGAAAACTGCGGCGAGTTCCAAAAATTTTATGGAAGCTTTTGTGAAAGCAGGGTAAGATTCTGCATCAGTTTCTGAAAATTAAGGTAATGAATTTGTTGTTCCAGAAAATTCAAACAATGAACTGGAAGTTATTAGTCATTCCGGTAACCTAGAAAATGACCCCAATTCGCCACAATTACTAGAGCACTCAAGTGATTTGGCAACTACTGACAATGAGCACGATGAACTGCAACAGTTCAGTCGAATTAGCAGGAAGCAGAAGTATGTCAAGAAGACAGATTATCTGAAAAGCAATGACATCAGCAAAGTAGCCAGCAAGGAAGAAATCAGCAAAGCCCAAGCTGCAGAGAAACAAGTGCTTGTCAATGTCAGTGATGAAATTGTAGATAGTGCAGCGTTTCAAGACATGGGAGTTTGGCCAATTCGGATTTCTGGTTCTTTTCGAGATCTTTTGATAAAGAGAGGAACTGACGAACTGCAGAATAGTGGTAGTACATTTCCGACAGATGAAAAAAGTGGACGATCTATATCTGTGTTTGAAAAAAACGCTGTAAAATTGTGAGAAGGTGCAGCGTACCTGGATGTGCTACTCTCCCAAGAAAAAAAAAAAACCTTTTTTGCTTCTGTTGTAGTTTGTTCAATTGCGATAGTCCTTCTAGTCAGTAAAGCAGTCTTGATCATGAAAAAGGGTTTTAAAAGTGGCAGAAACTAAACCCACGCATCCAGAATCATGAAAGCAGCCCTGCACATCGCTCATCATTTTTAAAGTGGAAGGAGTTAGAGCGTAGATTGAAAAAGGGCGGGGAATAATTACTGGTGCAAGTCAGCTTTTAGCGGTTACGACGAGTCTTCACTTTTGTTTAAGAACTCGCATAATGACGTCGTCAAGTCTGCGAACGGGTCGTCTTGAACCGAAAAGCTCCAGTGGCACAGTCTCTAGACAGTGATGAAAAAGAACCTTTAAAGGACCGTAACTGCTTCAAGAACCGTTTTAAAATAGGTAAGTACTCTCTTATGAACCCAAGTCAAAGACGTTTTGGGTTAAGAAACAGTATAAACAGCGGTTGATATGTCTTACTTCTGATCAACACATTGGGAGCAAAAGTGCGCCAGTTCTGACAATTCAGAAAGCGAAGTATTTCAGTATCATATTTGATACAACTCTTGACAATTTGCAAGTAGAACAAATGTCGCAAATTGTGAGATTTGTTGAGACTGTGCGTGGCTCTGTAAAAATCAAGGAAGCTTTTATTGACTTTATTCCATTTCATGGAAAAACAGCGGAGGCAATCACAGCTGAATTAACAAAAAAAACTGGAACAGGATGGACTCGATCTTCAAGACTGCAGAGGTCAGTCATATGACAATCAAGCTACAATGACTGGTGTTCGTTCTGGTGTTCAAATACGGATTTTAGATTGAATCCATTGGCTGTTTTTGTACCTTGCAACAATCACTCTCTAAATCTGGTCGGCGTTCATGCAGCACATGTGAATGTTCAGGCTGTTACTTTCTTTGGAACCCTAGAACATCTGTTTGCGTATTTTTCGTCTTCAGCTCATCGATGGGAAGTTCTGATTTTGTCAACATTACTGTCAAGAGCCATTCTGACACGAGATGGCACTCAAAAGCAGCTGCAGTGACGGCCATTCCCAGTCAACTTGTAATAACGTAATAGCAGCACTTGAACAACTACGGGATTCTCCCTCTGAAACGATCGATTCACGTGGTGATGCTGGTCTGATTCTCATTAGTGTCCAAAAGTTCGAATTTGCAGCTCTCCTGTGTTTCTGGTCAAAGGTGCCCCCTGCTGCTGACCGAATTCAGAAATGTCTTCAGGCTAAAAATTTGACTTTCAATCAAGCTTTGATTCAACTGGGAACTTTGATTGACAAAATTGAAGTCTGGAAAAATGAGTTATGTACTACAGCCATTTCTGAAGCCGAAGATAAGTGCAATGAATGGGGTGTTTCAGTGGACAGACGTATGGGGAAAAAAACGCTCCATGCCTGGTGAAAGTGCATCTGATGCTGGATTGAGCACTCGGAAAGAAATGCGCCGTTGCCTTAAGGAAAATTTGGATAAAATCGGAATTGAAATATCAGATCGATTTTCACAGTTGCTAGAATTACAGAATCGGTTTGGTTTTCTCTGCACAACTGAATCTTTTGTCAATCAGTTGAACTGTGCAGCAGCTTACCGAGCTCCGTAAGAAGTGTGTTGATCTAGCGCTTCTTTATCCAAATGACTTGAACGGATCTGAACTCTATGAGGACTATAAAGATGTTGCTTCTCTCAAAGGAGCAAAAAAATCAGGAGAAGAACTGGACTACTCTCCACAGGGGCTGCTCATATCATCAATGGGATTGGAGGCCTATAAAACATTGGCCACAGCACTTAAAGTTCTGTTGACCTTGCCAGTTTCAGTTGCATCATGTGAACGCTCTTTCAGCAAAATGAAGTTGATTAAGTCGTACCTGCAATCTACAATGTCTCAAGAAAGACTTACAAATCTTGCTATCCTGTCAATCGAGCATCAAGTTGCCTCTTCCATTGATGTTAAATGTGAAAGATTTTGCAGCCAGTAAATCAAAAAGGACTGAATTTTGATTGCAGTAGTTCGTAAGAAATGATTTTGATTACATTATTTGTGCTGAGAATCAGTCCTGAATAACAGAAATCTCATTCTCCAGTAAAACGTGTGTGCATGTGAAAATAACAATTAGCAAGGGGGGAGGGGGACAGGAGTATGGGGGCGGCAGTAACAGTCACACGCCCCGGGCGGCAAATTATCTAGTTACGCCAATGCTAGTCCTCCTGCATTTCCAAAGAAATCAATCCCTGAGCCATTCAGCATTTGCTGTGTGGTCAAAGCTTTGAAAAACAGGGCTTCATTAGGCAGAAGCTGAACGTTTAATCTTTTTCAAAACCCATGAATGGGTAACGAATTCAGCTCTGGCATCACAAGCTTCTCAAAACGTAATAGCACGGATGCGATCAATGAATATAAGTTTTTCAACATCATACAATATCAGAACAACAAACTGAGATTGAATAGAACAAAATTGAACAAGGATTCCAAATATATATTTTTTTTAATAGGGTGAGGAGGTTGGGGCCGAGGCCGAGCTTACTCCTAAGGAAGTTCAAGCCTTATTTTTCTTGAAAGTATTATTTTCCTCACTCTGAGACCTCTGGCGCCTGTTTCTCGAAGCATACAAGTAGTACAAGTTACAAGCATTAGTCTTGTAAATAACAAGTTTATATTTCTCGAAGAATTAGGACCCCACTTGTATTTACAACTGTGTGCGCTTGTACTAGTAATTAGTGTTGTTGGGCAAAATACAAGTTTGCGTTTCTCATATGAGAAGTCTGGCAACATATACTTGTAAAACACTAGAGAAATCTTACTAGTCTCTGGACATAGGTTTAAGTGTTCACAAGTGCAACTAAAGCCATATTTGCTAGCAATTCTGATGACTCTGGGGATGATATGCGGGTGCGCGATGCACACGTATCTATAGTTCGCCATCAACGAGTGGTTCAGCCGCGAGCTGGATTTGATTTGCTGAATATTTACTCCTTCAATGAGCGGTTTCGGTTGAAACCGAGTGACATAGAGTACCTTCTTCAGAATTTGCGGCTTCGTCTCAAACGACCTACTGCGAGAAGTCATGCACTGGCACCAATGGATCAGATCCTCATTGCTCTTCACTGGCTTGGCAATGGAGGACAGTACCATGGAGTCGCCGACATGCACAATGTCTCCAAAGCGTCTGTGTACAGATGCGTTCACGATGTTGTGAATGCCATCAACTTAGGCCTCTTCTCAATTCACGTGGACTGGCCAACAACGGATGTTGCTGAGATTTCAACCAAGTTCTATGGGCTGACTCAAGTGCGACCCGGAATGCCCTACGTTTGTGGTTGCGTTGATGGCACTATAATCAAGTTGGATGCTCCCACAACTGATGAGGCTCAGTTTGTCGACCGTACTGCAACCACTCAATTAATTGCATGGTGGTGTGTGGGCCTAACATGCTCTTCTATTATGTCAGTGCTCGATGGCCTGGAAGTGTACATGATGCGCGGGTGCTACGCAACAGTAGCTGGTGCTTGAAAATGGATGCTGGATGGCACCCATTCTCGGGGGCCGTAATTCTTGGTGACAGCGGTTACCCCTTGAAACCATGGTTGATTCCTCCTCTGCATGATGGCCCTGAAAATGAAGCAGAAAGAAAATTCCACCGGGCTCACAAATCAACAAGACGCGTGATTGAAAACGTAATTGGAATACTAAATGATAAATTTCCTTGTCTAAACCATCTGAGTCAAACCAGTTTTTGCCGGCAACATTTTCAAGGCATGTGTCACTTTGGGCAACCTAACCCGAGACACAAATGAGGAAATCTTCCACCCAGAAAATGAAGATGACAAGTTGGGGGTCATGAAAGGGCCCGATGCTGACGACGCGGACCGCCCACCTGATCCGGCGGCTCGACAACGAGCTAATTGGGCATTCCGTTTAGAAAAAAAAAAAGAGAGAAATAGTTGGTGAGTCAACAATTAGTAATTCACTATTCAGAAAGTCACTGACAGGCTTCAAATGGACGAGTAACATCCAGCCGGAATCGTTAGACAGACTTGCGCAATTGACAATGACGTTGTTATGCAAGATGGCATCGCTGGGGCTGGTGTCTCCTCCCTGCATGCCCTGGGTGAACTCAGAGGCAAGTAAATGAAGGCAGCGTTCCATCTCCAAGATCTCTAACTTGATTGTGATTTTTCAACCTCAGGAATTCAACCTGAAGCTTTGCTTTGGCTTCTTTGATGATGCTCAGCTCTTCCTTCTTGTTAACTGCCAAAGGAGGCTCCGATGATGCTGTTGCCCTCTGTTTCCGCGGAACTGCAACATACCAGATAAGGCATGAAAACGCTCCGCTCTTTGATATTCTATGACACTTACGAGACAGCATGTAACGTAACAAAGTTTTCTCTCTACTCTCTAAATACATTATAATTCTAGTCCGTTTCTCTGGAACCGTTTTGACACAAGATCGATTTTACAAAAGCGACTCGATTTTTTTTTTGCACTAGGAAAATTATCAATGGGAAAATGGTCGGTATGCATGGTCCACACCAGTTTCGAGCCATTGTTCCTCAGCCTGTCCGTAATAATGGTGCTCTTCAAGGAAGTTTAAGTAGGGACTAAACTATTATTTTGGATTATTTTTTTGCTCAAAAAAGGGATTTTACGGGTCTTCGAGAATCGTTTGGAGAGTAAAACGGCTCGAGACAAGCGGACGGAAATTTTATGCTTGGAGAATAAAGGAAACTTAAGGGGAAAAAAACTACTGTACTATCTGATAGGCACCAACAATTTTAAAAAAGCGAGCCTTTTTTGCCTCACCCGGAATATAAGCAGGTGCATTATCTTTTACATGTGACTTCCCGTCGCCTGAAAGCAAAAACTTAAATTGGGCTCTAAATCTCTTTAGTAGCAAATCAAGGAAATATTCTCCTGAATACTGATAATGATGATCTTCTTCTTCTTGCGTATGGCATGATGATTATAATCCGCAACATGACTTCATAGAGTAGAATGACATAATATATGTATACCTTTCGGATCGGTGAAAGGCCTCTGAGTGAAACTCGAACGCTGCTGCTACGACGAATCGGTTCCATCAGGCCCTATCTCGCCAAAACTTCATGTTCTTCCCATGCTTCTGTTACTGGCAATCCTTGAATCGCAGGAGATGCTTTTCCCATGATATCCAGCAGCATCTCGTCCAGTTCACTCATCTTCGCATCCTTTCCTCCACCTGTTCTGATTTTCTTCATGTTGTCGAGTTTTCCCTGTTGAATGATTATAAATTCCAACTTATGAACTTCAACTGTATGTGTTACATGAATTATATATTTGTATTTAAACAGAGCATATAACTTTGGTGTGAGTATCCATTTGTAAACATACGGTAGTTCCTTCGGAGCGGACTTTCTTCCAGTGATCCTTCGTTGCTTTTTTGTTGTACACACGGATATGCTCCAGGAATGCCGCAAAACAATTTAATTAATCTCTTCCAAAGCAAAACTAATATTTTTAAATTAAAAATGGCGATTTCAAAAACACACAAATATTCAGCAACAGGCGTCTAATGAAAGGGAAAATATTGGGATTTTGAATTGAAATGTTAATTCTAAACATTCAGCATTATTTTTCTTACCGCACCATTTTCACCAACCAGTTTAAATGTTAAAATATGATGAAAGGGAAAAAACACGCCCTTCCAGTCTGTCACTTACCATCGTTGCTTTCCTCTTGTTGCACCACCACACATCCCGCATGTATCATAGGCGCCGAACCCAGGGGGGCAAGGGGGCACGTGCCCCCCCCAATTACATTATTGAGGGGGCAACGCCCCCTCAAGAATAGCCAAATTTCAACATAAGTATGGCCGTGAAAAATTGGAAACAAAATGCAGCTTCACGAAAGAAATGAAAAATATGATTTTTCATTTTTCTGTTTTCTGTTTTCTGTTTAGAGCTCCAACTGGGGGAGATCCCTGTGTCACTCCGTAAGGTAGTGGTTCTCAACCTTTTTTGGCTGCGACCCAAATGCTAGCTCGGCATGGTTAGAATCCAGACTGCCGTTTTTTAGCATTTGACAGATTGATAGGAAGAAAGGCATGTTTTGGTAGCATGAGTGACTTAGACTATAAAAGAAAGTTCGGACAGTCACTGGAGACCCTTGGCGACCCACTCAAAATGGCTTGGCCTAAATTTGGTCGCGACCCAGGGGTTAAGAACCACTGCCGTAAGGGGATGGGGTGGAAGGGTCATGCCCAGCAACCCCCCCCCCCCCCCCTCCTGTCACTGCTACTATAATAATACTGTACTGGGCTGCCCCAATGGAACCTGGAATAATTCCGTCATTGTTATTTCAAGGGCCTTAAGAACTTGCCTCCCCAATATTTTTTAGAAGTCGGCGCCTATGGCATGTATTGCCATGCCTTCGTTCCTCCAATTATCCCTTTGGCGCAGGCCTTGTCAGCCACCAAATCCCATGCACTCTCCTTGTCTTTCTTGGTTATTTTATTACTGAACGCACCGAACAGAATGGTTTCTTTTCCGAAGGAGGGTGAGCACAGCCAATGTGCTCTCCGTGGGTGCCATGTTCTATTGTGGACTTTTGAACTTTGATTTCGCAGGAATAAAATACAAGCGTTTCTTACAAGATCTTCAAGAAACAGAATTTACAAGTACTTGTAAATGCAAGCTATTTCTTGTAAACTTGATGACTTGTGAACTTGTAAGCTTCGAGAAATAGGCCCCTGGACGTTAGATATGGAGAATACGCTGATCTGAAGCTTTTAATATATTTTTAAGACTAATAAATATTTATTATTACCCTTAATTTTTCCCTCTCCCTCTCTTTCATGCTAAATCCACGAAAGTGATGGTGACGGAAAAAGTAATAATTGTTAGAGGCATATTTGCTCCGCATTCTCACGTTAAATGAGAAATGGAAAAACTGCACCAGTCTTACCGTCTTTCAATTTGATTAAATGGATGCCATTTCAAAAAGAATTGAGCAGATAGATGATGGATAAAATGAATTCCTGCAAAACTCTGTTTTAGCCACCTGACATTCTGCCTTAACGGCACACTGCAGCGATTTCGCGCTCCTTCTTAGAGAAAAAGTCACGTTTTCTTGGTTTAACAGCTGATGGAGACGACGAAGCCGAATGTGTTCGATAATTACTTCGGTGACAGATTAGATCTTCGTGTTCGAGTGGTTGAGGACCATTCCAGTCAGGGCCTTTGGCTTTTTCCATCTTGGAGAAAATGAACTTCCAAGCATGATTAAGTTTTCAGGAAGAGAGAGAGAGAGAGAGAGAGAGAGAGATGGTGAGCTACTTCTTCCATGCCAAAAAAAATAAATAAATAAAAAATAAACGGAAATTTTAAAATTGAGTTTCATGCTCAATTTCCCACCAACTTCACGGTCATTTTATTAAGTCTTTCAATGATTTGATACACGGAGTGGAGTAAATCTCCTTAAATTTTCATTGCATTTTGTTTCCATGACGCAAGACCGGGCCGTTTCGACCCATCTCCCAATTTGGATTTTTAATACAATACTGGTACTGTTGGTAGAAATGTCTCCACCATGGACATACCTCTCATCGGTAATGAATTACGAGCAAATACTGTAGCAGCGCCAATAATGGTCCAAGATGGGTGCCAATACTGGGTGTGATTTGTATGTTTCGAATGGGTTTTGTGAAAGCGCCAATTTTAACAAGATTTTTGTGAATATTGTGACGGATGAGGATGGCATCGAGAGACTCGACTGAATGTCCGGGGTTCGGTAATGGTAGAACACATGACCGGCAATCAGGAGGCCCGGGTTCAATTCCCGGCCGTTCCTTGGCTTCTTTCGACCTCTCATGCCTTCCGTCGTCCTACTCCTACTTGCCCTCCGTAACAATTGGTAGGCAGCGGTGGGATCGTCCTACACCTCCGAGAGACTGGAGAGTGGTGGGAATCCAAGCCACGGTGAAGTCTGGAGGACCGGACTTAATTACGAGAGGGAGTAGTGTGACGGATGAGGATGGCATGGGGAGGCTCGACTGAATGTCCCGGGTTCGGCGGTGTAGTGGTAGCACACTTGACCAGCAATCGAACGGCCCGGGTTCAACTCCCGGCCGTTCATTGGCTTCCGTCGTCCGTCTCCCACTTTCCCTCCGTAACAATATACAGTGAGGGACAAAACTGTTGCAATGTTCGACACATTGTCAGTTTATGACACATAACTCGAGTATGACGAGTTCAATTTTATATAAATTTCAGTCAATCATGCTTCATCTTCCTGGTTTTGGATTGGTGCTAGTCACATGTCAATTGGCCCCCTATTGGATGAGCTGCAGATGTTGAAAGCTAACCAGGTCATTGCAACAGTTTCGTCCCTACGTCCAACGCTTTCCATCCACGATATAAAAAAACCCCCCACAGTCTCCCATTTCCCAAATGAAACCTGGCCAGAAGCCACCTAAGCAAGTCTGTAGCTTGCCTAGGTGTAGATGTGGTAGGATTGGGTGGGGTTGGGTTCCATTTGAACGTTCCTGGCAACATGAAACCTGTTTCCCAACAAACTCGCGACAGCATCGCCTCACTCGTCGACCATGGCCTCTCGACGCGTCGAATAGCAGCCCAGCTTGGCATAAGCTATAGCACCGTATCCCGGGTGCGTTCTCAAGACCCGACGCATCAAAGAGCAATGGTGGGCGTCCATCCAAGCTCTCCGCCACCGACAAGCGCAGAGTCATCAGGATGGTGACATCGGGTCAGGTTGACATAGCAGTGCAAGCGACGAGGCAGCTCAAAAGCAGCACCTCGGTTGAATGCAGTGCCAAAACTGTTCGCAGAGCTCTGAAAGAAGCTGGTCTGAGGGCAACAACCAAGCGAAAGAAGCCGCAACTCCAGCCGCTGCATATCCGACAGCGGCTAGAATTCGCCCGCCGCCAC
>CAJPEV010000055.1:156848-244574 GCA_905338385.1 Darwinula stevensoni
TTAATTAAAGAGTAAGGAACTATGCGGCTTAATTGAGAAAGCAACCTGAATTTATTTAGGTTAGTATCAGTGTTTTGGGGCGCTTAGTATTTAGGTCCACCTGAGCCGAAGAAGAATGAAATCTATAGGGTCCTAGCCGTTTTACTTCGTGAGTCAGTAAGGTGTGATTTTATTTAAGTCGATATTATATTTACATCCTATCGGAAGGGTTAAGGACAGATGCCCCGAAGATCATAAGGCGTTTGCAGATCCAGCTGGCCGAAAGGGCCTTATCAGGTGTCCGCGTGCGAAAGTAAGAGCTGAGAGTTAAGGGCCATGCACACTGACTGCAAAGAGCTGCGTTGCGACCACTGCGACCGTCGCAGCTCGTCGCAGTCGGTTGCATTGGAGATGCGTGGGACCTTCGCAGACGGTCGCAGTACGGTTCGCAACGGATTCGGACAAGTTTATTCCAGTCGCATCTTCGCAGTCGTTCGCATTGCTTATGTATTGACCGTGAGCTATGGAGTCACTGGATAACGACGAGAAGTTGATAACGGAAGTGGTGCTTAGTCGAATACAGGAACGGGAAGTTGAAAGAAGCAGCTTGGATCCAAATTGCTGACCTACTGAGTGAATGTGAAGTCAAAGGTGAGATTTATTGGACTACTAATTTTAGCCATAAAATGGTTAAGGATGTACTCTCTTCATCATCTGCAAAGCAAAGAATAAATAGACTTAAAACCTTTTACTTGAGTATATTTGTGGTAATAAAAAAAAAAACAACTTTGCAAATACTGGACTTCATTCCAATCTTCCTATCCCGAGGTTACCTCTCCTTAGAAGCTCTTCTTGTATGTTTCAGTGACTCCTAAGGAATGCCAGTCTCGTTGGAGAGACCTTAGAGATAAATTCAACAGAGAGGCTAAGAAGGGAAAGAGAAGACGGAGTGGATCGTTCACAGAAGACGTATATTACATCAACGTGGCCTTTGATGAGCATTATGTCATTTCTGTCGTCCCATATCAAGCCTCGACAAACATCAGGGAATATGGACGAAGAAGCGGGACCATCTCCTGGTCCAGACGCTCAAGTGGAGGTATCTCTTGCGAGTGAGGCTCCACAGGAGTCACAGGAATCTCAGGAACCTGGAGTAAAATATAAGCCAGTGCAGTCTCGAAAGATGAGGTCTCCACCCATCAATCCCGTGGATGCAGAACTGCTCAAAATAATCAAATCTCAGCCATGTGGAGGAGAACAGGAAGAGGAAGAGGAGCGCATGTTTGCTTTGAGCATCGTACAATCACTAAAACGATTGCCACCAATTGCAAAAAGCATCGCGAAAATGAAAATTTTGCAAGTAATACATGAGTTGGAATTTGAGAACGGCAAATACCAAGGAACTCTTCCTCGGTACGAACCATACCAAGTCCATCTCTCCCCTCGCCCTCCACCCCGTCATTTTGGGACAGAAAATATTGCATTATCTCCTTCCAACTCAGAAGAATTAGCCAGTAGAGGGCATTCATACTCCAGCAATTGGCTCACAAATGTACAGGATACCCCAATGAACCATTGAGATTCCTTGTGAGTCAATAAAACAACAGTTCTGCAGTCTATTTAATCTATCCTTGCATCTTGAAACCTTACAATGTTAACAGGAAATGAGAGAATTTAGAGGAAATTCAGGATTACGTCAAGTCAACGGCGTGGAAACCCTCTTGATTAATTGTCTATTCCTGAAGGTTTGGGTCTTCCAACTGATTTATACTGCCAATGAACTTCACCCTGAGGCGAAGAAAAGTAATCGGCGAGATCTTCCCTGATTTGAATTGCATTCTTGGAAAATTTTCCACCAGCATATTTGATGTCAGCCAAACCTAGAGCTGGATCGCTCTGTCGCCACTCTCCTTCCACAGTGCTTCCTTGAGCATCCTCTGCATCCATCATGTGGCTTGTGGTATAATGACGCTGACTTGGATGGGTCTTGCTTTCATGAAATCGAATGAAGTTATGGAGACAGCAGCAGGCTTTGATCACAAAATCTACATTCTGAGGGTTCATTACAATTGGCTTTCTGAATATCCTCCATTTAGTAGCAAGAATGCCAAATGCGTTCTCTATCACTCGTCGTGCCCGAGATAAACGATAGTTGAAGATGGTCCTCCTAGTGTCAAGAAACTTTCCAGGAAATGGTCTCATGAGAAAGGGTTTAAGAGGAAATGCCTCGTCCCCAACAAGGAAACCGGGGAGTGGCTTTCCACTATTCGTCCAGGATTTCCCATCAGGAAACTTGTATCCTCCCTTTTCGAGTGATCTTCCGAAGGCAGAATTTGCAAGAGTGCCGCCATCACTCTGTTTTCCATAGCCCCCGACATCAATCAAGGTGAAATTGTAATTAGCATCACATACAGCCAGCAATATAATGCTATAGGACCCCTTGTAATTATAATAAACTGATCCACTTCTTTTTGGGGCCTGGATGAGAACATGTTTCCCATCTATAGCGCCTACACAATTTGGAAAGTTCCACCGGTCTTCGAATTCCTCCATGATTTTCCTCCATGTTTCATGATCTGGCACTCTTAGGTATAGAGGAGACAGGGTCTGCCATATCGCTCGAGTCGTTTCATTGATGATTTTCGAGACTGTGGAATGACCTAGACGGTGGGTGATGCCTATCATCATCATTGAGTCTCCATGTGCGAGATACCTACATAAACAAAGTAAATCTTCATGGAACGTCTGGATTCCATACTGCATTTCAGATCATTTCCCCTTGTTTCCATGATTTTTTAAAATTTTTAAGCTGAAAAGCACCTGTACTTTCAGCGCAAAAGACTTACCCTCAAAAGTCTTACCCAAGCAAAAGTCGTATCCTCATTGAAGAGAATTCTGTTGGTAATGCTGCATGATTATCAGTACTTCAGATACAAAGAATATTTGTGCAGAGTATGTATTAATACTTACCTCAGGGTCACTGCCAGCATTTGAGCTGGGGGAATGCAAAGCCTGAAATTTGTGTCCTGTCTAATCAGGTCATTCTCTAGCAGACCGAGAAGGATTTTGAAGAGCTCGGGAGACATTCTCATGTACTTATGAAAATATTCCTTGTCTTCGGTGATGATCTTATCCACAAGAGTTGTAAACGCTCCCATCTGATGACGGGACCTGTTTATGGGACGGACCCACCACTGTCGCGAGGTTTTTCTCCTTTGGCGTCGTAAGAAAAGCAAAAGTGCAGCAGCACGAGCCCTCATGTTGTAGGCAGCCATGTTGCATTTCGCTTGGCTGCTCTACGACCAGTGTAGATGATGCTTCGCAGACGGTCGCAGTCGAGAAATGACTGCGAACTTCGCAGATGGTCGCAGTGCGGCTTTGTCGCAGCACTTCGCAGTCAGTGTGCATCGGCCTTTAGTGGGGGTGCGCGAAGGGAAGTTTGAGGGTGCATGCCAAGCAGATTAGAAAATCTTGTGCAAGGGGGGAGGTAGCCGCAGGGATGAATGTGAAGAAGCGTGGGAGTCTGGATTTCCCCCCCCCCCCNCCTTCATCTAGTGTATTTACGTTTTTTAATCGAACATTAACATTTACATCCTATCGGAAGTGAGTTAGGGGATAGAAGCCCCATTGGAAGGAAAGATGTTTCCCCTGTTTTCCTGTGTGATTTTTTTTTTTTTTTTGCTGATATGCAGTAGAGAGCGTAGGTGGAGCTCGCGCGGCAGAAAAAAAGCACTGCCGTCGCGAGATATTGTCAAGAGGCGTTAGAAAGAGGAAGAAAGCAAGGGATCTAAGGGGTGAAAAGGGTCATGTTTAGTTGGTGGTTCAGGTGGGGGGGGGGGGGGATGAGTCGTCAGTGGTATCACTAGCATTTCCGAGGCGTTGCATAATTTTATTATAGGGATAGATCTTAGTGTGCTTAAAGCGCCCAATGGTGAATTTCTTATTTAATCTCACAGGAATTTCTTTGATGTCCCCTGGCCTTTTAGGGTCGTTATAATAGTTATAAGCTAGTTGAAAGGCGTGCCGAAAGAGAGGGGTGAGTCAGCTATTAAGAATACGTACGTAGGGCTTCCAATAGAGAATAAGAGCTTGATTATTTCCTGGACTCCATGATTCTGTCTCGAATACGCGGATAATAAATGAATAATTTTCCGACTTATTGATTTCTATAATGAGACTAGGCGAGACATATAGTGAGGTACTAAACATTCCTGTGAAGGACGATTACAGGGAAAGAGGGAAGGGTACTTCCGTGTACTGTGAGAAAGGCGAGACCTTTTACTCCATCTAGTGGCTTGAAGGATAACTTCAAGTGCTGTCGGGCACATTGGATCACCGCATCGGTCCAATATTGGATGAATAATGATATAGCAATATCGGAGTTTCATTGTTTCTCCAACATTCACCCAATATTGGCAATATCGCCCAAGGTCTAGCCAATGTAACCAATGTCGGTTCAGCATTGGGCCAATATCTGGTGCTACTGGGGTATGTCCTCCACCCATGAAGTACCGAAAAATGGCTAGCCAAGCTGGAGCTAGGAATGGGACAAGTTTGCCTGCCAATGCCGACGATCTGCCGACGTTGCCATGAAGGGGACATTGTTGGGCCAAGATTCTTTAATTCAAGTAATGTGGGTAGCGAATATCCTGTAACACCCTTTGGGTTTTCAATGATGAACTCCAGACTCGGTAGTATATAGCAATGATGGGTACCACGTGTATCTTCCGGGCATACAATGACAAGTCCTGAAGATAATCGCTGGAAGTACTTCAGCGTAATGGGAAGTTCCTTTGTGCATACAAATGGTTTTTTCTCTGGACGTCTGGATGAAAAAGATAAACGAACAATATTATGGGAAATATCACGGCGTGTGAACTTCACGAAGGGCTTCGAATAAGCTACAAATAAGCCTCATGCCTGGACAAGGTATAAAGAATCGTGCTGAACCCGATCAGTTCATGAAAGGTACCAAAAAAGCCCCCAGAAGGTCCACCTGCTCACCAACAGGTGAAACACAACGCGCCACACTCATGAAGAGGAGGAAAAGTGAAAAGCCTGGAAGCATGCAGCGTTGGACCACTTTCTGGTAGAGGTGTCGTCATGAACATGAATCCGCGTTGTTTGCCACCTGTTGATAGTGTTCGGTCTCACCAGGAACGAGTGCGGGTTGCGGGCCAGGGCCCGAGCAACTCTTATCTCCCGGGTCACGAAGTTCATCATGGCTGCGTGCGGTGAGATTTTGCCTCAGTCTCAGCTAGTTCCATAGGACTTCCTTTTTAAACCGTTTCCAATGTAAGACCTCCTGTATTCGTTGGCTTAGACGACCCGTAAAGTGGGCTTTTATTTATTTTCCCCCAAGAATAATGATTGAAAATAGAAGTAGGCCTACCTAACTGCTAGTCTAAGTGCAGTCTAGGCCTACCTGCCTACTGGAACGAAGAGAGGAAGCGTACAGGTCACACAGCATGGAGAGAATGAGCCAGTAATATAGCCCGGTCGCCCGTCATAGCAGGTCGCATGTAAGACATACATGCCCATGCGTGCAAAGTGCTATTTGGTCTAGTAGAAACAGTCACCCTCAGTGAAGTGTGTTGATAATATTACATACCAAGTGGTATAATAAGAAGAGAAGAATAATAACTGGGCCTGAGAGCAATGGCAAGGATATTCTTAATTGATTGTAGCAGCTAAAGGGACAACACCATTGAAAAAATTTCTCTCCTTGAGACTAACACTCCAGAGGCTTTCTAGTCTAGCAGGAAGCAGAACAGGTTTTTATTTATTGCATATGGAAGGGAACTTGTTCTTACAGTGTTTTTCACTTGAGTTAGACAATTTTTTGCTTGACTCAGACACGCGTGCATGGGACCTTCCTCATGCATGGGTGTCGAAGTCAAGTGAAAAAGTGTCTAACTCAAGTGAAAAACACTGTATTAGCAAATGAAAACCATGTCACACCAATATAAGCCTTGCATGTTTTTATGGAGAAAAAAAATAGTTTCCTGATCTAATCATGTTTTAGGCATGAGGTAAACAAAGAGTGTAAACTAAATTTTGGATTCAAATGATCAAATGAAATATGAAAAAAATGAAAAGTTCTTGTGCAAAGCTAGGAAAATCCTAGGGATAGGTGATTTCAAATTTTGCCTTTAAGAGTGAGTTTAGTGTTAACTGTGAATTTATTTGGTATGCTGCAAAGGCAGCACATCAAGCACAAGAAGGGTGAGATAGATTGTGGAAGTGAATTTTAACTCTTCATGACTGAATTAAAACATTTTTGTAGTGCTTCATAGAGGTCTACAGTGATGAGCCAGACTTATGTTCTGAACCAATGCCAATGCCTAGCAATGAAGAGGTGGGAAAGCTGGGTGGATAATGTGGGAGGAGAAATGCATTTTGTTTTCATCTGTATGGAGTGAACTTTTGAGGTTTTGCTAAAATCAAGAGTAAGGTCAAGAAACCAGGAAAAGGGGGAAGGAGAGATAAGCAGTGGGTAAGATGGTATTTTATAGTTCCCCAGACTGAAGGGAATACATTAATATGAAGGTAGAGTGGAAAGGGACCTAAAATTGGGCCTTGTGGCATGCGTAATTAGTGATTATTGAAGCATGCTATCACTGGCTATGTATATTTTGATAAGAGAAAGTATTGAAAAATGTGTTATCAGTTGACATGAGAAGTTGGTAGATTGTGTATAAAGAGTGGAATGATTGTTGTAATTGAGGGTCTTTAAGAAGGAAATTTGATAAGTGCTACACCAATCATCAGCTCAATATCCTGATGGCAAGCTAATAGACCTTTGGCTTGGTTGTAGTGAAATGGATAGGTATTTTTTATTTGACTCTGTAAGGAAGGCCTAGGCTACACTTCTGAACATTTCACCCAAAACCCAATGGATTCAATTTTTAAAATTACTTCGTCACATGTAAAATGTAGTTTTGAGGCTCACTTGGTTAAGGCATTTGTACAGTCATTCTGAATAACTCTTATTTATATTACATTTAAGTTAGGCTAGAGTTGAGCAAGATCTTGTCTTAATTTGCTTATCCTATGATAGGCACTCTCAATCTCAAGTCAGCTGCTAGCTCTGAGGTAGGATTCATCACTTGATATGTTCCTACTGTTCCAGTGCCTGTATCATTTTGATGTGCGTTCCCCTTCAGTATTGTTCCAATGTTAGACTAAACCTGCTACAAATGAAGACGTGACAAGAAAGTGAGTAGCCCTTGAGTGTTACGATAGGACTACTGATGTGTTAAAAATGCTGGTGGAGGCACAAAGCTCGAATGTGAGCCTTCCCTATGGTTCCATGGGCACTGAGGACAAGGATCTTGAGGGCAAGATGAAGCTGGAAAATGACATTCCTGATGATTCAGAAGAACTCAACCTCACCTTGGATGAAGTTCAGATTGTCAATGAACTTGATAGGTATGCCCATCTAACCCCCTTACAAATACAACTATCTGGAAATCAGGTCTAGACCTACTGCACTAACAGAGTTGTCTTGATTAAAATTATTTCATAATCTTGTTAATTTTTGCAGTCGTCAGTATGGGTTCCTTGATTTAAACCATGCAGACAATTCAAAGAAGAAGGAGATTGCTCTCAAGGTGAGTCTGTGCAGGAGTTGCTGTTGTGTAAGTGGAGGCTTACTGTACACTAGAGATACAATAAATTGGAGTGGGAATTTTACAGACTGTGCAGTATCTGGAAGCACGCCTGAAAATGGCACAGAGGGTGAAGGAGGAGAATCGAAAGATTCTCAAGGAACGAAAGGAAGGGGAGAAACCAGAACTGAAGAAGAGCATTATCATCGATCCAAAATTGTATTGCAAGCTTGGACACCTCAATTTGCTTCTCAAGGAACATGAAAAAGGTGAATATGTATTTCGGTACAAAAAGTAGGCATATACATCAGGTTTATATGCAGAAGAACACTGCCTCATTCATCGCACATGAAAACCCTCAGGTTTGCATGGCTAATCATGTAATCACATGCTCCATTGCTCTGAAGAAATATGGATGGAAGTAGGTGTAGCCTAACATAAGAGTCTCTGCCTAGTGACTGTGTGATGCATATTTTCAAATTCATTACCTCCCCTCCTGGTTTATTCAGAATATTTTCTCAGCTAAGTTTGATACTTTTCATGTGACTTTCACACTAATGTATGCAATTAAAACTCTGATATTTATCAACCCCTTCTGGTCCATTTCATTTGTAATGCTATGGAGGTTTAACCCGCAAAGGGTTAAACTAGGTTAGGCATTAATAACTTAAAAGGTAAACAAGAGAGGACACAGACAAAGTAATAGAAGTCAGCAGACCTTATGAAAATTCTCACATCCAAATTAAAGAGCAAATGTTGTCAGATGTTGTCATTGGCCCTAAGGAGAAGCACGAAATGTCATATTTCTATATGGAGTGAGTTTTTATTGCAATATTTTGCAAAGTGCTAGACATCAATTGTCTTCTTATATTAAAACATGTATACACAGAAGTCACAGGGGTTGTGGAAAAGTTTGGTGTCTTGTGTAATTGCAGTAGAAACCATGTAGGGAGTGTTTGATTAAAATGCATCATAGGGGGTGGTGTTTTTTATTATCTGGGTTATGTTGCTGGTGACCTCGAGTATGAATTTGGAACTGTGAATTGTGAGTTCACTTTCTTTGTTGTAGGGTATTTTCTTCAGGTTACTTGGTCTTCCACTAAGCTTCAGCTATTACTGTCTGAGGACTAGATGGCTTGGAACAGATCTTGCTCACCCAGACATGTTTTAAAAAATAGAAGTTTTAACCCTGTCTACAAATGGGAAACACTAAGCTTGTTCTGCAACAGGGAGAAAGCATAGCAAATATAAGACTCTTGTTTTGTATGAGACTTTGTTGTTAGAGACATATTATCCAGCAAAGATCTAAGTGGTATCAGCTTAAGTCCTTTTTGTATACCTGGTCTTCCAGGCATACATTTTGCTTGTTTAGAGCAAGATCATGATATTTGGTATGTAGTTTCTGAGATGTGAGCCTAGTTGCCTAATCATACAGGAGTGTAAGGATTCTTGTTAACTAAGTCAAGAGTCACATAGATTTGTTTCACAAATTTAGTGTAGGAAAATGTGAAGTGGTCCAATAGCTTGACATGCCAGTATCAGTTCATGCAGTCCAACAAGATGCTGTGTTGAAGTGCTGCATGGAATTGCCTGTTGCCTTATCCTTGCTTATGCATGTCCTGTTCAAAAATCCTTATGCTCTTTCCTTTTCTATGATTCACCTTGGAATCCACCCTTGCCAATTTATGATATATTGTGTGCATCACATATTGTTTATTGGTCACCCATTCAGGTGGTTACTGTCTGCAGGTTCAGCTCAGGGTATCTGATGATAGTCTTTGTATGAAATTTCTGCAGCGAGTAATTACTACCATTTCCTCTTCCTTCATCCATTATTCCACTGCAAGGGAGAAAAACTTTTATACCTGACATTTCTGGGAAAGTGTTTGAAAAGGAAATCATGACTTGTTAGTATGACAGTCAAATCAGTGTTTAGGAAATACATCTTGTCAAATGTACAACTAAAACGCAGGCTTTGCACATATTAGTGCTGGCTACTTAAGTACATGTATCTCTGTCTCAGTTTCTCCTTTGCATTGTTTCCTGAATACGCACATCTTGCTCTTAAGGACCTTTTGTTTCACCTACGCAAATCCACTAACCAGACCTACTCATCTGTAAGCCCCGCTCCAAATACTCGCTTCCCCTGCCGATGGAATGCCCCTGGATAGACGAGAAGAATGCCTCCCTTGGTATCTTTTTTTCCACTTTTGCCTCCTTCCTGCCTGCCTTGGCCCTCGGGCTATGCTTTCCCTGGTTCATTCACCTGCCGCGGTTGCCGGATGTTTGGATTACACGACTGCCTCACATGTCCACCTTTTCCTTTCCACTGCCCATCTCCTTTATTTGGCATAGAAATTAATTAATTTACTATGACAGGAGGGTTTTAGTACAAATATGTCAGGAGGAGGATATAATTCAAACTGTCATCCGTACGAATATATATTGGGGATAGGATTTGACAGCCCTGTCTCTATGCAATGCGGGCAATTCCAAGATCTTCACCAAAGGGCATTTATCCTGAAAGGCCTTTTGAAGGCCGCTCTCCTCCCCCATTCCAGTTGTCCTTGACAAGCCGAGCGAAAAGACCTCCTTTCCACTTGGAAAGGGAGCCTCTTCGCTCGGCGAAAAGCTTAAAACTGTAATTGGTGCAGACAGAAACAATTTTTTAATTTGTCTTCTTTTTTTTGTTTTCTTTCAGCCCTGTCTGCCTATCAGTCGTACCGATCCCTGGCCCAAGATGCTTGTATATGGCAAGACACATGTTTCCTCTATGGCGAGGGACTGGTCCACTTTCACTTCAACGCCTTCACCTGGTCAGTGGCATTTTTGCTTCTCCTAGGCCTACGACTTCGCTTCGACCACCACTGCTCTCTAAGGAGATAATAGGCAAGCATCAATTTCTGCGCCACGCGCTAGATGTCGGGAGCGTCGCGGATTAGGTATTAAAGGGACGTTGTTAAAGTTCATTTCGTCAGGTCGCATGACATACGGTTCTCTGTAAGCGAAGGCCATGAATCGGAATCGATAAGGTTCCCAGGCCATGTGTTAGCGTAGTGCACAAAGAGAGGGGACAGGGGGAGGAGGGGAAAATGGAGAATTTATTCAAATCGACCCCCATTGTGAACTTTCCCCCTCTTCTCTCCTCTCTACCCTTCTAGTTTTTCTTTGTTGGTCCTCTACTTTTCGGCCAGGGCTTTAATTTCGCGGCGTTCGGTGCCTCCTTCTTCCTGGACACTGACGCCCCTCGATTGTTCTTTCCCAGGAGACTGATCGAGAGGATCAGGCGATGATCAGAAATACAAAAAGATAAATGTAATGAAAAGTTGCGTGAACAATAAAACAGTATGAATCGATTTTCTAATCTAATCCCCGTAAATTTCCGTCTCGTACGATGTCAGAGAGTGCGAAAGGCATCCCCAGTCTGCCGGGGCCCCGTGTGTCCTGGGTGTGACACGCGGATGATCGAGAAATGCGAGTGAGTGAGAGTGGAGGGAGGATGAATGAGAGAGAGGAAGTTGTCCTTGAGTACTGTTGAGTACTGTTAACGAGGGGACTGGAGTTCTTGTTGGAACCCCTTGCACCCGTTTTTCCCTTGTAAGCCAGATGTTTCATGCCTCACCGCATCGACACATGATCGGGAGCATTATCATCATCATTGCATGAAAGAGGGGGGGGGGGGAACGAAAAGGATAGACTGGCTTGGGGGCCCCTCTCTCGGCCTTTGTTGTGTCCTTCCCCCCCCCCCTCCCCATCCCATTCCATTGCCCTTCCAGCGCATATTAGAAACTTCAGTGGAAGGTCTCTCTCCCTCTTTAAAATCCCCACCCCTCGTTTCCCCGTTTCCCGCTTTTTAAAATCGTTATAGTCAATGGCTTCCCCTTCCCCCCCCTCCTTTCTCTCTTTATCTGTGGAATTGATTTCTGAAGAGATGAAGTCGAAGAAAAATCATGGTCTACGCCAGTTCTCCCAATCAGAAAAGCAAATAGTTTCATTTATTTGCGCCCAAGGAAACTAGGGGAATTTTTTTTCTCGCTTTCGACCTCCACACCTGCTCGCTCCCCTGACAAGGAAGACAGAAAATAGAAAAAGTGAGAGACGGAAATGCAGCCATTTCATTCTCCCATTCTAGAGCCGTTTCGCAACGGTTTGACTTTTTTTCCTCTGTCGCTTTTATCGCGCCAGCTTGTATATTCCAGGAGATTCGCTTCACCCTAAAAAAAAATCATTTCCCGTCTGAATGCAAATTTCACTCTAATTCCATTCCCTATTATTTCGCTCGTTTACGCCGCCTTTAGTGACGCTCGCAAAGACTAGTGTGGGTGTTCGATGATCGCCGTCGCACGAAGGCGTACAGTCGGAGGGGGGGAGAGAAGCGGATTTGGCTTTGGCTTTCTCGGGGCTTGTGCACTGTACATAACGGGAGGGAGGATGGGAGGATAGTGGATCGGCAGGGATGTCGGATGTCCGGACCGCGCTTCTCTTCCCTTTCCACGCTTTGGGGGAAATAGTTGGCATAGGCGAGGGAGAATGGTAGGCCGGGGCGCTAGCGTGGACCCACCATCCTCCCCTCGCTCTGCTCAGCCGCAGTCCTTCACTCTCTGGCCCGTGTGCCTGCTGCGTGTGCTGCTCTGCCTCCCTTCCCTTCCTTTGGTTATCGCCTAGGCCTAGTTTCACCGTCTAGTCTGTCCGCTTTCATCACTCATTGCTCTCCGACCGACCATTAGGAGGCTGGTTCACCTGTTCTCGGATTGGGGGGGTGCCAGGCCGGCATGCGGTAGCGAATGTGTGTTTGTGCGAGCACCCCCAATCAAAAGAGAAGGCGTTTGATCTCAGAATAGATTCCGATCTCTGGTGTGTGAGTGTGTGTATGAGTGCGAACCCACTGCCGTCTCGACCGAGCACTGCCGTTCTCAGGGATCATCTTCTTCGTCAACTGAAGAGTCTTTCATAACCGGAGGTGAGTGAGAGTGAAGAGGGAGTATGCGAGGAATGTGTGAGAGGAGAGGAGCGGAAGCAGTGGAGGCGCACGTGCGGCCCACTTGGCTTGGTCCCCCCTTCTTTCCCCCCCCCCCTCCTCCACGTCTCTTTGAAGGGCGGTTGTCCCCTTTTGCCATGTGGATGTGTACCAGGACCAGGCGCCCAGTACTCAGCTGATGTGACGTCACGCCCGCTTTGTGTTAAAAGCCGGCAGTGGAGCGCGTGCGCAGTGCAGTTCTCCTTCCCCGCTCCCAGCCCGTACCATCGATCCCTCGCTCGCTGACACTCGCACGTCGATATTCCTCCGTTTTCTCTCCCCCTCCTTTTGTTTTTGACCCATCATCGTTGTTTGCTCCTTGGTCCTGCTGTCTGAGGGAGGAATTGAAGGGCATGGAGTCGAAGCCTATTGCCAAATGGGAATGAGAGAAGGTGGAAGGATGGCGTGATGGACTCAATCGAGACGGGACTCGTGGAGGGAGTCACGTAGCCCCCGCTACTCCCTCCCCCCCCCCTTCCCTCTCGCATCTTCTACCCTTCTCACCCCACCTGTGTGGACGTTCGTAAACAGGGCTCCCGGCATTGGCCTAGACTTTGGTCGGTGTTTTTGCTCCCTTCCACCATTGTAGAAGGAGCAGGTGGTCTCTCCCGCGCTCAATGGCGCTGGGGCCTATTGAGCAATCCGCCCAGCATCGTGCTCGAGAGAGAAAGAGATGGGGGACTGATGCGAGCACAAAACAGGAAGGGGGCATGGAGAGGGGGAATTTCCTCCCTCTTTCTCTGTGATCTCCCTTACCCCAATACATAATGTTTGACGTCGCTCTCCCGTCTGCGCTATTTGAGGTCGTAAAATGGGAAACAATGCAGTCGGGAATTTCTCGTTGCCTCGTAAAAGCCACCCTCTCCCATCGAACAGGATCTTCTTGTCACCGTTTTCCCGTCCTAGTTGCGCCGACTCATCTCGTCTCAAAGACGAGGAATAATGAGTCCGTTCACCCCCTTCGATTTAAATGTAATTGAACGTGATGACGAAGGGTTCGTTTGTCGTTACCAGGATTTTCAGTTCCTTCCCACGGAGGAAGTAGGGGTAGGTGGAATGCCGTGGCTGGTGGCCTCGTTCCAGATGAGCCAGATTCAGAGGATCAAAGAGACAAAAGATGAGGAAGGCCTCGAAGAAAGAAAAAAAAGGCGAGGGGGAGGGAATGGGTAAAAAAAAAAAAAAATCAATCACCCGCTCAGTCGGTGGGTTTTTGTTTCCCACGATCCGCTTCAGTGGTTGCGCACAAAGACATCTCTAAACTTTTTTTGTTTTTAGCAGAAAAAGTTTGAATCCAATAGGACACAAAAAAGGGAGTGGCAAATTGGAGGGAAGCTAGAAAAAGTCATCCTGAATAAGTGGGACGGCGGAAGAGACCGCAAAAAGGAAACCCTCAATAAATAAAAAATGAAAGAGAGGCTGGAAAATAATTGCGATGATACTCATCACGGCATTGATGTGCCGTGGAACGAATTCAGGTTATAAGAATAAGGTAATACGGTACGAATAAGTTTTATTCCGTGACGTAATCCCGTAACGGTGAAATTCCGACCAGATAGTGAAAGTTAGTCGGGTTCTCCTCCGTGAGATCCTTTCTTTCGGGGAGGGAATTCCCCCTCGCTTTGATACGGTGCCCTGGAAAATAAAAGTAATATAATACATAAGAAAATGAAGTGCCGGGATTATTTCCCGCTGGCCCGAAAAGTCGGAAGATGTAGAAATGAGGTAATAAATCTTCCCGAAAAGACGGAAGAAACCTGCTGGAACTGTTTGTTGTTTTTCGATGCTGGAGGCAACGTATGGAAACGCTCGCTTTGACGGGGAATTACCGTCGCAGTGCTCGTGTCGATTTTTTGCTGGGATCCCGAAGGGTTTTTGGAGAGAAGTTCAAGGTTGAAGCAGTTGTGAGGCGGTAACAGATTGGTCATTCAGCAGACCAGAAACATCTCCCTCGGTCTCGTATTGTTCAATGGGGGGAGGGGGAGCCAAGGTCTTTTTCGCCCCTCTCCCCTACCGTCTCCACCTGTCAGGGAGACTTTTTTCTCCCTTTTTTTTTGTCTGTAGGAGAAGGGAGGCTGAGGCTGGATTCTCTCTCCCTCGTTCGCAGTAGTCTCGTTCTTATCTCTGTGGCCTGTCCCCTCTTTCTGATGATGGAACCTAGTGAGTGAGAGGGATTTATCCATCAATCTTGAAGGATTCGATAAAGAACTAGGAAGGAGGAGGAAGGGTATGTCGTGGGGGAAAGCTAAAGGTGACCTAGATTCCAGGAATAGCAGTGGGGTAGGGACGCCCTTTCCCATCGATCCTCGACTTTCCGTGTGGAAGGAGTCAATGCACTCGTGTCTTCCTGCATCACCCCTCCTCTTATGTGGGGGGGTTCCACGTGATATGGCTTCAATTCCTTTTTTTATGGGGTGGTGATGGGTTGCACTAGGAAGCCTACCATTTCCCCATTCTACCGCTTTATGTCTCAAATACCTGTCTGCGCGTACGTCTCAAATACCTGTCTGCGCGTACAAAGCACAAGCGCGGAATCTGAACGAGGCGCGTGCCAGCTGACGTCGTGGAGTTTTTTTTTTCTGGAAAATGTTCTTGGCTTGTGTCAGGTGGTGTGGGGTCCCTTCCATCTTCTCTTTCCAAGGCCGAGACCCTCGAACATCAATTATTACTAACGCCCCCCCCCCCCTCTCTTCTCCTTCCCCCAACCCCTCGCCGTGTGATGCGAAAACAAGCGTGAATTCATTCAAAGGCTGTTCCACTAAAGCTAGTATCCACTAGACGCCGGTTTTTTTTTTTTTAAATTAATATTTAAAAAAGGATACCGTAGCTGGATCTTGCTTTGGACGATTTGAGTCGTGGGAACTGCGTGATCTCCCATGACCTCCAGCAATAACCTGCTCGGCGTATCCCCTTCGCAAAACTGCGTTTCGTTTGGTATGGTTGAGGTGGTGACCGATATCTTTATTGCAGCGCCGGTTGGCTGGGTTATTATTATTTTTTTTTTTTACACAAGAGATAGGTTCTGGAGCTTGGCTGTACTGATTAACAGGTACCGGGAACGGTACTTGAGTCATGCACTTTTGTTTCCGGCCCCACCTTTCATTTTTTTTTTAGACGAGACAAGCTTCCTGTCCCGATTAGATAAACTGGAATTCTAGGAAGGCCAAACAGGATAATCTCATTTCCTAGGCGCGTCATTATTCTCGTCATTTGTTGGCGGTGATTTTACGCACTTCGTACCGCTCTTTAGAGTAAGGGAAAGAATTGTGTTGCCTAAAAGTGAGAGGAATGAGAAGACTGGAAACTTCGGATGAAAACGTTTGAGAACTTGATTAACTAAACAATTTTTTAGAACGCGAGGATGCCAAGGTCGAATAACTTTCCCGTTTTATTCTCATGTACAAGGTCTCCATCTGAACACACGTGACTCGTGAGTCCAGGCTAGGTTCACGCTAGGAAGGAGGGGGTTGGGGCAGAGGGAAAAACAAAGCAGAAACACCTGAGTATGGGTAGTGGAAAGAAGGGAAATCCTTGTTTTTCCTTAGCTTCTCCTTCGGGCGCTGACCTTGTTATCTCGGGCAGATGTCTTCTGTGTCTCGTCATATCCCTCCCTCTTCCTGCCTTTCTCGAGGGGGAGAGAGAGAAACGAGAAAGCGGCACGGGGGTCTTGTCTTCTTCGCTTGCCTGCCATCCCATTCGATGCAATGGAATCAATGCGATCCTGGGTCCTTCGTATGATTTCGGCGTTGCTCTTAGTTAAATGGAATGACTTGAGGATTTCATAGCGAAGAAACGTGGGTTTTTGGCGCTCCATGTTACGGTTCTTCTCCGGCCTTGAGAAGGGGGAGGGAAGGTGACGTCATGGGTTTAACGAGTCCTCATAAAGGAACGAAGGGACAACCCTTTTCCCTTACATTGCCACTCCCAGACCCACCGGATGAAAATGGGACCATAAATTTCCGTAATCCCGACAGGGCGAATTTATCTTCCCGCTTGCACCACTACTCCATGAATGGCACGAGGGATTCGTGCGAGAACGTGAGATGCAAGAGAGCCGTGTGCGAGAACGTGAGGTGCAAGAGCGCTGAAGGAGGTCAATGGACTTGGGCGGGTTCCGCCCCGCACCAGTACCGCGGGGTCCTTTCCCATCCCCTCCCGCGGGTCGCTTCTCCATGCATTGTGACGTCATCGGTGACGCCACTGGTACAGTGGAAAACCAGCCTTACCGCGTTCCCACCGGGAAGCATGGAAGCCGCTGCCGGAGTCCCGTCCCATGCAGCGTGACGTCATCGTTGACGTTATTCAGGATGTTCCCGATAGGGTAGGGGAAACGTGCTTTCCCATACTCCTATTAGCGGGAGGGATTCATTATTCCCGCACCTCGTACTGCTTTCCCGACTTTCTCCTCTCCCGTGGAGCTTGCCCATCCGCGTTCCTTCATAATGCAGAAGAATCGCCTGCCATATGAAAAAAAAATAGAGAAGAAAGAAACCGGTTGAGTTCGCTCACCCTCTGTCACATGTGTCATCTGTCCTCTTATCTCGTAGATATATATTTTTCCTTTTCCCGTTTTTTGTCTGTTTTATTTTTAAAGTTTCTCTCTCCCCCCCCCCCCCTCCCCCCATTCTAACCCGGGTTCATTCGCCCTGGAGTGGGACTCTTGCTGGCCGAAAGGCTTACGTTTCTCTGGTTTTGTTTCTCGTGGCAGGGCGACTCAAGATTTCCTTGACTTGCTGTACGTTGAGCCCAGTTTTCCCCGCGCCAACGAAGTTCACCGACGCCTGGGCATCATTTACAAATGCAATAAGGATTTCGAGTCCGCTCTCAAACACTTGAATTTCGCCCTCAGGGACTCCAGTCCGCTCTCCTGCTCCAAACTTGAAGGTAGAGAGAAATACATTTTTGTATTTTTGAATCCATGGGGTCTGCGGAACCAATTTTCAACTTGAATTGCAGTGAAGTGTGAGATAGCACACGTATATGAGTCTTCTGGGAGACATCGCCTTGCCAAAGAAGCCTATGAGGAACTCTTAGCCGATGAGTCCAAGCTCCCTCCTCTCGTCAAAGCCGATATCTGCAGGCAGTTAGGTAAGCACCATCTCTTCCCATCGTCATCAGGGAAAATTCATATGGTTTGCTATTTTTTTCCAAGTGAGCCATTCGTTATTCCATGGAGTAAATGGAATTCAGGCATTACTAGACTTAGGTAAATCACAAATCTAATTGCGACCTGTAATTTAGAAAGATAAGAGACTCAATGAAATGAGCTGGTGTAAATTAGGGATTGGTATTGATAACGAAATCATTTATTTGATTAGTGGTTTTAAATCAATGAATAAGCTGGTTTAAATAATTGCGAGGTATCATACTTGGACAAATGCTCAGGGTACGCCCCCAATCGACTTGGATATTAAACCTACATGTTCAGCATGATTCGTGATTCCAAATCATGGCGATAAACCAGAAAGCTCCCATCAAATCATAGAACGTTTTCTTTTGCCCACAAGTGATCTGAATCGTAAGCTAATATGTGAATTCGGATATAAATCACATTGATTTTGCTCGCTTGGTTGCTGCAAACGAGATGAAGGCGGCTGTAGAGGGTTATATGGAGATAGCTGTATGGAAGTTGCGGTCTGCACCGTGTGCCTTTCTAATTCCGACCGTTCCTGCAGGATGGATGTACCACACTATCGAGAGTTTCGGTGAGAAGAATCACCGAGAAGCCGTAGCCGTGCAGCTCTTGCAGAAGTCTGTCGAGGCGAACCCGAAGAGCGGCGAGAGCCTCTACCTCCTGGGCCGGTGCTACTCGGCGATTGGGAAGGTCCACGACGCTTTCCTCGCCTACCGCAACTCCGTCGACAAGACTGAGGCGAACGCCAACACGTGGTGTTCCATCGGGTTCGTCGTTCGGTTCCTAATCCCGGTGTCGTTTTTTTTTCTTTTTGCAGTTGTTTATTGAGAATTGGGTTTCAGGGTGTTGTACCAACAGCAGAATCAACCGGTGGATGCCCTTCAAGCCTATATCTGTGCCGTGCAGCTTGATAAGAAGCACAAAACTGCTTGGACAAACCTCGGTGAGCTCGGCGGCTCTATCTGCCTTCCATTTACCATAGTCGTTTTAGTTGCTAGTTGCTGCGTCCTTGCTGAATGTCAGTCCGTACCGATAGCAGTGGCTGTCAAGTCGAAAATTGAATCAGTGATTCATTGAATGATACGTCATGGACAAGATTGAAAGCTGTGGAGTATCAAAGGCAACTCACAGAAGTAGTTGAGTGTCTGGAACAACCTGCCTCACACTGGTGGGGTTTTAAATCCTAAAGGAGGAAGATAAACCAATTCTGGGCCACCTAGAAAGACATGATGACATTGTTGAAGCATCATGCCTAGTGATTTTGGCAATTTTTCCCTGTGCATTTGAATTGGCCAGACTCCCAGGAAAACACTTTGCTATGGGAAGTAGGACTTGAGGCTATTATTGAATACAGCCATGGTCTGTGATTTGCAATGTCAGGGTGACAAAATTAAGTGAATTTGTGACCAAAAGTCTGGAGACTAAGTTTTTGGTGCATTATTCTAGAGTTGTGAAGTTAGTTATATTTCTATGAGAGATGAGATGATCAAATAACAGGTCAATAGGACTGTTTTGGGAATAACTTGATAAGAAAGGTGCCATGCAAAATTAGGAGACTTATAAGAGGAGTTAGGGCACTGCATTTTCAGAAGCAATGCTCTTTGCACCCTGCCAACAGGAGGGTGTTATTGGCCCTCGTCCTAAGTTCCAGCCTTTCTGAAAAGGACACTATGCCATACGTTAATGAGGATGTATAGGATCCCGCTTTTGTATTTATTGCTGTCCATGAACCTTCCTGTATAATACATCTGAATTTCTGAAAGTGTAGGAATCTTACAGGAATGTAGCCGCTTAGTGTAGAGTTTTATTGTCCTCCCACAGGAATCCTGTACGAATCGTGTGGTCAACCGCACGACGCCCTGACATGTTACATGAATGCAGCCAAGGAAGAAGCCCTGCCAGAACTGACCACCAAGATCCGTTTCCTCAAAACACAGCTGGCCAACGCTCCTCTTCCATCTTCTAACTCCAAGTCTGTTCCCTCTCTTTTATCCTTCTTAATCTCCTTGTTGCCATGTTAATCTTTGAAGTTAGATTATGTGGTGATTTTGTATTTAAAAAATGTAGGTTCCATTTTTCTCTAAGTCTTCATTCTTTGGGAGGGGGAAGATTTTATTAAATGGAAAGCACTCTCCTTATTAGGTTATTCAACTAATGCTAAAATGGCGGTTGATGTTAATGCAGGCCAAAGCCGTTGCTGTCCATAGAAGAGGCGTGGAATTTGCCCATCACGGCTGAGATCACAGCAAAGCAGCAGCAGAGGAATCCTCCCCAATCCGCCATGGGCCAGCAAAAGGTCTTTTTCTGTTCGTCAACTCTCATTTTCTCAATACCTTGCACTGCTAGGTTTTTCAGTTTACTATTACCATGGAATCTACCCCACACTCTAAAACACAACACATTATAGTCAGAGTTGCATTCAACCAGCTTGTACTGCTCAAGAATCTCATGACCCCTTTCAATTCTTTTGCAATCTACATTTTGCCTGTTGTGGTGTCATAATAACAAGCAATATCATATATCACAAGCCAAAAAAATTGATGTACTGAAAATATTTCTTTATTAAGTTTTTACCTACAGACTGGAGGCCTACAATGAAGTCATGCTGATACCCTCCAGCATGCAACCCTCTCTTTTCCCCTGTAATATTCAATCCCTATTGGTATTTGACCCAACATTAATTGCTGGCAAAAGAAACTATGATCTGAAACATGGAACTTTGTTCTGTTTTATCCCTGTATCATTCCCCTGCATGAGTAATTGAAAGTTTCTTTTAACCTTGATGCCTTGTGAATGCTATTTAAGTATAAAGGGTTTTGCTGTATATATCTATTTAAATCTGTGGAATTAATCTCTAATTGAGGATTTTCTTGAGTCTGTTCGCAAAAACCCTGTTAGACTGTTGAGTTTCTTCAATCTATGTCAAAGGAAATGGTTGGACAATAGTATCATGTATCCTCCTTCATAGTATGGCCCATATGCGGCGGGGAATCCCCAGCAGCCACAGCAACAGCAACAGCAAGCACCAAGTGAACCTCTGATGATGGCTGGATCTCAAGCAAAGAGATTCAAGGTCAGTCCATCCTGTGTCATCTCTCTTCTTGGCATTTCTCCATCCATGTTAGGATATAGGGGAATGATGTGGAGATTTAAGACTGACTCAGTGATTGGGAGCATTTTTGCTAGATCCATTGAGCTTCATTTTCTTGTTTTTGGCATCACTGAGGGGAGGTCATTGCAAGAATGATTTGAAATAAAGTCTTTTGTGCAGATGGACCCGGGCATGGAAATGGGTGGTTCCCCACGCCCATCCCCACCCTCCTTTTACCTAACGCAGCAGCAGATGCATGCTCTTCAACAGCAGCAACAGAGTGGAGCTGCCCTCAGCCCTCAGCAACAGCAGATGCTGGCTCAGCTCCAACACCAGCATCGACTTGTGCTCCAGCATCAGCAGCAGCAGCAGCTCAAACAGCAGCAGCAACACATCAGGTACAACACAAAATTTCTGAAAGTATGCTGTTACTAAATTTCAGAATCACTTTCACCTAGTCAGAATTTTTTATGGTGTTTGTTTTGAAAGTCTTCAAGTGTGATTAATGAAGTATCTCCCACTTTGGCATGCAGATTGGATGTGCCTCAGCAGCAGCAACAACACCCACCATCACAGTCTCAGCAGCAACAGAGACTACAGGTGTCTTATCCACCTCAGAGCCCCTACCCAAGCCCCAGTTTTGCTAACAATAGCAACACCAGTGTGCGACCAAACCTACCTCAACCTTCACCCCCGGTGTATCAGACTCAATATCAGAACCAGTTCAACCCAGACATTGGGAGTGTTGAATCTACCCAGAGTAATGGCAACAGCAACCATGTTAATGGTGGCAACAATGCAACGAGTGGTGCTGAGAGTCCAGGGCCTGGGACAGAGCTGGATGCAGAGCAGGAGCTGGAAGCCCTGCTCTCGCACAAAGAGGCTGAGGACATGCTGAAGCAGTTCATCAAGCAAGAGTTGGAAAATGCTGGGAACCTAGAAGAGCGGAAGCCAGTGTCCATGAGTGAGATCCTGGCCGATGCAAAGGAAGAAGTCATTGAAGATCCACCCAGGCCCCCTCCAACACTGTCAATCAACATGAGCTCATCACGCATCCTTGTTGGGAAGAGACGAAGCCTTGGCCTTGCTTCTGGGAAGCTGAGTGTGGGGGATGTGAGGGCAGTGATGTCTGAGGTGTGTCCTCCACCACGCCCTCCTCCACCACCTACACCGAAGATCCCACGGGATAGGCTTCTTCCTCCAACACCTAGTGTGTTTGTGGAGAACAAGAAGGAATGTCATAGTCCTCAGTTGCAGGAGTTTGTCCTGCGTCACCCTATCTCTGTCATCCGAGGCATGGCTGCTGCTCTCAAACTTGGTTTGTTTCCCCCTCTCTTTCTTCTGTCAACTTTTTCCTTTTAATTTACCACTGCCAGTCATCTAGCAGGTTGAATCCTCATTTTGGATGGACAACCCCATTGAAAGAATTATGTATCCCAGTTTTTCACAGCATCAGACCTTAAATGGAAGGAGTAAACCCATCATGAATGACAATGGTAGTGAAAAACTGGCATCCAAGCTATTTTCAGTGCTGAGAATATTCTATTAAAGGGAAACTGTTCTAATAAATGGCTGTAAATTTTCAGTGACCCATTAGTTCCTTCACCCAGCATCCCCCTACTGCTGAGTCAAATTTGTCTGCATTATTGACATATTGAGTGTTTGTTAGTAAATGCTAAGGTTTGTAAGTTCCAGTGGTACTTTTATGCTTGACTTCCCCTGAAAATTCTCTTTCACATTAGATCTGTCATATTTTTTTTTAGGCCAGTTTTTCTTCTGGCATTTCATGTTGCAAGAAAATTGAAGGATGTGAATTTTAGCTAGAGCTGTACCGATTTGAAAATTTGGTGATATGCCAATTCCCGATGTCTGTTCTTGAAAGATGACTGATACCGATCTTTGTGCATGTCTATGGGATAGGTTTATTTTTCCATAGTTACTTTAATTTAGATGACATTTAGGTAACTCTTTTGTGGGCAAATTTGTTATGTGTAAATTACAAATTTCATGAAATTTTTCCCACTTGGGGAGGCTTTTATCTTGAGAAATTCCAGTTTTTCCCCTCCAAACAAGAAATGTTCATATTTGTGATGGGAACCTTTCCTGATTATGGTCACTAGTAGATGATGTGAGTGTGAAAGAGGGGGAGGAAGCCCTCCCAGGGCACTAGAATCAAACATATTCTTGGAAGAATTATTCTCACTGCCTACAAAGTAGTTAACTTTAATTAGTTGCATTAGTTCTACATTGGGCATGTAGTGAAAAATCTCTACAATGACTCTTTTCATATTAACATCATGAGTTTTTTTGAAATCCCCAAAAATCACAAGTAGTGCCTCATACCACAGGAAAATTAGCCATAAATATCAGATTCTGTTTTCACAGAAGGTTGATTTTGATAAGCAATTACTGTTGGCTCCTTGCATTGTTCATTTGTCAGTGGAATGTCTTGAGAACTAGCAGAGATTTAGTCTGATTATGAGAAAATTAAACTTCCTCCAGTATGAATCCCAGTTGTAGATGGAGTTGTAAAGGTGGCAGGAAATGAAGTGATGAATGAAGTCCATCATGTCAAGTAGTTCATATGTAACCTCACTGAGTTCAATAGACTAACTATCTCAAGTTTTGGCATTTTTAGGGCCACTCTATCAAGGCTTTGCACAGCTTTGCAGCTCACATTAAAGTGGAATGAGAGATTGAGCAGTTAAATTTTTTATCAAGCAGTAATATTATGAAAAAAAAATCATAAGAAAATATTATGCCTATTTATATTTGATAAAGGGAGCAAGTATTCTCTCAGCCAGCTAATCATCAACATCTAGAATTTCAGTCCAAGCTTTGACTCAAATGCTCCACATTTTTCTCATGGGCTGTGGTCACAAACAGCTTATTATTAAACTGTTACATCTTGTGCTATTCTTTCCTTGTACATGATTTTAACATTCCCAGCCTTTTAGACAGCAAGCTAAGCTCTACCAATTTTGTTTGGTTTCCAGTCATGCTCAAATTTAATTTGGAATGCCATGAACTTTGGATTCAGGTGTGCATTCAGCTTCTAGTTCTTCCAGTAGGTTGCCCTCATTATTGTCATTTATGGGCTGGGCCTAGGCCCTCTCTCAGAATCTTGTATGAACCCATTTGACATTAGATATGAGAGGAGTTCATGAGTATCTCAGGAAGACAGAGAGGTGGTAACATCGATCATCAGACTGTGAATAGTAAAGCTTGTGAAGAAGGAAAATGACTGCTGTCCAAGCTCCCTCGCCATACTTGCTGAAACATGATGTGTTCAGGGAGTGCCAGGAAGAGGAGCAAGATTAATCAAAGCATCTCTTTTGGAAGCAGCATGAGGGTTTCAATGAAATGCTCCCTGTTGTGCCGAAAAAAGAGATACAGGGCTCTGGCTTGGTTACTCCTGCATTTGTGTCAGCATAGTCTACATATGCAACCTTGTTATTCAATTTTACAATTTTTTTTTCAGACCTTGGGCTGTTTTCAACAAAGTCATTGGTGGAGGCTCACCCAGAGCACCGAGTGGAGGTGCGGAACCAAGTGTTCCAGACCCCAGATGAAAACTGGGATCCCTTGACTGGGAGGAAGGCTTGGCGATGTGAAAGCCATCGATCTCATACCTCTGTCGCCAAATATGCCCAGTACCAGGCCTCCAGCTTTCAGGACAGCTTGCGGGTATGAGAATGTGCTTGTTCTGTCTTAATGGGGTTCCTGCAGACTTAGGCAATTAGGAAAAACCAAAGAAATTGGAGAAGGTTGAATAGAAAAAGATGAAAGAAAAGGGTGGAGAAATTTGGGAAAGTGTCCATATTAGATTTGACAAAATGTCAACTACTATGCAAGGAAAAATGGCAATGGAAGATGGTTGTGTACAAAAGGGCACATCTTAGTCAGTTAAGTTACTTTGTGTGATCGATCAATGATTATAGATATTAAATAGCTAGATAATGACTACCTCCTACAATAATGGTTTGGTAGCTAAGGTTCCATGTGTTGTGTTTTCATTGAAAGCCATAAGGAGAGAGCATTCAAGTGTGATTTTGGAAATGGTGGGGGAGGGTTTGTTGAGGCCCCCTAATTCAGCAGAAATTGATCTTTATTGCCAAAAGTTAATGTCGAGTGCATTCCTTCATTAGATGAGTGTCATTTTCTGTTTCTGTCAGTTGTTCGATAGGCATGTCATTTTATAATGTGAATTATGGAACACCTTATTTTCTTGCATTCAGGAAAAGTTCAAAATTGAATTTTTTAAAAATCCTCTAAAGATAACCCTTGGTCCAATATATTGAAAATGTTAATATGACTTTTCAGCAGTTGTTTGTAATATTCTGGCAGATTAGTGGTTTGCATGCGAGTTTCTTCATTGAATTCAAATATGCCATCTGTGCTAGAATTTGGCAGAACACCACATGCTATCAAGGTGGCTGCCATAGGAGTCATTTTTTTTTTGCTTAAAAATAGTTTTCCTGTCTCAGAGAAAAGGCATCTTCATGAAATAGCAGTCCTAAAATTGCTCCACTGAACCAGGTTCTCAAAGAAGCAATTGTAGGAACCCTGATAATATTTTTCATGAAGATGGAAGGGGTGGGATATGGATGTTTGCTTGTTTCATTTGGAACAGGAGGAGCATGAGAAGAACACAGGTGTTCACAAGGACAGCTCGTCAGCAGATGAGAGTGGGAATCATGGCCCCAAGAGGAAGAATGGAAAACTCCAAGGCCGAAAAATGATAAAATTTGGAACAAATGTTGACCTCTCAGATGAGCGGAAGTGGCGATTTCAGCTGCAAGAGCTGATGAAATTGCCTGCCTTTGCCCGTGTTGTCTCAGCAGGAAATATGCTCTCCCATGTTGGGCATGTCATCCTTGGCATGAACACTGTCCAACTCTACATGAAGGTCTTTTCCTCAATCACATTCTTGCTCCTTGTTTCATCTATATTGATAAGGCATACCTTAGTATATGGAATGCTTGTTTTTTTTTTTCCTGTCACAGGTCCCAGGCAGTAGAACTCCTGGTCACCAGGAAAACAACAATTTCTGTTCTGTGAACATCAACATTGGGCCAGGGGACTGTGAGTGGTTTGGAGTACCTGATGGCTATTGGGGTTCCCTTCATGACCTCTGTGAAAGGTATGAGGTGTCCTTGTTTTTGCTGTTAGGAACAGGATCCTTCAGATTTGAGAAGGCAGTCATGGGATTTATCTACTTGAAAGGAATGGTGTGGATTACCTGCATGGCTCCTGGTGGCCACTATTGGAAGACATGCTAGATGAAGGGATTCCTCTATACAGGTTCACCCAGAAACCTGGTGACTTTGTCTGGGTTAATGCAGGTTAGTTATCTCTGCATCCCATCCTTGATCCTTATCTCAAACTTTTTTTCTGTGCTCCTTTTAATCTGTGCCATTCATCAGATGTTATTGGGAAGTTTTTTAAATTTAAATTCCTATCTGAATTGCTCTGATTGAATATGAAGTTATATCCTCAAGCAGCTGAATAGAAGGTAATTTCCAATTAAATAGTCTCTGGATTTAGCAGTGGGTTGCAGGTTTCAGTTTTGCTTTCAGTCTTGGTTTCATTGACAGTTTTTTTTAGACTTTTTCCTTGTTATTGTTGCATTTTAAAGAATTTAGTGTGGTGTGTAGTTTCAGGTAACATTAACTGAAAGCAAAGTCATGCAGTGTTTGGTAATTCAATATCAGCAGTACTAGAATGAAACTGGTTAGTGTTTCAACGTGTACTTTTGCTTTTTTCTGTGTTTGCTTTTCTTTACCACTTTCTGTGATGGATATTATTCCCCCCCACCTCTGGAATCTAATCTTGAGTAGGTCTCATATTACTCCTGTGACTTGTTATTTAGTCAAACTCTCCGCAGGAAGACAGGCTTTTACAGATTCTATACATATCTGAGGTTCAGAGCATAGGTTTCACTATGAAAATCCAAGTATACAATCTTTATCATCACTGGATGCAGAAGTATTCAATATATTAACAGTGAGCTCAGGGTGAGGTTCCACATCCTTCATTGTTGGCTTCTCCTGTAAACTTCTAGTATAGATATCAGAGTGATGCCTATCAAATAAAGCAAGTGATGCTCATACAATATCCAATAGATCCTCCTGAGTCCCTGTGACTGACACTTTTACTCACCTGATGCATTTATGAATCATAGTTACTTCCTGTTGAGATGGAACTGTGAACAATAGAACGTAGTAATAGTCATGTTTCCCCCCCCCCCTCTTCCCATTCCCTTTTCCAGGTTGTGTCCACTGGGTGCAAGCACTAGGCTGGTGCAACAACATAGCATGGAATGTTGGTCCATTAACAGCTGAACAGTACAGGCTTGGTGTTGAGCGTTACGAGTGGAACAAACTGCGACAGTTCAAATCCATTGTCCCGATGATCCACCTGTCATGGAACCTGGCCAGGAACATCCGTGTCTCTGATCCACGTCTCTATGAACAGATCAAGTACTGCCTCCTGCGGACATTGCGGCAGTGCCAGCTGGTGCTTCAGTATGTGAAAGCGCTTGGAGTGGAGGTGCGCTATCATGGGCGGGGGAAGAATGAAACCACACACTACTGTGGACAGTGCGAGGTAATGGTCAGTTTCTTTAATGATGGAACCCAGATGAAAATTGGTCAATATTTGGTACTCATATGCCTTTAAAGAGCCATGACAATTATTTTGAATATCAGTCAATTGAAAACCTGACAATGACCAAAAATTAATGTTTTTTGTTTACACAGTTAGAGAATCAGAGACTTAATGAGTGACTAGACTGCCTGTTGCAGCGTTGCTTGCAAAACAATATTTAAAAGATTTTTTATGGCAAAATAGAACTTATTTCATCTATGGCCCAGAAAGGCATAGTCTTGTAGGCCTTGCTCATTAGCCATCGCATGAAGCCCACAAGGCTATGCCTTTCCATAGGCTAGGCCATAAAAACCTATGATTCCTGACATATGTTGCACCCTGTATAGGACAAGGACGGGGTTCCAATTGGTAAAGGGGTCGGGATCCCGATAAATATATAGGCAGAGTCTCATCCTGACGAGGAAGTCATCCCTCCAGGGATGTAAAGGGATTCCCAAGTGTAATACGCAGGGACATTTTACATGTCCCTGCAGAAAAGTCCATATTGGAGTTGTGAACACAGAGTGGGGGGGAGGAGGAGGGTGCATAGAATGCCTCTCTCTCCTGTTGTAGTGTTAGGGACTACACCATGGAACCCGTGGTGTAGTGCTAACACGCCTGATCATTAATCAGGAGGCATAGGATTCGATTCCTGGCCGTTCCATTTTGTTTTTTAGTCCTCTCATGTCATCTGAACTCTTCTCCCCCCTCCCCCCCTCGGGCTATTACGTTCCACAGTGGTCCAGAATGACTAAAAACCTGGCCAAAAATGACGTTTTGAAGCATTTCTCCTTTCTTTTCTCCAAATCTTTGATGTAATCACTGTATATTCTAGATTCTTTGTTTCTGCCTAATGGTTTTTGGAATTGTTGAAAAAGTCACCAAAAACTATGAAATGCTGCAGTGATAGCCATCATTTGAGACCACTGCGTTGTTTCAAGGGGATAAAAGCTCTTCAAGAGTTGTCTAGTCAGGGTAGGTATTAGTATTAAGACTCAAATTCTGCATCCAGCCATGGCTCATTTTTGATTCAGGAATACACTCTGATTTTGGCCTGCTTTTGCCATCTCTGCCTCATTTTCCTCCTCAATTCGCCAATTGCTCGACACTGCTTCTGCAGATCCATGGGGTGGGGGGTTTGATTATGAAGTTCTTTGGAGGACATATGTTGATCGATACCTTCATATCTCCCATTTTGGAGAAAATGTCTTTCGGGATCTCAAGTCACAATTGGGTGAATATGTCCCTCTGAGTTAGGTTTCTAGGACCTAGGGAGGGAGTAAAAAAAACCATCGTTGTGAGTATACTTGCAGAGTCTCTGAGCAAATTGGGGGTCACATGTCAACACTAGTAGTGTGGGAGTATGCATATGTGTTTTTAGTTACAGCCATCCACGGCCATCTGTAAGGAAATCGAGATTGAAAACTAAATAGATAAACTTTACCATCCATCATGGAGCTTTTCGTTCCTCGACTGTAATGTAAGGGATTGGAGGGACAAATACTCACCTGCCTGGCCTTCAAACATTGATGTTCAATGTGAGATCAAATTAAATTCACAACTATCGACAGCCTGTGGAAAAATAAGGAAAACATTTTCCGTTCACTGAGTGTTAGTGAACCTCCCCTCTTTGTTTCGGAACAGTCCTACTCCTTAGAGACGGGATACAGTGTTGCTTTTTCGGTGTTGCCTTGCACTTATGTACATTTCAGGATGAGACAGGATCCATTATCATTCCTTGTTAATTTTTTTGCCCTGTTATGTTAAACACCATAGCAATTTATATGGTTGTGTTTTCATGATTGTTCAGTGGGAGGTGTTCAATGTGTTGCTGGTGAAGGAGCAGGACAAACGCCACGTGGTGCACTGTCATGAATGTGCCAGACGCATCTCGCCCACTCTTGAGGGCTTCCTCTGCCTTGAGGAATATTCCATGAAGGAGCTCATACAAATCTATGACAATTTCGTCCTCAACCCGGTTTGCTCATCCTCATTTCTGGTTTTGATTCTGTTTCTTCTGGTCTTGAATGATTTTTTCTCATTCCTTGCTATTGCAGAGTTCCTCAAAACAACCACCAATCCAGCATGTCACATGACCGTAGTCATGGACACGGGACATTCACGTTGGTACAAAATGTTTATGCCAGTGTCTATTAAGTGTGGAAGGTGACCTTTCCAAGGATCGTCCCTTGTGTCATGTCTTTCAACATAGCAGCATCTCACTGCCAGCTGAGGGAAATGGTTTTTTTTTGGGATGTTATGTTGATTTTGCTCAATCTGTTCCTCCTGTTATTTGCACTGCCCTCTGGACCGTGTTTGCCTGATTCTGGCTTCTATATATTCCTCAAATGTGATACCTGTACAGGAAGAAGGAAGTTCTTCCTTGGGCTTTGCTTCTTCACAGATGGTAAACAGTGAGTGGGTTAAAACATGGAAAGGAAAATAATGATCATCTTCATCTCAGGTCCAACACTGCAATGGGTGGCATGCATGTTTGTATATGTGAGCATGAGCAAGTGAAATGTCCGTCTTGCTTGGGCAGTTGAAAGGCGAAATTTTGCAGCTTCTTAGGGGCATGTAATTGAAGTAAATAAATAAAAAACCTGCTGTCTGTGTTTCTTGGCGATTGGATCCTAGAGGCTTCTTGGCATTTTTGAGTTTGAGTCTGCCACTCTAACAGAATTCAGGAATCCCTATTTCTTGATCTCAGCCTTGGATAATTTTGCATATTATATGTCCAGTATTAGGCAAGGGAAAGAGAAAGGATGGGTGGGAAAAATGGAAGACTTTTATTTGGCAGTTTGTCGGGAAACAATAGACATGAACAAGATTGCAAGAGCGAGATTGAGATTTGGTTCCCCAAAGGAATCCTTTTATGAATTTGTATAATAACCTTGTGAGTCATATGTTTAAGTTATTCCCTGGACACCATATTTGGAGAATAAAAGTCTTAATTCATAATGGGTTGTGTCTGCAATTGCATCCATGAGCAACTGGTCTACTTCAAAGAAACTGCCCAATGAGAATGCTGTATTCACAAGGGCTGTATTATCCTCACCTGGTCATTCACCACAAATGCAATAGACAACTTCCACCTGTATGAATGAAGTGGTTTCGGGTTTTAATGGAAGGCTTCTGTAAGTAGGATGACTGGGTTTTTTGTTGCCTTGAACTAAATGGAGCTGCATGTTCTTTTGGCAGAGCTGTCATATCCCTTGCATCTGTATGAGATTTGGTTGTAATTGGTTGGCAGGGGTCAGTCAAAGTACACGTATGCAAAAGAGTTCTGAAGTTGTAGCTTTGGGTACAGAGGGACATATTCCAACTGTTCCACTTTCACCAATGCTGTTATGCTTATTGCAAATGTTATTTGTCACATGTATTGTTTTGTAACCCAAGATATTCTAAAGACAAAAGCTTTTATACCTTCACAAGCCTTTAAATTAAATTTGTCCACTTGTGAGCCTGTTATGAAGGTTGAAGATACACTGCCCTCCAAAAGTCAGGCAACACTTTTTCATGATTGAAATTTGCAACACCTGTGAAGATTTTTATATCTTCAGACAGCTTAATCTGTTACCTTTGCTAAGTGCCAACTTATGTCATGATTTGGGCCATGGTTTGTCCAAAATTCTCATCAGAATTCATCTGGTTCAGTTTTACAGCCTGGAACAATTAAGTTCTGTCCCCAACCAATTGTTGAAAAGCCTATTTCTCTTCTTGCATGCCATGTGAGAAGCACATTTTCTTTATGCACCTTAAGGAAATGACTAATGTCAATGTTCTCCAAAACTCTTGACTATTTTTTCATGATGCAACATCTCGATACCTACAAGTTACTACTTGGTTTGCAGGTAACAATTAATAGTCCTACTCACAACAGAAATTGATACCAAGATGGCGAGAAATGGCCTGAAATGATCAGGCAGCTTTGAAATGAAGGGAAACAATTCTCCAGTGTTTGGACTAAGACACCATGTTTACTCATTGGGCTTGCCTTGGAACAGGAATGGAGACAGGGTGATGTTTTTGTCATCGTTCCAGGTGGCAATTCCAAACCAGATTATTGCCAAGAAAATTTTGGGGATACAATAGCTCAAACCCTGATGGTAATGGCTGCTTTGCATCCAAAAAATATTTTTTTCTATCTTCATGCCATAGGTACCAAGATTTTGTATCATGAAAAATATTGAGAAGAGTTTTGGAGGACACTGACAGGAGCCTTTTCTCTTAGGTGCAGAGAGAAAATGTGCTCACATGGCATGCAAGAAGAGATGTAGGCTTTCCATCAATCGGTTGGGGAGAGATTTTAATTGCTTCATGTTGATAAACCAGGAATTTTGGATAAACAATGGCACAAATCAAGAAATGAGTGGGTGCTTTGCAAAGGTAACAGATTAAGCTGTCTGAGGATATAAACATTTTCACAGCTTATGGTACTGAGAATTTCGATTCCAAAAAAGTGTTGCAAGACTTTTGGAGAGCAGCATATTTCATTTCATGCAGAACAGAAACAGTAAGATAACCCCTTGTAAGAAATTGAGGAACAGACTTATCTGGTATTTAATTCATCAAAAGCAGGGAATATTCTGCATTACCTTCTGTACCTTTGGGTACAGCAGGACATTTTTTAATGTCAGCAATCAGGAGGAAACTATCACTTTGATGAGTGCCTTGATTTTTTTTTGTCAGAAATGTGCATTAATGGATAGGTAAAAAAAATCCAATAAATTTCATAAAATTTTTTGGTCATTCCATGTGAAATCAAACCAGTCAATACCTGACCCACTTTGATTTGGTGGGCTTGTAGAGTCCATTAAGAAAGTAATTAACCCCAAATTTTAACTCCTTAGGTCATGTACAGGGTGGGTCAAAAGTAAGAAAACGTGTTTGATCTACAAAACCTTTATTGAAAAGCAATGGAACTTGGTAATGATACACACAAAAGCACATGTCTATGAAGGATTTATAGCCATAAAATTACAAAAAATGCTCTGTGTCCACTGCTCAAGTCTTTGCACAACCGCAGTCTTACTGGTACTGTTAGGTGAATTCACCGGCAAGCTCCACTTTGGCAATAATAGTGTCCTTTAATGCTGGAAGAGTCTGAGATTTCATCGCATGCATGGTGTCTTTCATTGAACCTCATAAAAAGAAGTCAGCGGAAGTAAAGCACAGAGACCATGTGGTTAGCATAATAAGCCAATCTTGCCTTAAGATTTCCTCAATTCATTTGAAATGCCATGGGAGGAATGATTTCTCCATTCAGCTTTACAAGATAGCAGTCTGCTATCTTCATTCAAGATGGTGCTCTGGTCTATTAATCTTGCCTCATTTGCGACTTGGGCAAAAAGTTTTGTGCTCAGTGGATCAGGCAGCATGGGTCGATTGATTGGCCAGCATGATTGTTGGGCTTAACTTCAGCTGACTTCTTTTCATGGGGTTCAATCAAAGATATTGTGCATGCAATGAAATCTCTGACTCTTCCAACACTAAAGGACACTATTATTGCCACAAAGCAGAGCTTGCCAGTGGAGTTATGCCAGTGAGTTTACCTAACACTACCAGTAAGACTGCAGTTGTGCAAAGACTTCAATTGTGAATACATTGAGCATTTTTGTGAAAAGTTTTATGACTGTAAAAACTTCATAAATGTGCTTTTGTGTGTATCACTGCCAAGTTCCATTGCTTTTCAATGAAGGTTTTGTAATAGTTCATATGTGTTTCCTTACTTCTGGCCCACCCTGTATTTGAGGCACAGCTTTGAAATAATGCCTAAATGTGCAATATTTTTGTACAGTTGTCACCACTGTATGGCCATAGTTACCATATGTTTTATCCTAGCTAACTTAGAGGGAAGAATTTGGTGTAATTTTAAAGGTATTTCAATGCCCTTTCACATTATATGTGATCTTTATTGTTTAAATGAATTGCATTTGAAGCAGTGAGCAAAATATCTTAAACTTGGCAGAAGTCTTCCCTCATTCATCTGATATGTCACATGCAAAAGGGCATGGGACTCATGTATCTAGCATTTATTTTCTTAAATCAAAAGATATTTTTCTTTTTAGATAGTGTACTGTAGAAAGGGGTGAGTTGATCCAGGGGGTGAAATGAATGAATGGTTTCCACTGTTTTTTCACAACATTTTTTGGCATTATTTCTTGAGTATTTTTAGTTGAAATTTGCTCATTTAATATTATTATATGATAGTTTAATTTAAAATAATAAATAATTACTATGCCATCAAGCATGTTTTTTATGCTCAAAGTTTTATTTTTGGAGGGACTTAAAATTTCATATATGAATTTTTTGTGCCAATTCCTAGCAGTTGCAAATCTTGTTAGTAGAGTAGAGTAGATGGCCAGCAATGCTTTCTTTCTTATGAATAATTCCTGGCATGTTCTTGTAATTTTCCCTCCAATCTCAAATTTTGCTGAGAATGGGGTGAAATGAATCCACTTTATTTATAAGCTATGGAGCCACAATAAAGGACTCTAATACTCTAGGGTTATATTTCAAGTATAAAATGATTTATGAAATTTTAGTCAATATAAATCTAAATTAATGCCTTGACCTTTAAGACATGCCACAAAAAACAAACTCAAGACTGGTACCAGACCCTACCAAAACTACTCTGGAGTGCTTGGAGCTGCCTCTGAGGCAGCTAAAAAAGGGTGAGATCTCAAAGACATGCAAAACAACATTACACAATAGCAAGATCAACTTTGCAAAGAGGAGCAATAAGCATGCACACCATAAAACCTGGAGGCCAGTGCCCTGAACCTGTCAAGGTATGGCTTTCCTTTGAACCTTACTGATGTTAGACAGAAAAATACACAGTGTCAATTGTAGTGGATATTTTATATTTTCTTGTTTAAAAGCAACTTGGATGCATTTTTTTGTGAAATGAATGACAGGAAATTCCTTTCAACGTATTATTTACAATTCTACAGAAATGGAAACTGAGAACACTTCCTCTGTTTTGACACATTTTAACAACAGGTAACAGCAGAATTCTTCAAATGCCTGAAATACAAAATTTCCATGTCTATTGACAGTGCATATAGTGATAAAGATTATTGACCATTACTGTATGGATCTAAATCTGTGTCAACATTGGCAGCTGGATATTTTCTACACAGCTTGCAAGCACTTGCTAGCTGAGTAGTGCAACTGTTCTAAAAATTAACTTTTGGCAGAGAAGCCACTATTGATGTGTTATCAGAACATTTTCCCAAAAAGTTTGATACAGCACCTGTACCTTTGGGCCATGGAAAAATTCATCCTGCAGGACAGTGGTTGTCCCTTTCATCCACTAAAGGTTAAATATATTCCAGTATATCAATTGCTGGTGTTTTCAATTAACATAAAATAAATTATTGTATAAAAGTTCTTAACCTCTTATTTCTGAATGAAACATGTTAGTTTTAAACCCTATGTGACTTCTTTTCCAGGATACCACCTTTTTTTAAATCATGAAATGGAAAACTTTTTCCTAAAATGTTTAATTTTAATTTAATTTAACCCATATTTTGAACAGATTGGGATTACAGTTATGGTGAAAAATAAAATTAATAAAGTGCATATTAATTCAGAAACTCTACATCAAAGTTGTAAAGTGAAGCCAACTCACCCAATGCTACAGCACATTTGTTTCCATGATATAGCAAGGTCTCACCCTTCTTTGTGGTCTTTTGTCATCTCCATTATTTCCTTTCTCCAAATTACCTTGCAAGCTGCACCTTGGGCCTTCCTGATTTAGACAAACGACACTGCACAAGGGTTGGAGGCCATATGATGCAGCAACCAAAACGTTGACCTACCATCCAATGTCTTGTTGAAGGCTCTAATCACTGAGAGGTGGTTCTCTGTAGGGCTTGCCTTAGCAGAGGGGACTCTGGTATACCCTCAGAGTGGAAGATAATTTCATAATTTCAAAAATGTTCCCACAGCTATTTATGTGGTTTGTGTGAACCTGATATTCTCTCTTGTTGAGACGTTGGGCGAGTTCAAATCGGGTGTTAGTGTCGAGAGGCTTCTCCTAACACCAACTTTGGTGTTAACATCAACTCCAACACTGACAGGAATGTTCACACCAATGCTAACACTGGCATGGAACCCAGAAAAACAGCACCATCTTGGGGATGCTTTCATTTTTCTCTTAGGTTCAATGCTTATAAAATTGAAGGGTTAGGCATTGCACAGCTAATGATCAGTGGCAGACTCATGAAATGTGATTTCAAACGAATTACAACAACTTTACCTATGCCTATATCTTCTCATTAGGTCTATGTTGGTATGATGAATACTGTCTCCCATACCTTCTAGGCTGTTTTGCAGTAACAATTAGATCTTGTAAAGGACAAATTCATGAGTAGAAAGCATTCACTATTGGAGTTGGAAACTTTTGATAGAATGCAGTGATATTTTCAGTCCCAGTATCATTGTTCAGAGGCTTCAGTCAAGAAGTGGCTGAAATGCCGTTGCCACGCTGGAGAAACTCTATTTTCTTTTGCCAGGGGTTCCAGGAGCAAAAGACACACCTGAATTTTTGTCTGAGAGCATGACAGTAGTAGAGTTCAGTTATGATGGCACTTCTGCTGAGGCACCTTGTTATAAAGTACATAACATGTGCATACTTGGGATGTCTTGACTCTTTCCTTTTATCTCTCTGAAAACATCACACAATACTTGTCTCTACTTACTGCCAGTCACTTATGCTACTAACACCACTTTTGAACTCGCTCTGGTGTTAACCCCTAGGGATTAGTGTAACACCCAATAATGAAGTATAGGGAATCCCCTCCACACCAACCACCAAACTGGGATTAAGATGGCATTTTATGTTTGACCTGGTGTTACACCAGTGTGAAACACTAAGAAATCACGGCGTTACACCAACACCACAGGGCAAGTTCAAATCTGGTGTTAAGGGGTGGAGTTCATGTTACATGGAACACTAACATGGAACACCAACACCAAATTTGAACTCACCCATTGTATTCTTGAAGGCTTGAAAGGAAATAAGTCAAAAGAATGCAGGTCTGGCAGGTCTCATATGTATAATTTTTGAGAGTGACAACAAAAGGGATGGGCTGTAAGTTTGCCTTTCTTCTGCAAATTTGTAGGAAATCATCTCCAGAGGACAAAACAGACATCAGTTCATGGGACCACAAAAATATATCTCAATATTACAAAACACTGAAAGAAATGTCTCATGAGGGCGGAGTCAAGCATTGTATAGTGACATTTTTGGCAATGTGATCACATGATGAGAAATCCAAATAGAGGAGACAAACCAACAAAAGGGTGTACTGAATCCTTTCAAGGATTTCATGCATACCTATCATAAATTGCTTGAAAGAGGAAGGAGATGATCGAAGGAACCTCCTTGTAAATGGATACAAGTTCAAAAAGAATATCAAAAGAAAACAAGTTCTATGATGCAACCTTAGTTAAAAATTAAAAATAAAACTTGGTGGAAATAATCCTGGGAATTCATAGAGTCCCATTAGAACACGATGAAGCAACTGTATAATAACCAGGCATCTTGAGACTAATCTGATGCATGAAGAGCAGATTATACTGGAAAACAAAAATGATGCAATGAGTTCCCAAGCTATAGGAAAAAAAAGCAGTCAACAACATTCTCAAAAAAGGATGTTCACCATATGGAACATTGGAATGCAAGCCTCTCAACTCTCCCTGAAGTATCATCTAAGATCAAACTGGCAAATTGGCACACATTTTGCAGGTCATCACAAGCTGCCAGGATAGTCTTTTTTTTTTCATTGAACAATCCAGGCCTTTATCCTTGAATTTGGTCTTTCATGACAATAAAAAACTTAAAAAAAACTAACAGAGATCCCCAAATCAAAGCTCATGCAAACATGCAGGTTACATTACAAATCTAAGTCAGCTGCTTCTTTTGAATTGGCACGACTGGAGCAGTCTTGAGCAGAAGAATGAAGACAGAAGTGTTAATGCATATCACTTCAGACAAGAAGGCAGTACAAGGAAATACTGAAATGCTTAGGCTTTGGGCCTATTGAGCGGACTAGTAACAGGTAATGGAAGTGACAGGAAGTGGCATTGTATCACAATTCGGTGATGGGCACCGGTTTGGAAGGATCTGAAGAAGGAGGGATGTACAATGTCCTCCCCCCATTGCTGAACTGAGTTGGATGATACATAATGGCAGAATAGCGATCACTCACCACTGAGCCTCGATTGCTAGCACCAGTAGGAGGTGGCCTCTTCTCAAGGCGCCGGCGGCGGAGAAGCCACACGATGATGGCCACAATCCCTGCCACAGCAGACCCAATCCCAGCAATCAGGCCCAGAATCAAGGCCAGATTGGAACTGGGTGATGGTTCCTCCACACATCCCTGGAGTTTTAGGTCAGACACGAGGGTGTCATGAAACTTTGCTGGGGTGTGACAGGATGCATTGTGATGCAGAGGGAGTCTCTGGAGCCAGAGGATGTCACAGTCACAATTCAGGGGGCAACCATGCAGGTCAAGGACATGGAGGTCACGCCAGGCAACTGCATGACGGCCCAGGTGTGTCAATCCTGAACCCCGGAGATGTAGCTCCCGCAGAGTCAATGCTCCAGTGAGGCTCTCATCTTCCAACACCTTGAGATCTGGAACAGCAAAATGAAAAGATAACACCATGATATTTGGGTCATTCTTAACTGAGGCGTCTTTCTGCATGGACATACACCCTTAACCTAATCCATGATTATTCAAAGACTGATGTTCTTGAATGCATACTCCTCATCAAAGAACTATGTCATATGCAATTGATAATCGATCAGGCCAGTGAAATTCCCTCTTAACAGTGGCAAGCATGTTTTGGAGTCTAGCAAGTGGAAAAAAAACCGATAAGTGAAAACCTAAGAAGTAACTCCCCCCTACTTTTCATGCAAGTTTCTGTCTTCCAGCCCCTCCCCTTCCTTGGACAATTTTACATCCCACTGCACCACTCATTGGTGTTCATACAAATACAGAGTGTTCATGAATTATAGAAGGTGTTTTTAAAATTTACAGATTGAAAACTATTGGGAACAAATTGATTGGGTTTGCAGTAAACAGTAGCTAAACATTTAAAGTTTTTACCGTTTAAACTTACCTCTAGTAAACTTCAATATGGGCACCATTTGGCATTCTTGTCGTTGGTGGTCTACATAAGGCCAGTGGTCTACACCCTATATTTATTGATGTTCGTCCAGTCTTTGGTGGTCTACAAAGCAATACCCATAACCCTTCAAGGTAGTGAGACACAATGAGCATGTCAATGTAACCCTCATGGAAACACTCGGTGAAAATCTTTCAATAGGCTTAAAAATATATCCGTGTGTTGTTAATTAAGTGCCACCAACATTCTTTCAGATGTCGTGGAAGCATGTCTTGGTTGGTGCTGTGCATTTTCCTAAGAATCTTCAATTTCAATACTGACCACAGGGATTCAACTGTCTGCGTATTGGCACCAGTTATAGGATCGACAAAGTTTGTCTGGTGGTTCACAGTTTCGCGTCGATATCCATACTGGTTCAATGTGGCGTAAGCAGCCCACTCATTGGGCACAATCAATGTTCCTGGTGCAACCTCATTTTGAATGATTGGGAGCAAAGTTTCCCTATCACAATGATCAACTACAAAATAGCGTCTTTCAATGATCTTCCTTCCATCCAACTCATGGTTCCAGCAGATGCCAAACACCCACGGCCCCAACAATCGACATCCATGGGTACAATTATTCTCTATTCCTCCTGCATCTGAGTCATCAGATGGAAGCTCTTTTGCTGGTAAATTTCCAGCTAGGAGCAGACCACAATTAGCCTTCCTCTTTTCCCGGAGAAGAGCCTCATTGATTTCCACTCATTGATCATTCCCTCCCATTGGCTCTCTCAAGTCAAACACATGAACACACATATCTCAACACAAGTTAAACCAATCATTTTTGGTGTGGGCACCACAACCCATTAATATTGAAACAGTCACTTGTGGAATGTCCAGTGCCCAGTAGTAGCACAGTTCTAAGATCTTCTAAAGGGAGAGGTGGCCATTGCAGTGTCCGTTCACATCTGTGAATGTGAAGAAGTCCTTCCCTTTGCGAATCGATTGGTGCGTTTGACATCCACGTCTGGTGCACCTCAATGTGTGGCATTCCCTGACAGAACCATCAGCAAGCTTCTTCTTGCGTATTGTGGATTTCACCTCACTTCCACACCTCCAGTAATTCGGTAAATCGTCCACACTCTGCAGCAGCCCATGCTCATGCAAGAATGCAACACAACTCTCTTTGGTAGCAATCACGGAGTAAAACTCAACAGCCTTCATGATGAAGGTGGAATGAGAATATGGCTCTAAGAGTTCTCATAATTTATAGGTTCAAGTCTTTCCCTTGAAGACTATCCCTGATGCTCAGAGGATTAAGAGATTATCCCTTTACCTGGTGTGGGTGGAATTAATCCTTTTTCTAGAATTGTCAGGGAGGTGTGGTGTCAACAAGGCTAAGGTTCATGATGAGATAAGCCATCAAGATAAGGTGAATTCAAGTCGGGACTCCAAAATTTAAAAAATGTTATGGAACCTTAGCACATAAATTTTTTTACGTGTTTTGGTACGTAGACCACTAATGACCAGAGAAATCATCAATGTAGACCACCAATGACAAGAATGCCCACTATGGCAAGCTCTGCACACATCCAGGCAATATTCATTCTCTGCCTGTGTTTTTTCAAGCACTTCTGGCTTGATTATTGAAACTGCATCTCTTATTCTCTCTCATAATATGTCCTAACTTGATACTTCCATCTTGTACACAATGGATGGATTGCATGAAACTAATGCCAGCATTAGCCTAAAGCTGTATTAGCTAAAGGAGCTTTAAAGTGAGGCATTGCACAAAGAAATTTAAAGTTACATTAGCTAACTGACACTAGCGCTTCCTAATGTGGATTAGTGACTCCGATGACGTATATCAGGGACCTGCAAGAATGTTGTCCGCTTCGGCAATGCTCAAAAATGGATTTTTTCCTAATCAATGCCCACAGAAGTACTAGTGTGTGTCAAAAATCACAGGACATCTGCGATTGTAATGTAGGGTATGTATATAAGTAGCAACGCACATAGTACTGCTTGCTAGAATATCAGCGCCATGAAAACAGTAGTCTTTGGCTTTGCTGTCATCTTGTGTGCCTCCTACAGTTACAAAAAGGGGAGACTATGGGTCTTGATTGCACCAAGGAAGAGTTGCGTTTTGTGACCTGTTTATTGATCGAAGATGGCATGAATGGCCATTCAATTTTTTGCTGACTCAGGGCAGTTAACGATAGCTGTATTATTGAAAGAAGCAATGTTTATGAATTGGTGCGAAAGTTCTGAAGTGGAACAGCGAGTGTTGCAGACACAGCGCGTTCAGGCAGGCAACACTAATCAAATGATTCAAGATCCATGACTGCAGACATCCATGAAGCAGTAAGGAAGTGTGTTGAGCCAGCAGGATGTTCCTCTTCGGTGCTAATGGAGGTTTAAAGTAGGGTCATCGTAGTATTAAACTAACATGGAATTTAATGCTGCGTTAGGCTAATTTCTTTTCACGCAATCCGCATTAAAAATCTCCACTAAAGTAGCTTAACTCCACCCCTAATAGAGGTTTAAAGCTGGCATTAGGCTAATGTCAGTTTCATGCAATCCACCCAATGTCTTTTATATACCCCCACAAAAAAATCCAGGTCATGTCTAGTGGATGCCACAAAATAATGTTCCACTAGTACTTCAATTTCTTTAATAACCCCTGGGCACCTATTCTTCATCTAGGAGATCCAACCAATTGACAAAGACAAGAAAGAAAGAGAGACCATGCGTGAAGGTGAGGTTGAGCATACGGAGATTGAGAAGGCCGAGGAGTGCGTGGGGGTGAATGTGTTTGAGTTCCCTGCACTTGGCCAGGTCCAGCACCTCCAGGCGTTTCAGTGGGGCAAATGCCTCCCCTTTAATTTCCGTAAGGGGAGTTTCATCCAAGTGTAGTTCCACCAGGTTCTCCAGAGGTTTAAATGTTCCACTTGGCACTGTCTTCAGGGAATTCCCTGACAGGCTCAGCTTCTTAAGGTTCTTCATACCTGCACACATAAAAGTATATTCCTCTAATGCCCATGATAAAATGCTCCTGTCCAGAAGCAAAGTTGGATACGATCCATCATGAAAATTGTTTGAGACATTCTAGTGGAGGAATTTTCAGGAAAACTAATGGTTGCAAACTCCTTCAACACAAGAACTACCAGAGCAGGCAATTAGACTGCTGCATTAAAAGTAGTATAAAACTATTATTCTGTAACATTTTATTTGCCTTTTCCAGATGTTATTTGGTATGTTTAAAAGGTTAAAATGTTTGAAATCTCGATATTAAATAGGAAAAGTAAAAATTGCAGAAGCTCTTGGTTGCCAAATGAGCCAAGTAAAGTGCAATAAAAATCGGCGAGAAGTCAAATGACTTCCCCAGTAGTTCTAGTTAATCTGCATCACATAGAACAAATTGGGCATGTGCAGCCCAGTAGTTACTCTTCTTTCACTAGCAGTAGAAAGGGGCTTCATTGCATCAGCTCCTTAAACAAATTATATAATGCTTCTAACTTGCACTATGACTTTCATTTCTTTTTTGTATTTTTGTGTAAATAAGAAGGGAGAAAAACTAGAAAGCAATGTCATGGAAGGGGAGAGGTTGGAATGTATTGTGTGAGGCCAGAGAGGAACCAGGAGATTTCACAGATTCATAATAAAAAGTCTATTTCCGTAGCAAGCTTCACCAAAAATGAATACACCAAGTACCTTGCACCTATGTGTCTAGATACCAATTTTAAATACAAAAAATAAAATAAATCAATGAAATATCACTTTACCCACCATTGGACAATAGAGAGGACAATTGGAGAAACCAGACACACTGACTGACTATAGCTGATTTATATTCTTAGAAATGACTCATAGCACAAGAAACCTTCTCTTGGGGTAAGAAATAATATGAATTAGATCTCAAAATCTCACCTCCTGATAATACTCACAACAGGCAGAGATCTGATCAAATGCAATGAAGCAAAGAAAGACAGTTGAGCAGACCTTGGAAGACCTTGAGGTCCAGACGACTCAGCGAACAATCACTGAGATCCAGCTCCTCCAGTCCCTGAAAGAGCAGCCTCTCAGAGGAGAAGCCCCCCAGCTTGTTGTGGGCAAGGCAGAGCTTGAGAAGGCGTGGTGTTCCTGTCAGTACCATAAGGCTGCGGCCATCGAGGTGATTCCGTGCTAGGTTCAGGCTCCTTAAGTTGGATATGTTCTGAAAGTGCTCACTGAGGGTTCTTAGCTGATTCCCCTCCAGTTCCAGCGTCACCAGAGATGGAACACGGGAGAACAGGTCAACAGGGAGGTTGTCCAACCGGTTGAAGGAAAGGTTCAGTGTAGACAGCTTTGCTAAGCCCTGGAATATACATGTAAATAGTGTCCTTCAATGTCTAAATGCACACTTGCCACAACATTCAGGCTTATAACACCTCTCTGCATATAATCCTGCTGTTCCCATCTCCTGCTACCGCTAAGGACATACATGTACCAATGCAACATGTTCATGGGAATTTTTCCTGGCTCCTAACCAGCTAAAGTGATTTTGACTGAAGTACACAGTAGCCATCCAAGATGTTTTCAGTGTGTTCAGAGTTCACCTCACACCAGCTCCAAGTGTAGCTCCACACAAGTTTTTCACTTTAAAAATTACATCAGATTAAACTGCCTGTTTCCAGTTCCTACTCCTTTCTATATGAGCCTAAGAAAGATTGCATTTTAGGCCTGCAAATACATACTCTGAAATGTACAAATATTTCACAGGAAACTGTACATATTGTCTAACACAAATATGGGGCTAGGTCATGGAAAGAGCAAAGTTTACCTGTATTTTTTACCCACAATAGAGCATAGTACTTACACGAAAGGCATCTTCCTCAATACTAGCAATGTTGTTGTCAGAGAGATCTAATGTTCCAAGTCGTATGAGGCTCTGAAAGATGGAGGCAGACACGGCTGAAATTTGATTCTTGGCCAGGATCAATGTTTCCAAGGACTTATATGCACCAAATACATCTGGGATCTGCTTGATTTTGTTGTTACGCAGATTCAGGTGACGGATCTCGGGATGGAGCATGTTGGGCACGACTTCCAAGCCTGCTCCCTCACAGTCAACCTTAAGAAAAATTAAGGCAGTGAGGGCAAACAGCAATGACTTATATGATGCAGCATGCAAGAGTGAATTTGAGTGAGGTAATTTTGAGTATGAGTTTGAGCCTGGAGGAAGTGGGATCCCATTTTTAAATAGTATAACTTTCATTTGGTGCAGGTGCTTTAACTACAAATGAACAGTCATCTTATTGGACAAATAAAATCATCATCCACTTCATAATGTTTCTGCTAAATATCAAAATTTAATATTTTATAATATCAGATATATAACTACATTTATAAAAATTGGTCAGGAGTTCCCACTTGCCCCAATACTACTTTGGGGCGAGTTAGACCTCCCCGCAAGTCTTGAGTGCTTGATAGAAGTTATTGTTCTTCCCTGAAATCTACTGGTAAAACAGCAAAAGTTGTTGTGTGCAACCTGTCAACAAATTTTTTTTGACACACTGAGCAACTCAACCTTCGGAATGTTTCCCATTCCAGGCAGCAAATTATGAAATCATCTAATTGAAACTTCCTTGTTATGCACATGTCATCCTGTTGATTTAGCATTTCTAAAGAAAATTTGCAGCAAACATTCATTTCCAGCAAAAGTTAAATGAGAACAAAAGTAAACTCTAAATAAACTTGAGTGCTCTGCTCTTCAGCAACTTCAATATGCAAATATTTTCAATAACTGCTCATAGCCTTGCTTTGGCTTATTTTGTAGATAATAGTGAATGCAAAATTAATCTGAAACTTGTGCATTTGCTGATCAGATCAACTAAAGTCATTAAAACTCTTTTGATTTTTGGCATTGTCATTATTGCAGTAAGTAACTTTGTATTGTGGGATGTCATGGTTAAATTGAGGATACCGACAATTAATAATAGATTCATACCTTCCCCAAAGGTTTACCATTGAGTTTTTTCTTCATACTGTAACTTTCTATTCTAACTCGAAGAACAGTTTTGCTGAAGTCAAAACATTTTTTGTGTAACCACCCTCCAAAGTAAGAGGAACCCTACCCCCTGGAGTGCTGCACATGCCACATTTCAGCTTGCTGTATCAGGCAATTTCACTGAAAGGAATATATTTTAGGAAAAGAAACTTCAAACAAATTTTTCTGAGGGGATGTTCCCAAAGGAAGTAGGAACTTTCCTTAAATCAGCATCCCAAGAAGTACTTGTGCACCAAATTTCAACTTTCTCTTAACATCATGTTGTACATTGACGTTTTGCTGACGTGAAGAAATTTTGAGGAAATATCACTCCAAAAAGTATTAGTTGCAGGGGACGTTTCCCAAAAGTAATATTTTATCTGAACTCAGCATTACGACAGCTCAAGTCATTGCAATTTCATATTCACATCTTATCTAGAACATGATTAGAATTAGTGTCAGTCAGCCAATCGCTCATGTCCACATGGTTTGGTGATGGATGGAGGGGGTACCACTTACCCCAGAGGAGGGTGGGGGATACCTGCTTGACCCGTGTAGTGAATTTTGCTGGGGCAAGTGGGTCCCCCCTCATGAATTGAGTATTAGCAGAAAAGTACCTAACTCACCCAACATATACAGTAATATAGTCTATGAGCTTTCAGCTGAACATTGACTTTTCAAGGAAACTCATTTTGAGGTGGCTCTAAGTCTTATTCAAAATGTCAGCCTTGCACTCTTGTGTCGGTTCTGTTTGCCATGATTGGGCTTTCGTCCCTGGAATTTTAAGAATGCCTGGTAAAGACGGGTGGGATATATTTGTGCAAGATGGCTTACTATATGACTGTTATGGAAAACAAGTAACTTTCCCTTATAGTTGAAATAAGCTGAAAAAAAGAAGGGGGTTCCCACTTGCCCCAGGGGTCCCACTTACCCCAGGCAACTATACTGTAATCAAATCCAGCATACCTTAAACAAGTTATCATCACAGTGACAACCAGCTGGACATGATGAAGAGCGGTCTTCCAAATCATTGAGTGAGCCATCACTCAGATGATCTGGGAGCTCCTGATGTCCATAAACTTGTTGACAGCTCCAAGCAAATAAGGCACATGACACCCAACACAAGATGGGAATCCAGTTGAGGGTTTTTGTAAGAGTCCTCCTCTCCCCTGGATCCAAATGGTATTGGAATGGCATTCTCTTCTATTCCCAAAACTTTCATCTCATGACTTCTGGGTCAAGCATCAATGCAATGAGTCAACCAATAATTTCAATATGAATTACTTTGCCTAATGGTATGCCAAACTAGAATAGCATTCAACTGCCTTAAGTCTGTAAGCATACTCATTATGTGCACACTCTGTCAATGTCAATTGTAACTTGAAATGGGCAAAAGGAAGAATTAGGAGAGTACTCCTTGGCCTTAGCACAAGCTGTGAATGAGCTTCTTTAGGAACTGTTAGAACATGGGGTCTAACCAGATGACATCTATGAGCTAAATATTTTACCAAAAAATAGACAGTTTATGCTTCACACATTCCAGCCCAGTTCCAGCTGACTCTGGCTCAGTATTAGAATCAGTAGGTCTACCTTTGGATGAAGTGCCACTCTGCACTCAGAGTGAATCCACTAAACCAGTTATATAAAAGCTAATATAAAAGCTTCTGGAAAAATCTCAAATCTGCAATCACTCACTGCACTACAGCTGCCATTTTCATCCTCCAACAGCACCCTCTGTTAACCAAGCGCAGGAAATGGCCAATGAAGAGCTCATATATCACTAATTGGAAATGTTTCCTCTGAAGTGTCATAGTGTCAGGTTTTCTTATCATCTTTGTGCAAAACACGAAAGCAACTTCTTCAAAAAAAAATGTCATTCATCAAAAATAGATTACCCCAGAGAAGGCTAAACATATTGGACAGAAACACAGTAGGCTTAGCATGGCAGCATGCTAACTGAACTATGCAAGCAGACAATTTTTGCATACTAAACAAAAAGCCAATGTATTTCCAAGATGACAGTGCTCATACCTACACAGATCATAACTTGGGTGCAGGCAATATAAAATGAAGAAACCTCAAATGCTACTCTGCTAATGGATACAACCATGTTTCAGTCAACAAATGAGCATTATTATTGATTACATTCCTGTCATCTTCTTTCTTTTAACCCTTTCAGACCTGAATTATGGCCACTATTGGAATAATATACATTTTTGCTATTTTTTTTTAGCTCTTTTCCTATTCTACTTTAAATTTTTATGTTTTACATTATTGTTTTATATTTTGTATAAATTTACCATATCATACCATATATTATATATTACACAAGTAATTACATAATTGAAGATTACAAAACTGATGAGAGAAGGCCTCCAACAAAATTGAGTCCATTGTAGTGTAATATGGAGTGAAAAGTCATAAGAATCCCAAGAAATAACCATAGAAACAATGAAAATGCTATGTCCATTGGAATGGATGTGGGGTCTGAAAGGGTTAAATTAAAGAGAGTTCTTACTACTCAACCTCCTGATAATATGATATGAGGGTTGTTCCAAATGATATAACTGATATACTATACATTTTCCAATGGCTGTTTTTAATTCTGTAGTTTCTCATAAGTCCCTGAAAGTTGTAAACCAAATTGCAAAAAATATTTGCCACATATAGAAAAATTGAAGAACAATTTTGTAAAACTGGTTTACTACCTGCTAGAAAGGTGATGGTTCTCCAGTTATGGGAAGAGCAGATCTCCAGGTCATAATCTATTACAACCTCAAACAAGGTTTATAAGCCAAAGACTACCATAATGTGATGGAAACAGTGTTAAAAGACTCTGCTTATGCTTATAGCATAGGCATTTGGTAGTGCTATATTTTCAGGTTGGGGAGGGAGGGTTTCAAAGACAATACTAAATTAGGTCATGTAGTGGTAGCATCTGAGGAAGAGAAAGTTGAAGCTGTGACTACACAAATAATAAATACCCCTTATATCACATATCACATATTAGGAGATGGACCAAAAAGTGGGAATTGCATCAGCAGCAATAATGAAAATTCTTCATCAAAATATGCAGGTCTAGAGGATTATTTTGTCATTGCATTCTTAATCACCGGAATGAAGACTGAGGAGCAAACCACCTTGACTTTTGCTGCTTGATTCTGAAGAATTTGGATAAAGGGAGGTCAAAGCACCTGAATGATCTCATCACACGTGAAGAAGTCTGGTTCTACCATCATGACCCTCTCACTAAAGGCAAAGCATGATGTGGGTGTTTCCAGATAAGGAACCACCTGTAAAAGTCATGAGACCTAGATGTGTTTGATAGAACATGCATGTTTTTTTATCTCCGTGCACGACATTTTGAAGCTCATCAGTCATGATGACAGGGGGCATACAGTTACTTTAGGCTGGTATGCAGATGCTTGCATGTCTGAAATGTTTGAAGCTCAGAGAGAACAAGTGCCAAAAATAATATTTCAAGACACCCTTCTTCACCAGAATAATAATCCAGCAAATTCAACCATCAGATAAGAGCAGTTTTTGGAGGAATCTAGAGTTTAGACACTGTCTCATTCCATACATCCTCCAGATTTAGGTCCATGTGAATTTTGGCTCTTCAAAAAAATGAAATAGCAACTGAAGGAGGAGTCCAAAGAGGAGTCTTAAGGTGTAGTGAACCGGGTATGAACCTCATTCACCACAAAATACTTTAAAACATGTTCTCAATACTGGTTCAGCAGACTGAAATTATGCATATCAGCTGATGGAAGATCCTTTGTGAAGTGGTAGAAGTTTGGAATAAATTGAGCTTCTGGAAGTATTAGAGCTGCAAAACTTTTGGAACAACCCTTGTACAAAGTCTTCCTGAACTCTCCAAATTTCTCACTCAAGAATTGCTGTGCTGATGACATAAAATATGAATTTTCATCTTGTTCTTGCTCATTGATAGAAGGTATTCCAAGTCCCAAACAATTTTAAATTTCTATAGCCAATCTAATTCCTACTGTATACCTGCTTCCATTCATGATCTGACTAGATGGCACAGGTCAAACTTAACCCCTAGCATCCTAATAATGAGTCTGACTCATGGCCATAGTGAAGTGCCCAACAGCTACATCACAAGTCAGACTCGTTCATCATTTCCAACTCTTCTCAGCTCAACAGTTTCGACTGGAATTAAAGTCACGTTTTGTGGACATTCAGTGAACTATCCCTTGTTTTTATATAGCGTTGTGTTATTGATTGGTGGCGGTATTCCTTCATCTTGTGCACACTGTCAAATCCTGTGAACACATCACATAAACCTAAACTTCATCATGAGCACACTATTTCCCGATGGGGATGGAACCTCCACTTCCACTTTCAATGTGGAACACGCTGCCTGACGTAACGGCAAGCAGGATGAAGCAGCCTTAATTCAGGTCTGAAAAGGATAATATAGGGTGTCCATAAAGTGACAACCTATGGGTGAATTTTTTCATTATAGACCCTGAAGTAGCCTTTTTAATTTTATTTTGTAGATTGACAACCTTGGAATAGTGTTGGATCTTTTCTCCTACCACTTTGGCATGGCCGAGAATTAATTTCTCACAACTGGTGTTTCATTAATTCTTTTTCACTTGAATGGAGAAATTTAAACATTGATTTGAGCAAATTTTGCCATTTGACCCTATTGCAACAGCTTCTTGAAGTTATCACAGTATCGATTGAATATTAGAGCATTTTGGGAATTCAAAATCATAAAAATTATGAATTTACTCGACAAATTGACTCAATGTGTCAACTGTTGATTTCCAGACATATCTGAGCTCATTGTTGGCTCCATCCATGAGAATTCTATCACTTTTCTGGCAACTGGCACAGGAGATAATACTTATTCTCTTTCAAGTTGTTAAGATCTATAGGCTTCTCCTTGTAAACAATGCCTTTTAAAAAGCTCCAGGGAAAAAGAAATCACCAGGGGCCAAAATCCAGAGATTGTGAAGGCCATTTGCCCTGGCTGACAATTCAGAATGCTGCGCTCCATATGTGTGAACTTGTATTTAAAACGAGGGTTTGGTAAATTAATTTTCAGAGACAAAAGAGTGTAGAAACAAAAGATGTGATACCATTCTGAAGTCAAATGATAAACAGCCTATAAAAATAAAAAATTTGGTTCCCCCAGATTCAGTATGAAAAAGTTGCCCATAGGTAGTCAATTTATGAACACCCTGTATTATAATAGTTACCAGTTTGATATTTGTTTTTAAAACTGAATTACCATTCAGTAGAGCATATAGTATCTTTACCCAGAAAGTTTCATGTCTCTAGCTTGTACAGTTTAGTTTGAAAATAACTATAGCTGACACAACAAGATATACGCAGTTCCTGCTATTTTAAATAAGGGTGCCAAGTCATGTGTAGTGCCATTTAAAGAAGGACTGAAGGGGTTAGGTAATGTACCTCTGCCTAGGCTTGCTATGATTTTTATTTTTTTATTATTTTGTCCTCCTTTAATGAATTGGCAAAATTTTAGAACAAATATATTGATTAGTCAGTACATTAATTTATAACAGCAAGTTAAGAATAAATGACCTTATGGGAAAGAAAAGCTAAATAAGTTTTGGAAGTTAGCATGTTAATGTATACAAATGCTTTATGATGTTAACGTCAACAACACCGTAGTTGCCAATATTTAAAGTTACCATCAACATTTCACGACTTTCCTTAGGGGCTTGGAGGTCGTCAAACTCACAGGGCATGGCATTGCTTGTGCTATTACTGGCCTGAAGGTGGGACCATCCCACCTTGTTGCATTCACTCCCTAAGCTAATCAGAATGAGGTTTGCTTGTCAACCAGCATGCTTTAAGCTCAGCCAGCACAAGGCAATGAGGCCTGCATAAGGAGGCAATATGACCGGCGAGTATGAAGGATCCCCTTTCAGAAGTCGCCATCCCCAGACATAAAAAAAAGCAACTGCTCCATACACATGCATGTGTGCAGAATGATGGCATCGTCAGGCATGTCACATCACGGTCTAAGTGTCTTAGGCCATGATTGGAATCAAGTTTCATTGCCATAGTATGGAGAAAATTATCAAACAAGCAATCTAGTGGTGACTACAGTGTTGGTGATATTAGACCTAAATAACCATTCCAACAGTGAAGAGGTAAAAATTGCCATAAATGGATAAATAATGCTTTCATTACAATTGCACACTAGTCCAAGAGATAAGTTACAGCAGCTTGGATGAGAGGTGTGGGACTCATCTATGAACATGTGAAATAGCTAAAGGAGAGTGAGGAGGTATTTGAATAAATACTATGGAAAGGGAGAAAAAAGTGACTTGATAGGTTGTTGATGTTCACATGAAGTCTGGGTCCCACATCCTCCTATTCAAAGCAAATCCCCATGCCTAGTTTCTTTGGGGGCCTTAATATTTTACAGCACCCAACCACAGGCCTTCTTTACAACTCAAAATCCAATCAAAATAAAAAGATGCTAAAGGGAGGATGCAGGCAAGATTCAAACCTGCATAGTACAGTGTAACATCACCAACACGGTAGTCACCACTATATTGCAAGTTCAATCATTTTCTCCATACTATGGCAACAGAACTTTATTCCAATCATGGCCTAAAACACTTTGGCTTTACATGTGACAAACATGAATCGGCTGTCAATTCCGCACGCACGCACATGGATGGAGTGGCCGCTTTTTCTCTTACATCCATGGATGGCAACTTCCAAGCAGGGATTCTTTGTATTCGCCATTCATGTTGCTTCCTTATGCAGGTCTTATTGCCTTGCACTGGCCGAGCACGAGGCATCTTGATGTGACATGTGAACCTCATTCCGATTAGCCTAGGGAGTGAACGCAACGAGGTGGGATGGTCCCACTTTCAGAACAGTAATAACGCAAGTGTCGCAGTACATTGGGACTTTGGCGGCCTCTAAGCCCCCAAGGGGAGGTCGACAGTGAGTCATGAAGTGTTGATGGCGACTTTGGGATGCATGGCGACTATTGTGTAGTTGATGTTAGACATTTGAGTCATGGGCCACTGAGCAACAAGCTCTTGTAGGAGGTGAAAACAGAAGCAACATGACAATGATAGCTGTACTGCTCCTAATAAAACTGGAGTCTTTGCACACGATTAATATAAACCTAAGTCAATTGCAGACAGATGTATGATTTAGTTTGCGCAGGTTGCTGAAATGTGCGATGGACTTGCCCCGAAAACAGTCACAGGAAACTCCGTTCCACAGGCTTGGTGATCGAGGTCTTTCAAGGATGCCGAACATTGGGTCCATAATAAATTACTATCAGTGTCAATAATTAGGGCTCAATGATAGACCTAAGATAAACTAAGGGCTAGTTAACACGAGCCCCGTAATAGGTCATTCTGTCATTTTGCTGAAGGCAGAGCTTCCTTGAATTTACGAAGTGAGGCTAGAACACACAGGCCCGAGGTGGTCGGGCCCAAGCCGACCTCACACCAAGCCTAGACTTCAGAGCCGAGCAGAGACCACTACTACGAAGTATTAGCTTCCACTCCGCTAGCCCCCACTCGAGAAACAAACGGAAACCTGATGAGTCACGCAGCATTGTCTTCCCCTGATATGCAGCGAGAGCACGGAGGCCGTGTTGTCCTAGCCAGTGCGCACGGCTGTGTGGGCAGCCACGTTGTTTGCTCTCCCCCTTCTTCCGGGTTCTTCTCCTTCGGCTGAGTGGTTGCCTGCTGCCCCCACAAGCTGCGCTTGGGACTGATAAAGGTCACAATGGAATGACCTCTTATCTAAGTCAAATTACCTCCAGTGAAAAACTTGGAGCTCGAATAACCTATGAATTCCGTGAAAACCACCAGAATTAAGGCATTCTCAGCAAGTCCGGATTAAGGGGAGGGGGCAAAGGGGGCATTTGCCCCAGGCCGCACTCTTCCAAGGCCCCCCCCCCCCCCCCCCGAAAGAAATTAAAAACTAAAAAAAAAAAAAGTATTTGCGTCAAGTGGGGTAGGGATGGGTAGCCCAAAGAATCAACTTGCCCCGAGCCTCGCAAATTCTTAATCCGGCCCAGATTCTTAGCCGTTATCAAGGAAAATTCGCATGCTTAAAAAACCTAACTCAAGTATATACAGGGTGGGCCAAAAAAAAAAAACAAAGCTATCATTTTTGGTGAGTTGTCAATCTAATCGTAGGCAGCCAATTCTGATGAAATTTGGTAGGCACATAGGATGACTCAATTAGTTTGTTTGCCGAGTTTCAAATCAAAATTCTCAAATCTGTGAGATAGGCATTTAATTTACTTTTTATCACCAAAAAAGTAAGTTTTCATTTTTTCTTTCAACTTAAAATTTCTCACAACTGACAAAAACAAGCAGAACAAAAACAAAATGCACAAATGCCAAAAACGGAAGCACACAATTTGGTTTAGGCAGATTCATTTCAACTGACTAAGTGTTCAATGTGCCGTCCATTCCGTTGAACACAAGCCTCTAGTCTGGGACGCCACAGATCAATGGCTCAGTCAATAAATCGTTGAGGCAGTGCCTCCCAATCTTCCTCTAGCATCATGCAGGGATGGAAGGTCATGAGTTCGGTTCTCCCTTTCATCCCGGCCTCAAGTTCATATCGCTATTTTCGACAGCACATTTTGTCGGGGGTCATCGGGAAATAATTACAGCTCCTATGATTTTAAAGCCAGAAGGCTGAAATTCAGCTTAAAAACTCCAATTGTGTCACCCTATGTGCCTACCAAATTTAATTGGAAGTTAATTGTTTATTCCTTATTACCTTTTTATTTATTTATTTTGTTAATTTTTGTTTATTACATTTCCAGTATGTCTGTAAGAGCCATTTTCGTTGCTCAAGTCAGGTTTCCTGACATTATCCTCTACCTGTAAATACAAAAATAAAATAAATTATTATTGTATACTTACTTTTGCCCCACCCTGTATATATATAATGTTGAGTCCTATGTTTAATAAAGAACGGCTTTTTAAGCGATTACCTGGTAGGGCAGTGGCCTGCTTCCCGATGGAGATATACTCCCCCCTATGTAGGCGGGTTTTATTATTTATTATTATTATTATTATTATTATATAAGTACGAAGTGGACTCAATTGCGTACATCAGCCAATGCAATGGGTTGCTCGGCTAAACAGGAGGCTTCTCATTTAAGGAATTCTTACTAGTAGCGGGGTTCATTCCCCCATCGCCTAGATTGGTTTGGGTGGGACAGCAAGGCCGTATTTAGGGGGGGGGGGGGGGGGTGCATGGGGTTCAAACCCCCCCTGAAATATCTTCCTTAAATTTTTGCTGTACTGCTATTCGTCGGTGTAAACGGCGCAGTACTTAGTCTTTTTTTAAATCTTTAATAGCTTATGACTTATTAAACACTCCAACTTACAGGAAAATCCAGATATGTAACAAAGACTTACAATGAAAAGTATTTTTAAAAAATAGCCACAGCGCATACACCAGACCTCAACCCCCCCCCCGAAATGAAATCCTAGATATGGCCCTGTGGGACAGGCACCATTGGTATTTCCTTTTCACTATATATATATATATATCACGCGAGCCCTCTGACAGGCATCATGAAATTATTGTAAAATGCCGGGCAGAGGGGGGGGGGGGGGGGGGCCAGGCAGAAGAAGGCTATAAAGGAAAAGAAAGCGAAGTTTTAGGCTAGATATTTTACGCTGTTCGACCAGTATCGTCAGGGGGTGTACGTGGTATGGCCGGCCTAGAGCATCAATAGCTATAACAACCTGTTTCTGCGGTCAACTTAGCATGCCAGGAATATTAGATAGAACTTGGAAGTACTCCTCATTCCAAGGGCAACTCCAGCTGAAGTCTCTCTGCACATGCCATCGTCTGCTAATGATTGGCTTAATATGTCCCACAAGGCTACTCGAAACAAGTTATAGGCCAAGCAGCCAACGGACGACGTTCAGCATGTACAGAGATGACGATGCCCAAATTTTTCCTGTTGAGAGGAGCCTTATTCCCACATATGGACATCTGTAGATTGACCTACACCCCGACAGGTTACTTAAAGCTTTTATCCAGATAGACGTAAGCAGGACGAGAAAGAAACTCGATCACCGGTATTTTAATTCGCTGGGAATATGAATATTGCCGCAATCCGAGCCTGTCTACAAGGTCGAAACCAAGTCCTCGCTATTGTAAATATGAAATATTCAGTTCCCCCATTGAAGTATGGTATTTGACGAAAATTTATTGCTTCTTTTGAAGCACAAAACCTTTAAATTGCTGAATGAGAAACTTGGAGGCATGTCCATTGCACATCAGCCTCTGATACAGAAAATCACAGTTTTGTCTAAAACCCTCTACATTAGTGGAATATTACTGCTTTTAAAGGCAATGAAGGAAAATCAAAATCAAAATCCCTTCTTTTGTCATAAATACTGATCTCAGCCTTATCTGTTTCATTTATGATAATATTAAGGTCTAAGTAGTGTCCCGTTCTGTAAGGGGGCCCACCAGTTTTTTCGAGTGACAGACATTCCGGGGAAAAGGCTGCCGATCTCTGATAAAATAAACGAGTGAATGAATCGCAATGAGATCATCGATGTATCTAAAAGTAAAGTAATATTCATCAGGAAAGAGAGTTTCGGACATAAACTTTGATTCAAAGTAAAAGGGGAATAAGTTAGCCAGGTTATTGGAGTAATTGGAGCCCATAGGGATTCCAATTTTTTGCCTGTAAATTTGATTTCCAATCTGAATGTAAGTGTTCTCCAGGCAGTTCTTTAGAAGCTTTGAAAAGTATTCAACAGAGCAGAAGGTGCGCTTCTCATAAAATCCTTGATCTGCATATTTCGCGAACATTTCTCATACACAATCGTGCAAAAGTTGTCGTGGAATGGTTGTGTAGAGAGTAGAAAAATCCCAAGTCACAACAGTTTTTGCTCCTCCATTTGCATTAAGAAATTCAAATGCCTTCAAAACTTTCTTGTTATTTTTAATAACCCACCAGCAGTGACAACTTGAACATCCTTTTCTAATTCTGAGACAAAACCTATCTAAAATGCTATTTAAGTGCAGCGAGAGTGTTTTAAGGCATGTCCCGACAGAACTAGCTGTAAACCTAAATTCAATGGGGACCTTATTACATTTGGGGTTACAGAAAAGGAACGGCAATTTCATGTCTTTATCAGAAACTTGAATCTTGTGTGCACTATTCAAGTGCATTAGATCTTCTAAGATCTGAATAAGAGGCTTATCCATTTTAACGTAGGTGGGACTTGTCATAATTTCTCTGCTCATCAAATGCCCATTGAATTTTTTTGTAAATGAATGTGAAGTTGTTTCTAGCTTTATCATTACCGCCATCGATAAAGCTTTTTTTTGCAATAGCGAGAGCAGATTCTTTAGCTTATGAATAGCGATGTCAATGTAGTTGTCACATGATTTGGGATTGAAATTTTGAATCAGTCGCTTTGTTTCGTATAGAATATGCAGCTTCCATTCTAAAAAGGCAATTTGAGGTGCCCCTATTCTATAAGAAATCGCGCTGATTCATTTATCCAAGGCCATCAAGAATTCCTGAAAAAGTCGATCTTTATGGAACTTCCCATTTATCCTATAGCGGTATTTGGTACTCTGTTTGAAAAACGCTCTCAATTCTACATTATCCACAATTTCCATATCTTCAAAAAGATAAGGAAAGGAAAAGGAAAAGGAAAGAACACCCTGATGGTCGGGAAAGAACAGCGCCAGGTTAACATCACCACAGGCGTTCCGCAAGGGTCCATTATAGGACCTCTGGCATTCACATGCTGCACGGATGCACTAAGAAGCACATGTGACAGTGTTCTCCTTCTAAAATACGCCGACGATACGGCAGTAGCTGCCTCCATCTCAAATCTCAATGACCTAGCAAGATATAAGGAAGCCGTCCATGCCGTTAGCACATTTGCTAACCAAAGAGGACTCCTGCTAAATGCTGCCAAAACACAAGAGTTAATCATTGACTTCCGAAAACCATTTCCGACCGAGCAGAACATCCTCACCCATCCTCTGGATATTGATAGCCAAACAATCCAACGCAGTGCCAGCATCTCATACCTCGGAATCCTGATCCAGGAAAACTTGAAATGGGATCAGCAAGTGCACAAGATGGTCTCCTCCCTCAAGAAGTGTTACCACGCCCTGAAACTCCTGAAACTAGCCGGTGCATCAAAAACGCATCTCGTCAAAGCCTACAATAGCTTCTTTCGTCCACGTGCCGAGTATGTTTGCTTAGTTTGGGGACCAGGCCTCCCGAAATCTCTCATAGATCAGCTGGAGAAGGTTCACTGTGTAGCCCACCGAATCTGCCACGGATCCTCGTGTACTTCTAACGACTGGGAATCCCTACATCAACGACGCTGTAGACAACTCCAAAATTTTGCCCACTCGACAACGTACAGCGGCGTACCTAAGGCCAGAACTGAGAGGTATAGAAAGAGCACCATTCCTAGTGCACAACGCATCCACCGTGACAAATTGAGACGTCGCAAGATTACATAAACTTCCACTTGACCTGATACATTCCCTAATACCTTTTTCTTTTTCTGACTATTTCCTGACCATTGTACTACATACCATTGATTCTCTCTTTTTTTTCTGACAGGGCACTGTACACACCATGATTCCGCAAAGGAAAATAAACAATTATTATTATTATTATTATTATTATTCTGTTATATGTCCGTGATCTTTGCTAATGAATCTTTGCCGGTGGTGTACATGGCATATGCAGGGTAGAATATCAATGTTTCCTAGAATGAGATTCCTTATGAAGGAGCTATGATTGCAATTCAGTAGGCCAAGTGGTTTTCTTAGGCTATAGGATAGTCTGGGGCATAAGCGTAGCGTGGAGGGAAAATCAGGGGGGCACAGGATAAAGTGGGGGGCACGGGAACTCAGAGGTACTGTTACCATTCGGGAGCGGATCTTTATGCGCTAATAAGACCTAAAATATGCTCATACATATGGGCTTAAAAATGCCAAAATATGCATTAAATATGCACGATTGTGGGAAAATAGTGGGAAACATGTTCTTTTTTTTTAAATGCAAGTACGAATTTTTCGGAAGAAGGAACTTCAATGTACATGTCATGCCTCTGCTGGGTATACGAGACCTGTTCACGTCTGATTTAAACACTTTACCTCCCCCTGTAACGGCATTCTTGCCTTCAGATGAAACAATCGTCCTTGTTCCATTGTAAAGCCAACTTCTTGAAAAGTTATTTTCCAGTCTCCCTGTGAAAAAATTCAATTTACAATCTAACTATTGGCCTAAGAAGTCGAAACAGTCATTCGAACCGTTTCCACGGAGGGAAACTACTACCGGGTGATTCAGAAGAAAAGTAAAGATCATGGCATGTTTCAGTTGGATCAATATCCAATGTAATCAACAACATTGGTGAGAAGCGGTTGGTATATCATCTTGGCTCTCCTGACCGAGTCAAAAAGCAGCCCAGGTCTGTGAGAACAAAGCCGATGTTCAAGGAAGTCCGTGAAATGGTCATTGGCGAAAATCCAAAGTCCCAAAGAGCGGTGGCGAAGAAGCCTCGGATGCGTCAATCGAATCATCCATGAAGATCTGTGCCTTGCAACTCGCAGAAAACACTTAGTCCACAAACTTCTCCCCAGACTCATCCGCGAAGGAAAGACTCATCGTCGGCGGCTCTATAAGAAGTACTTGGCAGGCGAGAAATACAAGAACGTGGTCACTCTGGATGAACTACCAATCCATCTCTCTAATTGTAGCGGGACCAGAGCCATCTACTATCAACGGAAGTCTGCAGCGGCCGTCAAACCTCTTTACCGAGAGGGAGCAGAACGTTTTTCCCCTGCATTCATGATCGTCGCTGCTGTGAGCTATAGAGGCAAACTGGATCTGCGAAGGGTTGACAAAGAGGTAAAGGTCATTTCCAAGTACTATCAAGAACAAGCACAGCGGCCCTTGTTTGAAACAGAAATCCCCCACTTGTATGGGAAAGCATCAAACCAAGTGAAGTTCCACAAGACAAGGCCAGCAGCCACTTCTCTGAATCAACCGTGGATTTCCTTGGAGGATTGGAGAAAAAAACTGGAATCGCCACCATTCCTCCCTCTCATATCCCTGTGAAGTCATCTGACTGTGTCCCGATGGATTTCTGCGTGTTTGGAGTATTCAAACAGCGCCTCGCTCGTCGGAGGGTGTCAACTGTGGCCGATCTATGGAAAGTTTGCGAGGTGGAATGTAAGAAATTTCCGTGATCCAACAAGCCCTTCTTCAATGGAACTGCCGGTGCCGAGCTGTGTACAAAAAACACGGCACGCCTAGCATTGCAAGGCATTTTACAAATATAAATGAAGGATTTATGGCGATTTGAAAGTGTTAATATCAGGCGTGAACAGGTCTCGTAGTTGGTCTAATCTTGTCATTGCCAGTGGCGAAGCCATGAATTCGCCAATGGTGGGCTAAGGGAAACGAACGGGGGCTAGAATTTCCTTTACTTCTCGAGAGGGATGCAGGTAGCGGATGGATTTATAGCAGAGTTCTTGGGCTTCATCACTCCAGCTCCCCACCCATCGCTACGCAACTCGTCGCAGCGCATGACCGCTGAAAAATTATCATTGGTTGCTCCCAGAGAAACATTTTCCAGGATATTTTTTCGATATTTTTTCATTGAAAAAATGGGCAAAATATGCATAAATATGCGTAAATATGCACATTGAAAAAAACGTATAAATATGCATTTTTATGCGTTAAAAATATGGCAGAAAACGCTTTGTCTACTAATAAGACATGATCCTATCAGGGTTGTATGCTCCTAGGAGGCCGCAAAGAAAATGCTAAATGCTAAAGGCTAAAAACTTTGCATTTGCATAAAAATCCACTCCCTGGTTATCATGTATTTCTAGGTTTTTTCCTCCTTTTTTTGGCTTCTTTTTCGGAAAAGTGGACGACGCTACGCCGCTAGTCTGGGGTACACACTCTTCGTTGGAAATTTGCTTCTGGCTTTCTCAACTTTCAAAACTGACCTTAAGTTCAAAAAGTCTTGGGCTTTGGGTTCAAATGGTATAGTAATGAATGCTCTGAGCGGTGCTCTTTCATCCAGCTTCCAGGAGTCGAGATTCAACTTAAATTTGCAAATCATCCAAGTGCCTCGTGCAACTTGGATCAGTTGAAATATGTTTTGTAGCAATTTTAATTTATGTTTTGTGAGAACGTTTATTTTATTATTTTTTTTAAATGTAGTGTATTATCTTTGCTGAAGAATAGAAGACGTTTCGCCATTTTTTAATTAACTCCGGAAAGTTCAATAATTCCTGAAAGGGATTAGATAAGCTCTGTGAAATATGTCTTCTGTTCCTTACTTTCTTCTATGTACGATGGGCTTTGAGTATTTAATCATCCTGTAAACGCACAAAGATTCTAGTGATATGGTAATGTTAATATTGTTATACCGGTCATTCAGATCATAGGGGTACAGACTGTAAATGTACATGTAGGAACACGAAATGACCAACGCAAAGAGGGTGGAATTATAAATTCATTCCCCGACGTTTCGGCAAGTCAATGCCTTTCTCAAGGGTACTAGGTACCCTTACAATGTACCCAGCAAACAATTTGAAACACATAACGATGAATCAATGTTGAATCAACATTGAATAAACGTTCGGAGTGTTGATACAACGTCGGTACAACGTAGCCTTGTTTGCTGGGTACATTCTTAACCTTTAACGAAGTGATTGGAAAATGATATAATGAGTCAAGTAGGAGATGTCTAATATTTAATCATATACGGCCGAGGCAGGTGTTCCAAGCATGTTCTGCAGATGGCAGGAAGCCAGGATCGAAGCGAGAGTGTCAGATCGAATTGCGACACAACCACCTAGCATATATTGCTAGTCCAGCATTAAAACAACTATACCACCTCTCCCGCCTAAACCCGGACTCGCTGAAACTGAATTCGAATGCGAACTACACTGTTTCATCCTATTCCAAGCCCTTAAATGTTACTGTAGCCAATTTCCAAATGACTCTACATGAAGGTCCGAACTTTGTAGCAGTATGATCTGCTGTAATTTATTTATTTATGTTAAAATTTATTGTGCTATATACGTATTCCTATCATTATTTTTTAAAGCCCTTCGATGAAATACGCTTTTCAGGCAAATATGCTCACGAGAAAAGGAAATCCTAAGAACTCCGCACAGGACGACGTTATCCAGGTCCCGCATTCCAACGACGGGAATATCCTGCGCACCGCACGCTGCAATCGAGGGCGGAAGAGACGAGCAGAGGGAAAAATGTGTGAGGTTCCCCGGTTTTATCTCCCTGAAAGGGAGTTTCCTCTCGTGAACAAACATCTCTTCTCACTCAGAGGGGGAACCAGTTCCACGTTCGATCCCACGCTCCACGGTTGCTATAGAAAAAAAAGGGAAAACCTTGGAATCTCTGACCTTGAAAACGGAAGTAAACGAGTTGTATCAATAAAACATGGGAGAGAATGGGCCTTGGAATCTGATAATTCTGTCAGTTGGCCCGACGCCGAGGTTTCCTGTCTCTGAGCAGTTTCAAGACTAGCGAACGAATGTGAATGCGACCATTTCGCGGCCCTGCATTTTCCTCCATCGCACAAATTGTCTCGGGGAATTTTCTTATCTGGAAGCCATATCGAAAAGTCGACATGATCTATTATTTTGTGGTTTTCAAGGTTGCTATTTTTTGCCAAGTATGACGCTGTTTATTCGAGAACTTCGTCTCCCGCCGATCAACTCGGTGAGAGAACATCTCATTCCCCCACTCGGTCTCCCTCCTCACTCCCGTCTCGAGAACTCCCCATGTTAGAGGGCACTTGGGGTCTCAGATGTTGCAGGAACGAGAGGCCGAGAGGTTACCTGGAATTCCACTCTGAAGGGGCGGGCATTGTCCTTGAACCTCTGAATCCGGTAGTCTATCGCTATCACGCGCTAGCGAGAGTATGAGCGAGCAACTATAGAGATAGCGGGAATCACGAGTTTATTTGCGTATTTGCTTTAGAATAAAACACCGATGTAGCTCTTTGTGACAATATGCTTTGACGTAAAAGGACTGGCTGTAACTACGATAGGAACAGCGATGAAGGCAAATAGGAACGGCGTTTCCAGTGGCTTTATAAGAGGGAGACACCGCTCCCATCCTCCCTTGCAATGATTGAAAAGCTATTATTGACCATTGATTGCGGACTCCTGCAATTATTGCTCAGTTGCTCACAGGGCCGGCACTAGCCATTTCGGCGTCCAGTACAAAGAGACTTCCAAATCCCCCCCTCCCCCCCTACCAGAAGGGAGAGGGGTCAATCCCTAGCTTCCAAAAAGATGCTGAAACGAAAGGCATATCCACTTTCTGAAGTAAAACTGAGGGTGGCATCCATTATTGCTTCGTTCATTCTGGCACGTTTTGGTGCCCCTGGTGAATTTGCGCCCTGAGCAGGGGTACATGTGGCACATGCCTAAGGCCGGCCCTGGCCCAAATACGCACAAAGGCTCTGGCAAAGCAGGCCCAAATACGCTCGACTGGAGGTGGGGGAGGTTCACCCAGTCACCTCTCATTATAACCGTTCCTGTACCCCCACAGACTTTCGCCACTGGAAGAGATACGGTTAGCCGGAAGATCGAGACAGAAAGGGGCGAGCGCTCGGGTTGGAAGGAGAAGCCATTCTATGGCCTGTCGTTTCTCTGGTAAGCCATTCATTGACCGATCTTTTTACCGGTACCGGCATGTCCATTCAAAAGGGGGAAAGGGGTCCACTTCCGCTCGGGAGAAAAAATGGAGCGAAAGTGTTTCAGGATTGCGGGCCATCCTCACGCCCACGTCGCTGCAGTGCTACAGGGTACGAGGGAAAAGGGGCAACCTCACACGCCCACGTCGCTGCAGCGTTACAGGGCACGAGGGATAGGGGCTACGACAAGTTCATTGTTCCTACGCTTGTTATCGTATCATTTCCTCCTTTTTGTTCACTCATTTCTGTCTCGGTCTCAATATCTTTCGGGTGTAGGGAAGTCGCCCATTAATTTATTGGGTTGGAAAGAAAGTCTTGCAACACTTTCTAAAACTATTTATAACAATTTTCAAAGGAATGATGGGCGGGGCTTTGCATTTGTATATGCTGGAATGTTCTCGAAGCTTCTGTCCTCGGGGTATATAAGGCGGCTTCTGCCACTAGTTGGCAGCCATGGCTCCGATCGAACGAGCAACTCTTCGCCCCATCGTCTACTACGAGTTCCTTCAAGGACACTCTGCGAGAGCCGCCGCGGACAACATCTGCGCTGCATTCAAGGGCAACGTCGTCCACTATTCCACGGTGTCTCGATGGCTGAAACGCTTGGAATCTGGCGACACGACCTACAGAGATCGACCACGCTCAGGACGTCCATCTACAGTCGATGACGAAGCCCTGCGGAACGCCACCACTCGCGAATTGGCGACTACACTTGGAGTCACCCATATGACCATCGGCAACCATCTGAACGACCTCGGCTATCGGAAGGTTTACTCGACATGGGTCCCTCATCAGCTCAGCTACTCTGAGCCGTGTCAGTGTCTGCGAATCACTGTTCCTTCGTCCGCACAGAAAGGACCTTCTGAAGGAAATCGTTACTGGAGATGAGAGCTGGGTCCTCGACATCGACCATACTCGCAAGAGTCAGTGGCTTCCACGAGGAGAATTGCCGCCACACGAACCGAAACCAGGGTTCCACGAGAAGAAGGTTCTTCTCTGCTGTCGGTGGGATTCAGAAGGAATGTTGTACTATGAGCTCCTGCCAACCGGTACCACCGTGACTGCCGTCGTCTACGCTGCTCGACTTCAGAAGTTGGCTGGCGTCATTCAAAAAGAGCGTCCCAAACGCGACAAAGTTCTCCTTCTGCATGACAACGCTCGTCCACATGTTGCGAAGATGACTCGCCAGACGATTTCGGAACTGGGCTGGGAAGTTTTACCCCATCCAGCGTATTCTCCGGACTTGGCCCCTTCCGACTATCACTTGTTCCGGGCCCTCAAGAATCACCTGCGGGACAAGGCCTTCGACGATCGAGCACAGCTCGAAAATGATGTCGGCCGTTTCTTCGCTTCGCAATCGCCAGAGTTCTGGGCAAAGGGCATCGAGCAGTTACCCGTGCGTTGGGAACATGTCATAGACTACAATGGTCATTACATTGAAAATTGAAATTGCATTTCAATAAAGTTATAAAATTATGAAAAATTTGCGCAGTGTTGCAAGACTTTCTTTCCAACCCAATATTTGAAGTTTTCTGGCATCGAGGCGCTCCTGATATTTCTTTTTCCTTGAAACAAAAATGTTGAAAAGAAAACCTCAAAATTTTGCCCGAGAATCAACTCAGACGACAGGGCATTTTGAGCATAAATTCCAGTCAATTGTGCAAAAGGAACAAAAAATTTCCTAACTTTTGGCAAATTTTCTCCTTCACCGAACTCCAGAGATCCAAAAACACTCGACTGTAGGAATCGACGATAAAGACGTAACGAGTGCAGCAGCTGAATATCAGGAGCACGAAATTAAGAATCAAGTAGCAATAAAAGTCCTAAGAATACAATGTAGATTGTCCCCAAATTCTGCGCATTTCCATCACAAAACTCCGTTTCCATTGGCTATGCCATCGAACAGCATAACAACTATTTAAAAAGTTATTTCTAATACTTGAGATCCTCCGAGCTTACGGGATCCCAGAAATCAATGTGAATGCCATAAAGCTACAAATGAATTATTGATGAGATGACTCGAGTAGCAGACAGCACCAGGCGTCGGGTGCTTTCAGGAGATGGGTGCGGACAGAGAATCGATCTATGGAATCCGACGACTGACATGATTGACTAAGAGCATCAGGCTCAACGTGCACACCGCGACACTAGCGAGAATGTTTTCCCTCATAAGCTTTGTGTAGCCAAAACTGACACGGGGGACTTTCTATGATAGAAATGGCTTTCTATCAGTCGTGGAGTCAGTTTGGAAAAAAAAAAAATCCACCGGAAACTGTCAAATAAATAAAACAAAGTTAGAAAATGGGATACAATTTTGAAGAGATGGTACCCGACTCTGATCCTGTTCAACTTCCAATCCTCTCGATTTCCCACTTCCTCATCCGCCCAGCGGCGTAGTGTAGGGGGGGGGGGGGCAGTTGCCCCCCCCCCCCCCCGGGGCCCCCCCCCCCCCACACATTTCTCCATCCAAGCAAAGCTTATGCCTTCACCCATTCCTTCTGGACCGCTTCTCATTCCACCTCATGGGGGATTTCTTCCTGCTTCGTCCGAAGAAATCTGAATGATGATAGTACATTCCGAGTGTTCCGTAAGAAAGTGTTGCAGAATTAATGTTACCCGAACCGTTACTAATAGTGCTGGTACGAATAATAAAGGAGTAAGGTAGAGCAACAATGGTAACAAATTGTATATTTTATGAAATACTGTTTCACAGAGTCGCACACACCCATGCAGATGACAAACCACAAAAGTTAAAATATCTCACAGCCTCATCGCCCTCCATGACGTCATATTTATTTTGAGGGCCACAACAACATCGCTGATATATGACGCTCACAGGACGAGCCAGAGATCGATCTCATCGTTGAGAGATCGTTGGTGAGATGATCCCTTGAGTCCCGATGCTGCTTTGGTCCAAGATACATCGCTCAAACGTGAGGATCCAATTAGTCTTCAACAGTGCAGTTTCTACGGTCGTTATTGCTGCTGCTGTCATCGGCACATCTTTCACCACTGTATGGCACCCAAACTAAGATAACTTGTGTGCAAGATGCATTCCCTCGGTGTCAAGGATTCAAGAGAATACACGAAGAGCATCTTATTCATGAGTAAATACTAGGGCTGTACCGATGGTTACCTTTGACCGGTGGGCCAATGGCCGATTTTCATCTCATAACCATCGGCCGGTCCTGATTTTTGTCTGAAAATGGAAAATTAACATGAAAATGCATACTAATTTAAACAGATCTATTTGGAAGCTTTGTGATACTTCTCAGGGGACCCCCTAAGAACGATAGAGGCCATATTTAGTACTGTTTGTCTCCGTTGGTGGTTAGCTTGTTACCTATTGATGCTGTTATGAGCGTTTACCGACACATCTAAAGCAAATGCAGGGCTTAATCGGTCTGGTGGACACCTGCCTGTACAGGTGGACACTATGTAAGGTACCTTGACTGGGGCAGGTGGACACCGTGGCTACCGTAGCCAGTGGCAAATAATTAATTTTCCCTGCTCTTATTCCGCCAGCAGTTGTTTATACATGCATGAGCTACACCATATTGAGCCTCCGCGACAAGCAGGATCCCTTCTGAACATTTAACATTTCATCCAAATGAGCGACATCTAGACTAGGGCTGAAATATAATCTGATCGATATATTCGGGTTCACACATTTATTCTAATTACTTTTCGCAAGTTTTGCCTCTCCTTTAGGGATTGGCATCGGCTGCTTGCAAACCGGCTGATGGCCGATGGCGCCGATAGTGCAACACCGGCGACCGATACATCGTTGCAGCCCTAGTAAATACCCAGTTTGAAAAGCACCATGAAGGCAATCAACAAGGAACATCAATACTCATTTCAGAACTTAAGCTCAGAAAGCACTCTTGTAACAGACACTGGGAGGGTGTTTCATCGTAATGGATGCAGGTCTTGGGAGATCATTATGTTACAATGACTGAAAATTTGGAAGATCACTTTTGGAAGATCGCAGGTAAAAAGCAAACAGTGGAAGATCGTTTCTTCCAGCCCATGCCTCTGCCGATCCTGTGAGTCATTTTCTTCAAGGATTCCTGCAAGGTAACCGAGAGGGCAAATCATTTCATATTTTTATTGTTGATTATATATATTGAAAGGCAGTCAGGAGGAAGAATGTGGACAAGAAAGTACAAGGACAAACCTCAATGAACAAAGAGACAGGGAATCTTGGGATGGATTTCAGCTGGGTTAATCGTTCTATTTTCCCCAATTGCTGTCTGGAAAGAGTCATACAGATAGATCTTGAGCTCCTAAAAGCAAAGAGCATACAAAAAAAAATTACCTTAGCTCAATGATCTGAGCAGCCCTCTTGTTGCCAACTTGGGGGAGATCTTTCAGTTCCTCAATGTTTCCATTGTTAATGATCCCAAGAATCTCTCCTTTGGCTTCATCATGGATCCAACCATTGTCATTCAGCTGCCTCTGGATTTGATCTAGTCCACCAAAAGGGAGGAAACATTATCAGAGCACAATGATTCAAAAACAGAATATGTAATGGTTTGCTGAGTGAAAAATTTAAGAATCTATTGAATCTCTGGTGTTCTTGTTATCCTTTCACTGACAGTGATGGGCATTAAGTGCTCTAGCACCAGGAAACTAGTTACTCATCCAGCAAAAAATGTTCAACTAGTTTTGAAGAAGACCAGTTGTAACTGGAGGGCATAAGTACAGTCAAATCAGTCGACTACATACTGATTTATTTCTTGGTAATCTGCTTCAGAATAACATTCTTGTATACTTGTCAAAATGAGCTAACCGAGAGAGACATGGAGACTGAAGAAAGCCATTTTAGAACATCACTGGAGATGTTAGACTTGCATTGCTTTCAGGAATTCACTGTTGGCAGAAGTGTACCAAAGGCTGATGACTTATCAGGGAGTACCCTTTTTAATTGTGATAAATAGATTGGGGGGGATAAAATATAAATTGTACATTGATTCAAATATTACAAAATGGTTTGCTTTGTTTCACTCAGGCCAATCAGAGATAAACTTCTTCATTAAGTATGGTATTTATATTATTAGGTAGTATTTATGATATGATAAATATTATTACAATTGTTGGCCTTTGGGGGGCTGGAAAGCACTTGCACTCTTACTTCTAAAGAAAATAAGTTTGATAAGTTGCTCAAAGCCAACATTCAAGGCAGGTATCAGATACAGAGTGAGATTGCATCCTGCTCATCTTCAATTTTTGTAACTTAGATGGGAACATGCAATAGGATTATGCTTTCTTGGAAAAGAGAGCAGAAGTAAGGGGGAGGAGTACCTAATGCTATCATTATAAACAGATCCCAGACAAAGAGAGAGGGATCTGCAAGCAGTGTATTCACTCAATCCTGATGCTAAAAAGACAAGGAAAAGGAGCCCTCAATTTGCCAAGCAGCAAGCCGGGTAATGTGGGGTTGGCTGCAGACTACTTGAACATATAAGTAAGAATCCATAGGAATATGGCAAAAATTTTTTTCTTCAAGTGATCCAGGAACAACACCATTATCAGTGATGACAGGGGATCTCCCACAAGATGATTAACCTCAAGATCAAATGCCTCCACTGAGTTGATTTCTTATTTTAGAATTGAGGAGATAAGGCAATAACTTGAGGTGATGGACTACCATCCCTTGTCCAAGTATGGATGTATCACTTATGGGAAAGAAATGAAAACAGTCTAGATCTTGGCTCCTTGGGAATCTGCATCTTTCTATCTATCCCTCTGAATTCTCCCTCCTCGATGTTTCAAAGTGCAGTATACACCTTCCTGAATACAAGAAAAAAAGACTCACTGAAACCAGGGAAGCATGTGATGCTCTCAGGCAAGGGCTGACATATGGATTTCCCAAGGATCCTTTGACTGCGTCGCACAGTTGACATCCCAGAAGGCTCCTTATGCACTCTGCCGGCTAGCACATGTGATGCATTCCTCTGTGGAAAAGAAATGGATCAGATTTCTGTTTTCAACACTGACATTGAAAATGATTGCATAATAAAATCATGAGTTAAATGGATGGCAAAACACTAGCATTGGCCCCTGAAAAACAAATCACAAGCCAAATGGACTACAGCACAAAAAATATGCCCATTGTGCAGTTGCTGCTCCTGCCAAATAAACAGTACAATCTAATTCTAAGCAATTTGATGAGAACTATGGAGTAGTTTGCATGACACAATCCTTGATTTCAATTTATGCTGAGATTTCGTTTAGAATCATTGCAGATTGCTCATGCAGAGACTGTTCCCATCAAGTCTCACCAAAATTATTAAAGGTGAATTAAGAGTTTCTCAGTTCAAATCCAAGATGAAGCTGGAAACTCCAAATTTGCTTACTGTAGGGTATTAAACACCTGATGCAGTTAAATGCACATTTTTAAATGTAGATAATCATTCCTCAGAAGAGAAATGAGTGAAAACACCTCACATGAATAGAAGGTGGGGTCTCAAAAACAGGAGTCTTAGACAGCTTGAGTTCCTGGAGGAGACTCCTCTCGAATGTTTTCATCTTCCATGTGTATGTGGCCAGCAGTTGCTCCTTGTTCCTGACATCTTCCACTTCAAACAGAGTACTCAGAGGCAATTTGCTTCCATGTGGGAGGATGGGAGATGCATCTGGACTGGGCATCATCTGAGCTGATTTCCTTGTTCTTTGTCTTATCACTGTCCCCTGCAAAAATAACATTCCATTCCAAATGGAGTTCCAGTTTCATTTGGACAAAGGAGAGGGATGCAATTGTGGGCTCATTTGTCCCTTTTCCTTGAAGCAAATGAATCCCATCTATCTGCAGGTAATTGCATTCTTTTTCCACATGGATCAAATATGGGAATTTTGAAATGGAAAAGAGTCGACTTGTAGCCATGCCTAAAAAAAAAATGGTGACACATTATTAGTTATCTAATGCAGGGGGTTTTAACCACAGAGTAACTACTGGCCATGGCCCTGTACAACACCGGCTCCAGGATATTGAAATTGCCATCCATTACAGAAAATACCTCTTCAAAAGCTTGTGGCTCTTGGGTGGTGACACCTAAAGGACTGGCCCTTGACAGAGGCCTTGCAATGTGATGTGATAAAGTATGGAAGGCACAAAAGCATAAAGGTGAACCTTTAGAACATGTAAAGTGATTGTGCAGATTTCTTTTCTCAAACTTTTCCAGGATGCCTTAGGGAGCTAAGGAGAATCTTGTCATGTGTGGTTCTCCAAAAGGGTAACAGAATTAGCATGTTTCAATGCTTGCTTCCATTTGCACTTCAATGCCAATACAAAGCATATTCATAGTTCATTCCAAATTCATGAATAGCAACTTTTTAATATTTTCTAGTTGTTTTTCTGCCTGACCCTCATTGCTTTCAACAACAGGGAAACCTTAATGACTTAAAATTTCACACTTTGCATGAAGCTAACCCAGCATTAGGTTACCTTTTCCTTGGGTTCTTATTCTCTCCATTGGTTACACTTGCACATCTACTCTGAGTGTTCATTTCCATTTATGCATTTCAGGGTTCAAGCTTTTCTGCCTTTGTAACTTGTGCTTCCTTTCATTATGATATCCCTATTGACTTGGTCTGACACTTTAATTTTTTATTTAACAATTTCTAAGAGGAGCCATAATCAGCATGTTATAACCATGGGTATGGGTATGTGTTACCTGAGGTAACACATAACATTGAATCAACATTGATAGGATGTGGATTGAGTGTGCAAATGTTGAGGATTGAAGTTGAACATTGAGACAATGTTGTTTCAATGCTCTGTGTTACCAGGGTAGTGTAGCATAGGCCCAATCATAATGAATCACCAAGGGCCCTCACTAGATGGTATCCATGTTCCCCTGTAGCCTCCTAATGCAATTATGGATCTGTCATCCTGCATTAAAGCATTTCCTTCCCCCTTCCTCTTTTATTATGTAATTAATGAACATATATACGAGAGAAATGTGGAATTATGATGTTCTGATAACAGTATCTGATTCTGAAATAAATTAAATGTCCAGGTTTAGTACGGGCATATAGAAGTCCATATGATTAGATACATGTAGAGCACACAAAACAATAATCTGGACTTGTCCATTCACATATCATCAAAAAGGGAAGAGGAGGGAATTTGTCCTCATTTTGCAAATCATGTAGGCCCTCAATGTTTCAGTACCATTTGTAAAACTGAAGAAGACACATTCTCTCAAACTTTTCAGTACTCCATCATCTGGGTATTGACTTGAATGAAACTGAAGAGGCTTTACCCTCCTTAGTTTGTATGGTTCATTATTCATAGGTTATGCGATTCATAGATGAATTTACCTCTAAATTGCTCTATGGAGGAATGCAATTCCCTGAGATTCATTGAGTAATGTTGATACTAGGTAGAAATGATATTGAATGAGTGTTACCATTAATCTGCCTGTTTCAACATTAACAAAGAATGTTGAAACAATGTTGAAGAAAATGACATCTTCATATTGAATTAATGTCATATTTTTTTTGTTAGCTTGACACTCCTCATAGGTCTTCCAAGTCTAAAACAAGAGTTTCCCTTAAAATGACAATGTGCTTGTTGTAAGCTCACCAGGATAGTGCTCTCTGGTTCTGTCTCTGAGTCTGATGATTCAGATGCCCTGGGACCCCTGAAAATATAATATAAAAGCATCACCTCATTTTGAACTCAATTTCACAATTGAGTAATTTCACTCCCAATATGTATTTATTGGGTTGGAAAGAAAGTCTTGCAACACTCTGCGCAAATTTTTCAAAATTTTATAACTTTATTGAAATGCAATTTCAGCCTACAATGTAATGACCATTGTTGTCTATGACAAGTTCCCAACGCACGGGTAACTGCTCGATGCCCTTTGCCCAGAATTCTGGCGATTGCGAAGCGAAGAATCGGCCGACATCATTTTCGAGCCGTGCTCGATCGTCGAAGGCCTTGTCCCGCAGGTGATTCTTGAACGGCCCGGAACAAGCGATAGTCGGAAGGGGCCAAGTCCGGAGAATACGCTGNCCGAGATCGTTCAGATGGTTGCCGATGGCCATATGGGTGATTCGCCGATTCGCGAGGGGTGGCGTTCGGCTTCGCGTTGAGGGCGTTCCGCAGGGCTTCGTCAGAAAGTGTTGCAAGACTTTCTTTCCAACCCAATAGAACTGACCTTGGACGGATGGCAGTTGAAGTTTGAGTCATCCAGGACCTTAATGTTGAGTTGAGGTTGGTCAACATTTCTTTTGGCTCCTTCATAGACTCCTCCACCATATTCCTCACATAGGGAATTAGTCTGGCCACAAATGGGCTGCATTGGGGATTGTATGCATAGGTAATTTCAGCTGTGTCTTATGGAATAGGGAACATTTGTCTTTCCAAGAATCACCTGATGACATTGGGGTTCAATTGGCTGGGAACAGCATGAGCTGAGGATGAGATGGAATCATCCTCTTCAGGAATGGAGCTGATTGATAGGCCTGAAATCTCAGCAAAAGCCTGGGAAGCCATTGTGGAACTTAACTGGGCCCTTGGGACAGTGACATTCTGCCTCCACCTCCTCTCCAGCAACAGGGTTTGTGGAGTACACATAGTGTTGGTGAGTGGAGTGAAGGGCACTGGGGTCCTCACAGCTGGTGTGAATGCAGGGCCTCTTGTGCGTTTTACCATATTCACTGGAGTTGGGATTTCTTCTCCAAGCTTTCTCTTCCTTTCCCAGTTTCTGGTTGAATGCTGAGAGGACAGTAATTAATTTGATTAAATGGACAAATTGTGGTCTGTGGTTGTGGTTTGAAACTTAGATGATAAAAAACATTAAGCATCAGAGAATAGTTATAAACTAATTGTATGCTAACTTCCATCCAATTCATATAGTTGGCTTATTTGATAGTACCAATATTGTTTTTTGACCAAAGTGCAGCATAATCTAAAAAGAACAAACATGAAGGTAAAATAATAAACTGGTGCCTTACAGTAGGAAAGGAGATGGCAATTGGAGGAATGCCTTTCATCTCTATGGCAAAGTGCAATGTGGACAATGTTTCTGTGACACTTGAGCTGCAGGGACTCACAGAGGCTATCAGTTGGATGTTGCAGCTGTGTTTTAATGAGCCTAAAATAGAGAATCCATTATCTGGTCACTTCCTTACAATCAGATCACAATGTGTGCAAGATAGGGAAGAGATTCAAGACCATACCATACAGAATCTTGGTGAGTATAGAGTCCCTGTAAGGGATGTGGGACTTGTGATGGAGGGCATGAATGACCCGTCTGAGGGTACTAAGGCTGTTGTTGATTTTCACACCCTCTTTCCACTGCTTACTGCATGAGGATACCTCAGATCGCCCAACATCCTCTGACCCAGCCAAGTCCACAAACCACAGTTGAATTCTCTCTCCATTCCTAATCATGGTTACAAGATTGCAACTAAGCAATCAAAATGCTGAGATAAGTAGCTTCTTTATTGCAAAGCATATGGAGAGAGCTATGGAATTTTCAGAGGTTTTACAATCAAGCAGAAATTAGAGACAATTTTTATTTTTAGATGCATTTTGCTTCTGCAGCTGTTTTGCAAATGACAGCCCAGAGAGAATGGAAAACTGGAACTCACGGATTCTCCATGATTAGAGTGAAAATAGCATGGGAGCGAGAGGAAGCAGCATTTTTGTTGGTGGCCCTGAAGCTCCTCTGCCTGCACCCTTTGTAAAGCAACTCAACTGCATCTCTGGCTTGGAATACCTCTATTTCCTTAAGCCCTTCCACATGGAATACCTTGCTCTCTGTTCACAAAATCTATGCATGTCAAGGACAATTTGTCAACAAAGAAAGAAAGGGGAAAATCAGCTGGTGCAAAACTCACCAGATTCCCGAACTCTACAGCTGTTTCCAGTTGCCAACAGATCACGGACTTCTTCAAGGTAAATATCCAGAAAAGCAACCTTGACTGTTGGATGTGGATTCTTTGGTTCCTTAATAAGGTTGAAAAGTTCATCAATGGCCAGCCTAATCAGCCCCTTCTCAGAAATCTAAGGAATGAAGTTTTGCCAATATGTTATTGGAATGCATGAAAGCTTAGGTCCAAAACATCACAGTAACACATGCCAACTGTTAGCTCACTTGTGGGTCAGTGCCGAGGGTGTATGTCTTGCCTGTACCAGTCTGACCATAAGCAAGAACAATTCCTTGTTTTTTTTCTTTAACAAAATCTTGGACAATGTATTTGCTCCAGGAGAATACATCCTCTTGTGTAGAACTATCGTCAAAGACTTTTGTAACCCTGAAGGACTTAGAGTTCACCTGCACCTGAAATAAAGTACCATACACCATATAGGCCAATGGATTCTATCCCCTAGTATGGCTATGCACTCAAGAAGGACCTATTCTTAGACATCTGAGCTGATGGCTCAGCAAATTCAAAAAAATGACAACTCAGGGTTCAACTATAAAGATATTTAAAATTCAGTGTTCAAAATTCATGAAACTTCAAAATTTTCAGGGAAGTGATTTTTCAATTATCTTCCTTAGTTTTGCACACGTTACAGAAATGCTAACTCCATTATGAGCAGTGTCTATGAGAGCAGTTTTATCATGGTTCTGACTGATAAACTCTCTCTCTCAACTCCTCAATTTTTTCCTCCTTCTCTCTGCATATTTGACCTTTACCCCTTCTCTGGTGTTCATGCATCATGCTCAAGTTAATGGAGTGTAGTGAGAGGTTGTTGATGGCCAGCCTCACTATCAAGAAGAGATGGGGTTTATGACATCACAGGTCTGATGTGTGATGAGAAATGCTTCAGGTGGACCAGGAACATGCAAGTGCTTTGATGCTCATCAGTGTAATGTCATCACCATCATAGCTGGCACCCACTGGTGTGCATTATTCACAAACCTTGCTTGGGTGGGGGTTGATAATACTTGTCTCTTTAGATGCCATGTGCTTTAATTATGTTAGAAAACACTTAATAAAGATGAGATACAATTAGAAAGATGTGAGACATGTTTTAGCAAGAAAGTAGCCACTTGGGATGCAAAAATGAGGCTTTAAAATTTCCATTTCAGTTCATATGAATGAACTTATTGCCAATTCTTCTCTCCAGAATTGCTGACTTCAAAACTTGCTTGCTTTATCAGAAATTTGAGCATTGTGTTATTATTCTGAAAGTATCTTCCCAAAAAATGTATTTTCATGAGGGAAAGCACCATTCCTTGTAGGATGAACAGCAGGTGGAACAACCATTCATCACTGTGTTCCCATAAATATGCAATTAACCATTATCCAGGCAAGTTGAGTTCATTGGACTCCACCACATTTTTTTCTGTCATGATTACAGATTTAGAAAGTTATTTTTACATTGAATTTTATTACTTTACACAATTTCATCACATGCGAGACTTGATTATCTGCACAAATATGAACAACTTTGAGAACAAACCTGTGGTAAAAATGGTAAGAAACATGTGGAGTCTATTGGACTTGCATTCATTTACACTGCAAAAATAGCTTGTTTGGATAAGGGTTAACCCTTTCAGACCTGAATTAAGACCACTATCAGAATAATATCCTTTTTTGTATTTTTGAGTTCTTTTGCTATTCTTCTTTAACTTTTATGTTCTGTATATCATTTTTATATTTTGTATAAATTTACCATATCATACCATATATTATGCACATTACATGTAATTAGATAACATAATATAAAAAAAACTGACAAGTGAGAGAAGGCCTCTGATGGAATTGAGCCATGCATAATTGTGCCCATTGTAGTGTAATAAGGGGTGTGAAGTCATGGGAATCCCAAGAAGTTACCATAGACACAATGAAAATACAATGTCCATTGGAATGGTTGCTGGGTTTGAAAGGGTTAAAAAGGAGGGGAGAATGTGAAAATATGATGAAGAGGATAATGTAGTAATATAACAGATATGAAAAAGAACAATGCATTCTGATTGTGTTTGCTCATAGACATGTTTGTAAGAAACTGTGAAAATAGAAAAGGGGCTTTTATGACTGAAAATAATCTCTTCAGATCAGATTAAGATACTGTAAAGGAAGAGAAAAGGTTTTCCATCAATTCCTCTTAATTTTTGGAGAACAGCAAAACATGAGTATTTTTCAAGTTAAGCCTCTAACCATAGATTAACTTTTGATCATTGACCATCAGATCTCCCTTTGGGTGTATAGTTGTCATATGTCATTCCCTGATTCTCTGTTGTGAGAGAAGAGGGTTTTCATAGCAACTAAAGCAGTTGTGCTCGATGATTCAATATTGATTTCCATGGAAAGTTGATTGGGTCAGGTCAGTTTACAATCTCCATCTTCCAGCTTGGGGGAAAAACTAAAAAGTACTGGGTGCACAATGAAGTCAGTATAAGAATTGATTATGCACAAGTGAAGGAAATAGATTATTCTCCATTATAATGGATATAAAATGCATAAAGAATTTCCCATTTTATTCCTGACAGCCAGCTCTTTGCCTAGTATGATTAGCTCCTAGGGAAATTCAAGTACTCTCAAGCATTTACCTACATTAAAATACACTGAATAAAACAAGTCAAGAATTGAAGGACAATAGCATAGGTATCATTTCCTACTTTGACTGGAAATAACCCTTGAACTTGTATTGGAATTTGTAATCCCAAAGTTGTCTAACCTCAAAATTAGGCTCAATTAAATGCAGATTGACCCTCTGATTGATTCAATTTCACCCAAATTATCCTAGAACACCCCAATTCGACTAAATTATACCCTGAGTGCACCAAATTTATTGAGCTGCTCCCCATGAGTTTCCTAGTGTATCTGAAACTCACCAAACATCCATGTGAAACCATTCTTCCTCGTATCATCAACGATTTACTACCTCTCATTTTACTAGATTTACTATTTTCCTCAATCTGACCCAAGTAGTCAATTTAACAATATTAATACCTTGTCAATGACAAGATCAATCAAGCTTTCACTCAATTGTGGCTACTCTTGGTCACTTTTTGGTCAGCTTCAGTTATCTTGAGGTTCTCTAGGATAATTAGGTTCAATATGGATAAATGGGTCTTTTTGGGTCATTTCAACCAGAACTCTTAATTAATCCTAGAATACTAATGCTGGGTCCACCAGACCCCAAGTGCTGTAACATTTGACAAAGATGGTATCCCACACTAGTGTTCCAGGGTTAAGGTACTTCTGGCATTACAGTTTTAATGCCTGTAAGATGATTATTTCCAGACAGCCTAAGCATGAAATGCCACTGTCAGATGATTCTTGACATTTGCTACACTCTAATAGCAATAATAGTAAATAGCGACAAAATGCATTAGACATCAGAAATCTGAGGCTTTGACCTTTGCGACTTACAGTTGAATCATCTGCGACATCCAAGCAGGTTTTTTCATTCAACTCAGCTTTGAGCAAAGGACGTATGCGTACACTTGTGTCCACTCTGATAGTGCACTCGGATTCCATGGCCATCTGCAATTCAGGTCTTCCTGAAAGAGAACGGCCAGGCATTTCTTATAATCTATAGCACGGTGATTCAAATTTGCCTTAAATATAATTAAGCCTGGGGCGAAGAGGAAAGACAGTTCCTTTAAATATAAACGCTCGCGAATAACACTAATGTCATTCGTGCTCGTTACAACTTACGTTACAATCTGCATAAACCTGTCATAGATCTACGCACGAAGTTCGGGGCTTCGAGAACTCGGAAACGCAGCAACAAGTGCAAGTTCTAGATCCTCACGTGATGACTGAATATTACATTTGAACGGTAGCGCGTTCTAGGCCGACAGTGATGCAATTGCAACTCACCTTAATCTACAGACAAGACAATAAGACTGTTGTTGAATGTGAAATACTTTTTGGCATACAACTAGCGTGAAACAAAATTCACCCAGAAATACATGGAAATATGTTGATCTTGGAGGAATCAAATCGCGACAATTCCTGAGAAGTGATCCAAAGTTCTGGCAACCATGATTTGTATCATGGCGTCCTACAGGAAAGGCCAGGACGTAACTGTATGAATGCATTAATGTTCCACCTAACTAGTCGCAATTGTGTTCGCCTGCGATCGAAGTGAATGCCAGTGTTAAGCCAGTCCCACATCGAAGCGATGCCCAATGGGTCACATGTTTTCTAAGAAGAAAGTGACTCGGGTCACTGATCAAGACCGGGCAGTTCTGCAGCTTAAAAAGCAACGAGATCAACTTCGCAGTTATCAGAGGAGGATTCAGTCGGTGATGGAGAAAGATCGGAACATCGCTCGGAGGCTGTTGCAGGAAGGCAACCGTGAACGAGCCAAGTTACTCTTAAAAAAGAAACGGCATCAGGAAACTCTCTTAATAAGGTAAACCTGTGCATCAGCTCCAGACATTTGCAATTTTGAAAAGCTTTGTGATTTAGAGTTAGGAGAGTCAGTTGTTATGGGTTTAGTGCATGATTCCATGGGTAGTCTAATTGCAATATATAAATGATTTCTGTAGAATGAATTTTCTTGCTTATAATCTTGAAAATAAAATTGCTTATCAGGTGAAGCTGCTCATGTGTTAGAACATGCTTGTCTCAGAAACTTAGCCCTAGAGGCTTTTAATCTAAGTGTATTTCTTATCTTCCAGGACTGAAGGACTCTTGGAAAACTTGGAACTGATGGTACATGATGTGGAGTTTGCCCAGATTAATCTTCAGGTAATGGAAGGCCTGCAGCAGGGCAATGAGGCCTTGAAGCAAATGAACAGCATGCTCAGCATGGAAGATGTGGAAAGAATCCTAGAGGAAACACAGGAAGGTGTTGAGAAGCAGAGAGAACTTGATGCTCTCCTCCTTGGATTCTCCTTGACGGGTGAAGAAGAGGAAGATGTGAACCGAGAATTAGATGAACTGGTCGGTTTGGAGCTGCCTGAAGTGCCCTCAGAACCCCTGCCTGAGAGATATCCCCCCACAAAAGTCAAAGGAGATAGAGGGAGAGTGGCTCTCACTGCTTCCTGAAACTCAAGCCAACATGCTTTGAAATTTTTATATTTATCATAACTGGGACATGTGATAGATATATGGGGTTTTGTCCGTCCTCATATTGATTGATAAATATTATCTGTCTCCCATCATAGCAGCTCTACATTATTTTTGTGTTTTGTTTGTCATTGTCCCCCAAACAACTGGAGGGATCATTGCCAGTCAACCCTTTCAATGGGTAATTTCTCATTGCCATGAAAACTGAATGTTACTTTCAAAGGACTGGGAATTAAATATCCCCTCATGGATTCCCAAATGAGCTGTCCTCCTATAGTAGTCTCCCATGTTATTCCCATATTGTAGTAAAACACCATTTTAATAGAGGTAGGGGCCTGTCTGAATTGTTTCTTTGTAAGGGTAGTTCATTGCAAGGGTTGTAAACATTTGCATTTAGTCAGGGATATTAAATTTATATACAGTATGCGGCAAAAAAATGGCTACACTCATATCTGGATATACCTCATCAAGAACTATAACAAGGAGAGATTTCACAAAAAATTTATTTAATTATAAATAGTTGATTTAACATCTGACAATATCTTTTACTCAATATGGGCCCCATCAGCCCTGATTACAGCCTCCAAACGGCCTCTGAAGACTGAGCACGTCTTGATGATGTAGTCCTCCTTCATGTTGGACCAGGCCGTCGTGATGGAGGACTTCAGGGCTGTCACAGATGAATGGGGTTTGTTGCAGGCAGCCTCCTCTACAAACGCCCACTCGCTGTAGTCCAGGGGATTAAGATCTGGGGAGCCACATATCCTTGTCCCAGAAGGACACAAGGTTGTCCTCTAGCCACTTCTGGGTCTTCTTCGCAGTGTGGGCAGGGGCCCTGTCCTGCTGGAAGATATAGTTGGTGTCCAGAGGGTAGTTGGACTTGATCCAAGGTTTGACAGACTTTTCCAGGATGTCAATGTACACTTTAGTGTCGACCTTGAGGCCCTGTTCAATGAAGACCGGGGGCATTTTCCTACCATCTGAGGCCACAAGCCCAAAGACCATCACAAAGGCCAGATGCTTGGTTTTGAAGGTGAACCTGATGTGCTCAGGGACATCCTCAGGCCTCTGATTGCTGATGTAGTGGTCATGGTGGTTGTTGGAGGCACGGTCGATGCAAAAGAGCTTCTCATCTGTGAAGAAAATCACTGGTTTTCTCTTTTTGAAGATCTGGAGGAGCTTCTGGCTTCTTGCTACTCTCTTAGCCTTGGAGGTCTCATTTAAGAGCTGCCTCTTACCCCTGGCCCTTCACTTGGCTCCCAAATCCTCTTTGACAATCCTACTGACTGTCCTCTCGCTCACGTTCATTTCCTTGGCCATCCTTCTCATGGACCGGATGGGGTTGCGCTGGATTTTTCCCTTAATCGATCTGATCATCGCTGGAGTCCTTGCTGAACGTGGCCTTCCACTTCCAGGCTTCCTCTTGACACTGCCTGTGGCCTTTAATTTGTTGAGGACCTTGTACACAGTAACCCTGTGGATATTCAGGGCCTTGGCAATCTGGGTGGGGGTCTTCCCAGCATGAGACAAATTAACGATGGCCTCTCTTTTGGAATCCATTGCAACTAAATGCAAACAAATCTCAAAATCTCGGAACTATTTATAAAGAACCACCCAACCTCTACTTAAGAAAAAATTATTGCGGCCCAGTTCCACTTCTGGATGAAGTTATAAATCTGGACATAAGTGTAGCCATTTTTTCGCCGCATACTGTATTATGGATATTAAATTAAAAGTAATTTTGCTATGAATATATTATTATGTCCAAGTTTGCTATGATGGGGTTTTTCTCTACTTGTGTTTGAGTGTTCACCAATCTTCTTGCTCCAGAATTCATATGCAATATTCATTGCTTGCAAAAAAAAATACTAATGCAAATGGCTATGAAGTAAGAAACCATGTTGAACTTCTTGACTACTGTGCCATGATTTCCATCAAATCTAATGAAGTGGGAGAATATAATGAGAACTAAGGAGACCCACGGGGAATCAAGTATTGTGAAAGCTTCATGGAATGCATTGTCTGTCAAACACCAGAGATGAAATCAAGATCTGGCCAGGTAATGCACTACCATTCAAAATTCTTTAACCCTTTCAGACCTGGCATCCATTCCAATGGACATTGCTTTTACATTGTGTCTATGGCAATTTCTTAGAATTCTTGTGACTTTGCGCTCTATATCACGCTACAATGGGCACAACTATGCATGGCTCAGTTCCATCAGAGGCCTTCTTTCACCCATTAGTTTTGTAATCTTCAGTTATTTAATTAAATGTATGATATATAACATATAGTATGATATGGTAAATTTATACAAAATATAAAACTACACATAAAGCATGAAAATTTCAATTACAATCACAAACAAGCTCAAAAATGCAAAAAAAGATGTTATTCTGATAGCGGCCTTAATTCAGGTCTGAAAGGGTTAATTAAACAGATATTGAAATTCATTTGAAGTGGATTCCTCATCTCCATTGCAGGGGCCAAGGGAAAACATTCCATGTTAAAACGTTTTATGTGCAAATGAGGTAATTATACCACAGTGCTAATTTGATAGAGAGAGGAGGAGGTCTACCCCACCCTATTCATGCCTGAATCATTTTCCCTATAGGATGGAATAAATTAATTTTTTTTTTTTTAGTTCATTCAAGAAAAATAAAGATGTGATAATTTTTAAGTGAAAATCATGTGCAGCAGTCAAGAGAAGATGGTGACCTACTTCCTTGTTCTTCTTTTGACCATGAATTTTTGCTCTGCTATTAGTTCTCACATTGATTTTGCTATATTTTTCATCTTCAAGTTTAGAGTATGAGCTTTGCACTATTGCAGCTACATTAAAGAAGAGAGAAGAAAGAAACATGTAAAATATATAGGGTGATTTTAAAAAAAAATTACATCAGCTATGCAATATGCAATCAACAGTAGATGATAAAAAGGTGTTACGATGCATGTCAACTTTTTTTCAGCACCCCTACCTAAGCTGTGCAATGCCCTTTTAGAAGTGAATTAAAGGTGCTTAGAAGGTGGATCATTCCACCTTAAGTGAGGTAATGATCTGTGCTCCATCATCTCAGAATTAAATTAAATTTGGCAAAAGATCGGATTATTTTGCGAATACCCCCCCAGACAAAAAAAAGTCTGTACTTCGAGCAGAGGCCAAGAAGAGTGAGTTCGATCATGGGGCACAAAATGGCCCCCAACCCCTAGATGCTAAATTCCTGACTACATGGTTATGTCACCATCCTATTTTGATTGGCTATAACTTTTCAAGGGACATTTGGATGTAGCTGATACTTGACAGAAAGGTTTATGCCTCTAAGGTTTTTTCACACCCCCAAGATGGCGCTGTATGCCGATGGAGGGCGCTGTTGTTGACCAGAGGGCCCCCTATCTTCGTGCTACGCCACATTTTAGATAGGAAAATAATATTTTTTTGAGGGGGGGGGGGACTGAGGACCTTACTTGAGCCTCTCTGCCAATATCAGTTGTCTCTGAGAGTCCTTTCCAAAGATTTGGTCTTTAAGCCAATTTTTTAAAATATGAATTTAGTGAAAATCGGTTTAAGGCCAAAACTGGGCTCACTACCTTAATTGAATTTTGAAATGATTGAGCATTACTGCATTTGAGGTGTAATGATCCACCTGTAAACTTTGTAACGGGCCAATCCATAGCTCAAAGAATTGTTCTGAGGAAAACCCAGACATTCTTCTCAACACCTTGTATATGTCAAATATCAAGAATTTATGAATCTTCGAATTTTTAATCGAATGTACGAATCTTACTTCCTTTACCCCCATAGAAAACAGTGGAGCGTTTTTTTCTTAATCATCCTATATTTCGAGAGGTAAGTTCTTCGTGAACCCCGCTTAGACTCATGTTCGAATCTGACCAAAAGCTTGCAAGAATTCCTGATCACCCTTTACTTAGAATGATTCTGCGCAATGTCTAATCAAATTACAGGGGATTCCGCTTTATTGGGACACTTTGACTCCAGGTCAATTTGCCCCAATTATGCGAACTTACCTTATAGTATAGTGAGAAACCCTGACACAAATATCCTTTACTAGTGTAAAAACAAAAATTACGACTCAATAAATTTGTCCATAGTTGCTTGTTTCATACCTGAAAAGCTTTTTTTAAAGACCTCATCAGCACAAATGTCAAGAGCAGCATGTCTCGAATCTCCCAAATCCTGCTCGATAAAATAACGCTGAAGGACGTCCACCGAGCGCCTGGCCTCTACGTGAGTCTCAGGCTCCTCGTCTGGGTCATCCTCTAAGCGAGGCCTCTTGGTAATTCCAACCTTTAGGGCAGGGGTGCTCAAACTACGGCCCGCGGGCCAGATCAGGCTCGCCGAATGATTCTATCGGGCCCGCGGTAAGATGTGACCTGCACGATACTTTTGGCCCTCAGCTTGCCTTTTCATCTCATCTGAAAAAATTCATGCGCATTTCACTCTCAGTATTCTGGACCGTTTTAGGTCCCTTTTCATATGTAGTACTGGAGAGTCTCATTCCGAACGCATCAGTTTCCCACTCTCGTCTGACTATTCTTAACGGCTTACTGGATCCGCCTTTTAGTTCTGGAAAATAAGTTTTTTTTTCGCTCTCCAGTTACGTATTTGGGTGTCCGCAGAGATATACAACCGGGCACATAGCTCTACTTTTGTCTCTTGTCTGTTCCTTTCTGTGTCTCCTCGGACATCCCAAGTCATTACTCAGGTTCTGTTCGCCGAAAACTCGGGATTATATCCCAAGCTCTGTTGAGTGCTTCCCTAGGACATCGCACTTAGACAGAGAGCTGTGAAGGGATTTCGTTAGCGAGTGCGTCATTTAAAATTCATTGTAATTCCATTCATTTATCTCCACTAGAGCGAGTTTCAGTCGCCATTGGTGTGGATATTTCTGTTTCTGAGCGCATGCTCATGGATAATTTTTTTTATGTCGTACCAAGTAAAAAGGAAGTTGATTGCGAGTACCGAAACTGTCAAAATCGCTGGCAGGCTGAATACTTTTTTTTTCAAAACATGAATGGCAACGCTGTGTCGAGGCAAGGATTTGTCAGGAAACGATTGTTGTTCCGGAGTCCAAGTTCAAGGACGCAGCATCACGTGAAATGTACACCAGAGCGTCTCGATATGAATTCGCTGACAAATTTCCTGACATTGCCGACAACTCCTTCCCTCAACTTTCGTCATTTGGTGACGTAAGTTTCGCTCAAGAAAAGACGAATCGCGCGAGCTATCAGGTAGCTCACTTCATTTTTAAGCGTAGCTGGCCAATTTCAGGAGAGTTTGTTGACACTTGCATCGTAAATATTATGTCCTGTCTCCTGAAAAAAAGTCTGTCATTTCAAGCTGTGAGCATCTCGCATCCAACAATCATAAGATGTATTGAAGACAATTCCGATCATCTTCATGACGACATGTGCTTAATGTCTCACAACGTCGTGTACTATTCCAGCACATGTGACGAGAGCGAAGACAGCAAACATTGCTCAGCTGCTGAATTTCCTTCGAGGTGAGTACGAAAGATTGGTTCTAACTGAGGAACTCGCAGATCTATGTTGCTTGTTTTCATCAACGTATATTTGCGAAGAGACCTTTTTCCTCGTTGAATAAAGTCCGGTTGAATAGCACAATGACAGATGCACATCTGTGAAACGTGCTAAGAGTAGAATATTCGAGGCTGGAACCAGACATTTCCAAAGTGATACGATCCAAGTGCCAACTTAATGCATCACACCGACGATTTCGCAAAAAGAAAAACCAAGGTCTGTAAAGATAATTTGGTGGCTTGCCTTTGATTCCATTATTTCGTAAGTTCAAGTGAAGGTTCTGATTAGAGTGGCCCCCGAGAAGAAAGTCGCTGTTCTTGTGGCCAGCAAGCCCGGAAAGTTTGAGCTTTAAGGGGTTAGAATTCCCCCCCCCCCCATACCTTGGGCTTCCCGGTCAGTGACACTGACAGGCATATTTCAACTTTCCTTGGGAATTCCAATTTTAGCTATCCTCCTTCAAGGAAACTCCAATGTCCGTCCACAGACCCAAGTTGCCAGACCACGATTTCTCCGAAAAGGTAAATTCCAGGTAGTGGAGATAGACATACAATGCATGTGTATGGTTGTGTACCTACCTGGCCTCAACCCTCCCCTCACCCCCTTTGCCGAATTTTCACCTTCGCTGCTGCCTCTCGGCAACGATGTCCTCGACTACATTGTCCTCAAAGTCGTCGTTTTCGGCGAAGCACGGTGCGTTTTCGTCGATGTTGACGGAGGCTTCTCCGTCGGTGACATCGAGAATGATCAGATCCTCCTCGCAGGTTGACGCTGGCACCTCTGGTCCAAAATGGAAGCCAGCTCCACGGAAGCAGTTTGCGATCTTGCTCCAATAGAGCGGAACTCGTCCCGAATATACGACGAAATTTAAATGCACTTGCATAGAAATGGTTCCATTCCTGACAAAATGTTCCGATAAACCGGCTGCCCCCGTTAACCCTTAAGCGTCGGTTGACGCATATACATGTCAGCCTATGTTAGCGCGGTTGACGCATATTTACGCGAGTTTGATTAAATCCGTCGCGTATAAGAGCTTTTTCCCCGAAATTATATCTGGAGGTTTCCGGCACTTCTTGCATTTGTATATACTATTAATTCCAATAACTATTTTGCAAATCCAGGGGGGGGGGGGGGGGGGCGATTTATCCGCCNAATTCCAATAACTATTTTGCAAATCCAGGGGGGGGGGGGGGGTCGATTTATCCGCCTGTGGGGATGGTTAAGCTCCACCTCCCCCCGACGCCAAAGGGTTAACCGATGGCCTAATAAAGCGGAATCCACTGTATATCGCCTTAGCTCTAGTCAGACAGGAAACGTTTGAACGCCACGAGTCCCAGGGGAAAGAACAACCTCAAAAGAAATATTTATTAAATAAAATAGTGAAATGGCCCAGAAAGATGGTATTAAGTCCGTGTCACCTGACAGCTGAAGCGTCTGCGCTCCCGCGGGAGGAACCGCAACCGTCGCATCCCCGATGTCTCTCCGCACACGTTCCTGCACCGGTGGCTCCCAGGCCTCTCTATTCCCTTTCTCTTCATTCAGGATTCTGTTTGCGGAGTGCCATGCGCCTCGTATATAATTTTAGTGCTCTGAAACTCTCGTGAGCGCTGTGAACGCAGGCCCACCGGATTCTCGTGATTCTCATCCGCTTCTAAGCCCTTTCTTCTGGGGTTCGCCCGTGAGTGCTTCCGCATTTCTTTTATTGCCTTCCGTATTATTATTAAATCATTGTTAGTTCATCTCAATTGCTTTCGTAATGGGAACCCACGAAATATTTTTACGGAGACCCCATGCCGACTGTATGACAGGGCGAACAAACTCGCTAGGGTCGCGCATTCGGCGCTCCATTATCCAGGATAGTGATTTTGATTCATTAATTTATTTTCGAAGTGGCAAAAACTTTTTTTTTTTAAGTACTCCCTGTCGAAATACTGTATGTGCCATGAGGGAACGTAACCGAGATTTTTTTTTTAAATCTAAATCATTGCTCCGATGATTTCTTGTGTGCCTAACTTCAAATCTCTTTATGTGCCTCTTTTTGTCCGAGTGGAAAATAAATCTTGAAATACAGTGGATTCCGCTTTATTGGGCCATCGGTTAATAGGGGCAGCCGGTATATCGGGACATTTTGTCAGGAACGGAACCATTTCTATACTAGTGCATTTAAATTTCGCTGTATATTCGGGACGAAAATCCGCTTTATCGAGGCAAGGTCGAGATTAACTTATGCTGTCGGTCCCAGACTGATTTTTCCGCCCACTCCATCGCTCCTCTTAGCCGTGTCTTTTGTGGTTAAGAGCTGGCCGACTGTTAAGGCGGAGATCATCGCAAACAACTTCCGTGGATCTGGTTTTTATTCCGGTCCAGAGGTGCCAACGACGGGGGTCTGACCATTATTGATGTCACTAACAGAGGAGCCTACGTCAACATCGACGAAAACGCCCCGTGCTTCGCCGAACACGATGACTTTGAGGACAATATAATCTCGGACATCGTTGCCAAGAGGCCTTGCTAAGAGAATGTCGCAGACAAGGAGCCTGAGACTTTACCTAAGGTGACTCGCGTAAGAGGCCACGTAAGAGCGCTTGGTGGACATCCTTCAGCGCTACTTTATTGAGCAGGGTTTGGATGATAGCGGACACGGTGCTCTTGGCATTGGTGCTTTAGAAAAGGTTGCTTTTTCGGGTATGAAACAAGCAACTACGGGCACATTTCTTGAATGGTAATTTTTGTTTTTGCACAAGTAAAGGAGATTCGTGTCTGGGTTTCCTACTATAAGGTAAGTTCGCTTTATTGGGGCAGCCGCTTAATTGGGGCAAATTGACCTGGAACCAACGTGTCCCAATAAAGCGGAACCTACTGTACTTCCCTCCTACAATCCGCCCTGAGGAGACATATTTCAAAAATAGGATTTTTTCTGCATTCAGCAATTGAGCAGGTGCTTCTGAGCCAAGTTTCAATTTTCTATATCTCTCTGTTTTGTTGGATCGAAAAAGGTTCTGGAAAATGCGCCTCTTGCAAAAAAATATGCCCTGAGGGGTTTTACTTATAGAAATGTTTTTACTGAAATCGATACTCGGAGAACTCCATGCCCACCGAGTCTCAGTCTTATACGTTTGCCCTTTTCGCTGGTGCAAAAATTCCGAAAGCTGTGCCCTGAGGGGATGCACTATAAAAGGTGAATTTTCCCTGAAAAAATCACGTCACTTATGCGTGTGTCAAGTCCCACCTTACTATTTCTGTCCGATTCGCTAGGAAAAAGAAATCATTTGAAAAGGTCAATTCCCAAAAAATATACCCTTTGGGGATGTATCTGAAATGTGACATTTTTTTAAGACTCAATATCTTAGTCGGCACATTCATGCCAAGTTGTAGCTTTCCAGGTCTCTTCATTTGACTGAAGCAAAAAAAATTTACTTGAAACCATCTTCCCCCAAATTTTGTGCCCCAGGGCATTTACCTCCAAAGTTTGCATTTTTCTGAACTCAGTATCCCAATAACTATGGGTTACTAACAGGTAACTATGTACCGATTTTCAGTTTTCTACCATACCTAGAAACATGGTTAGAATAAGCGCCAATCAGAGACTCAGTCAGCCAGTCAGTCACAATCGTCTATATACCGGGTGGCTCAGAAAAATTCCCGAACTTTACACGCCTGCAGACGGTGTACCATAAGAGCTATCGACAGGAAATTGACAGGCTTTTACGAGGGTCACTCAATAAGTTATCTACCTGAATAAGAAAGAAACATCCGAGGGGAAAAATGACACTTTATTTTTCAATGTTGTCACCTTT